>JANJEY010000001.1:1158470-1168523 GCA_024703695.1 Erythroxylum cataractarum | reverse complement strand
TGATGATCCTAATTTAAACATTTAGAACTTTATTAAATTTCATATCAAAATTAGAGAAATATAGTCGGTAAATTAAAATAGTTTTTTCAAGAGTTCAAAATTTCAGTCTTATTATCTATATATATATATATTTTAATTTCTGATCACATTAATATAACCATATTCTTTTCTAATATAATAGCCAAAATCAATGTTACGAATAATTTAATGAATTTGGTCACATTAATATAACCATATTCTTTTCTAATATAATAGCCAAAATCAATGTTACGAATAATTTACCGAATTTGGTCACATTAATATAACCATATTCTTTTCTAATATAATAGCCAAAATCAATGTTACGAATAATTTACTGAATTTGATATCGAATTGGATTATGATACGATATTGTATTAGTATTGGTTAATATTGGGTACCATTTTGGGTATTTTTTTAAATTTATAAAATAGTTCCTGAATTTTTTTTAAAATTATAAAATAATCCATTGTCATACAATACAGTTGTACTATATATTTTTAACCTTGTCTTCAAAAATCATAATAATAAATAATAATCACAATTTTAATTCAATTTATAAAATTTATTTAATAATTATTAATAAATATAAATAAATTTAAAATATTTTTTAAAATATATAGATTTCAAATAATTTTGATTTAATAAATAAAATATATAAAATTAATATTAGTTTATAAATAATAATTTTTAAATTTATAATTTTTAAATTTTTTCTTAATACTTTATTGATAAATATTATATAAAATATTTAAATAAATTTAAATAAAAATAATTTATTTTTAAGTTATATTTTATTTACAATTATTATTAGTGATAAAATATTTATATTTATTTTAAAAACAAAAATAAAAATTTACAATAATTATAAAAGTTGAAGTAAATAAAATAACTAATTAATTTTCCCCCATTTTATTTAAATTTCTAGTACTAGCTGATATTTGACCAGTATTTAAACCTTATATAATTGACTTTTCATTTCATACTGGTTTTGATATCCTAAACCTTGGACATAACATAAAACCATAATTTCTTAAAAAATTAATAAATTCTTATAAACTAAAATAAACTAGTTACTTTTATTTAACAATCTTTTTTAAATAAATTTTAAGATAATATCTTTTAATCATATTTTAAATTCTTTGATTTTTTAAATATTTATTTAATTTTATGACAGTCTAATATCAGTTGTATATTTTATAACTTAATTTTTAAATATAAACATGATTGTATTTCAAATATATAAACCCAAATGTATTTATTCCAGGAGCTAAATTATCATACCAATAAAAAGAAAATTTTATAACTCTTTCAAATACCAATTTTTATGTATTCTACCAATCTTAATAATAAAATATTGATCGAAATAATTTAATATTTAAATACTTAAAAATTTTAAAAATTAAATACTAAAATAAAAAATCTAAAAAGATTTAACAGAAATTACCCAAATAAATATTAAACCTTAGCCCAAGTAGAAATTCCGAGCCCATGTGCCATAAAGTCTTGTTCACATAACACCGTAAATATGATTTGATGTGGATAAAATGTCAGCAGAAACAGGAATGACCGACCTCATTATCATGTCGTCGCCAAAACTTTCGCAAATCCGAAAGCATGTTCGGCAATTCTCGGAGATAGACTCGTATATATATATATAGAACATTAATGGAGGTCCTCTCGATCGTCTCCAGAAAAAGAAAAAAAAGTTTCGGAACCAGAGGAAAGCTGTAGAGAGAAGAAAGAAATGGCGTTGTTGATGGGGTTCTTAAGTGTTCAGTGCATAATGGATTTGGTGGTGGCCGGAATCTCTCTGATGATCGGTTTCGGCATTTTTTTGTTCATTGCTTCCATTCTCTGCTCCGCCGCTTTCATTCAAAACGCCAAGAGCGTCTCGTGATTTCTCTGTACAATCTCGTTAGGTAAATAATGTCATAAATGTTGCGTTCCCACTTTCCCTTGGGTTTCTTGAAAGAATCGATTTTGATTAATCGGACAGTGATTTTTAACAAAAGTGAAAGGTTTCTTAGCCTCTTTGGACTGTTTCCTTGGTGGGTTTTTAAGGAAATCCACCGTCATGTTCTTCCCTGTAGCAAATTCCGATTTGTTTATTTCTGCTGTTTAAAGGTGACGTGGTCGAAGATAGAGCATCCATGAACATACGGATTGTGCAGGAACGAGAGCCTATGATTGTATCACAAATAACGTTGTTGTTCAGCAATAAAATCTTGTTTATTATGTTTCTTTCTGATTTTACTAGGATCTTGTGAAATAGATTTTATAAAGAAAAAAAAAAGGACTTCATTTTGAGTAAAGATTTAGCTTTCTTCTTCATCTTCCTCTTCCTCTTCTGCTTCCTGAAACATGATGCAAAAAGAGGCGAACCGTAGAGATTTATGGCTTTTCCCTTATCAATTATCCAAGCTCGACATCAAGATTTCAACTTTTGAACAACAAGCAAGTTCAGTGCTCAAGTTCTCAATTATGTTAGCTACAAAGGGTTGTTCAACGTGATGAAGAAGCTTTAATTTAATTCAGTTTGAATGTGATAGATTAGTTTTAATTGAAATTTAAATTGAGCTTAAAAGTAAATTTGAAACTTTTTTTTTAACATCATGATAATTTAATTTAAGTCTTCATAATGACATTTTAGCATTCTATTTCATGAATTCAAGATTAAACGAAGTTGATCTTCAATCAAAATTTAGGTCTACATAAATCAAATTATTAGGGAGAGTTAATTCACACCTATATTAAGTGCTCAAAAAAGAATTTACAAAACGAAGTTATAAATATTTTAAATCCAACTCAGATGAGTATATTATATATATGTACTCGAAGATTTGTTTTTTATCAAAGACAAGCAAAAAAAATAAAAAATAAAAATAAAAGTACTCGGTGCACAAAGCTTTCTGCAGGAATGTGACGAAAGTCATATAATGTATGCAATTTTCTATTTGTATTTTTACAAAAGAATTGTTTCCCTAATTTGAACCTATTATCTTATGATCAATCTTAATGAATTAAAAAAATTATGACTATTCAATCTATTTTTTTATGTCATTAATTTACGGAAATTAATTTTCTTAAACTTCCGATTAAGCTCTGCAAATTTTTCCTGGCATTTTATATTTATGACTATCCATTTGAGCGTTCATGGTAGATTATCATGTTCTTGTTGTTAAGAGTGTTTTATTTTCAATCAGTAATCATGTTCCTTAACCTTTTGAAAGCATGGTTAAACATGGTTGCGTGGTGTTCTTGTTCTAAATTTGATGGTCCTCGTGGAACCTTTCCTGTGGAGCATTTCATGGTTTCTGAAATTCTGAAATTATGCCCTTGCTGTCATGGACAAAACCTTGCCCCTTAATATTGCTGAAAAAGGATTCCTGATTTCTCTATACAACTCTCCAAAAGTTAGCTCTAGAGGAGAAGGTTTGTACATTATTATAAATTCTTGAATACTCTCATAGTTGTCCGATGTGAGATTCCTGACACACCCTCTTCAATCCAGAACATGATTGGACATCTGATGGACATATTGAGCAAAGGAACATAATCAGACACTGTCCCAAAACCATCGAAACAAACTGACTTGACTCTGATACCATGTTAAAAGTGTCTAACTCATTTCTAAAAACTAACTCTAGAGGAGGAGGTTTACACGTTATAGGAGGAGGTTTGCACGTTATTATAAATTATTGAATGTTTGTGTTCGTGGATTTCTGACAAGGACCACCTCAAAAGTTGATGAGACAGTTAAGAGAGCCAGACAAGAGGGAGATATTCCGATACACGGTTTTCATGATCCTGAATCCTTTTCTAAATCAATTCAAAAACCTCGAGCAACAATCATGCTTGTTAAGGCCGCCCCCTGTAGATCAAACCACCAAAACCTTGTCAATATAGAAAGAGAAAGGGAACTGTATCATCGACAATGTTAATGAATACTATGAAGACAACTTTAGCTTGGAATGGGAGTTTCAGGTGGTGAAGAGTGTGATCTGTATTCTTAAGGTGGCTGCCCAAGTTCCTGATAGCAGACCCTTGAGTCACTTATGTTGGCAAAGGAGGATCTGGCAATTTTGTTAAAATGGTCCACTATGGGATCGAATATGGTGATATGCAGCTTATTGCTGAGGCCTATGTGTTGAGGTCAGTTGGAATGCTGAATACTGAAGAATTACGCCAGGTTTTTTCTCCTAGTTGATAAGGGGGGCTTCTGAGTTTCGCGATTGAGATTACTGCTGATTTATTCGGAAGTAAAGATGTCAATGTATAGATAAAATTGATATGAAGCTTATCGCCTTATGGTAAATGGACAATTCAGCAAGCTGCCGAATTGTCAATTGTCACTCCAATTATAGTAGCATCATTGGATGGAAGGTTCCTCAATGGATTAAAGGAAAGAGTTGAAGCTGTAAACTATTCAAATTTGGTGGAGTTGGAGGCGTTCTAGCTGATCAAGATGTTGATAAGAAAAAATTGATTGATGAAGTCAGGCAAGCACTATATGCATCTAAAATATCCAACTATGCATAAGGTATGAAATTGATACGTAAGTGCTGAAAAGGGATGGGATATGAAATTTGGGGAGTTGGCGAGGATTTGGAAGTGTAGTTGCATAATCCATGCTGTGTTCTTGGACAGAATCAAGAAGGGCTATGAATATGATAAAAACCCTGATATGCCTAATCTTCTCATGGATCCAGAGTTGCAGAAGAAATAATTGAATGACAATCTGCTTGGAGAAGAATTGTCTTCCTTTCTGTCAGTTCGCAATATGTCTTGCAGCCTTGCTTGGGAAAGATTGTCTGCTAATTTAGTCCAAGCTCAATGAGAACTAATCTAGTCCAAGCTCAATGACACTACTTTGGAGCTCATATGAGAGGAATGATATGCAAAGATTGTTTCATACTGAATGGTTCAAGATTGCTAAAAGGTCAAAGATCTAAGTTTTAACTCACTTAATGGTCAAAAGTCATCTGCTATGAGATTACTGCCTGTGTTTAATAAATACAGCTCTTTTCTTTTTTTGGAAATTAAATACAGCACTTGCTGATATATCAAAGTGCTTATCTTGTTCCATTACGGTGATTTTCTCACTGAGTTGAGGATGTCATATATGCTAATTAAAGTAACTCGGCATAACGGAACCTGCTGTGTGTGTTCATTCTCTTTGTTTTGATGCCTTCCTTCATATGTTATGTTTTGCTTCAACTTTGTTTCCTTTGTACCCTGACTAGTTCAGTATGATTTCCTATGCAGGTTTCAGAGAAAGATTGAGGGGGGGTGGGATACGTTGATCTTTGCAGTATCTTCAGAAATCCGCAAGCAAAAACGAATCTCCACCATATATTCACAGCAACTGAAGTTGGTCGAAGTACTTGAATAAACTTTCCAGGAACACAAGTTTGTAGAAATGTCGAGTGGTCTGATGTTAGTTTATAAGTATTACATAATAGTGCCATCTTTGTGTCTGGAGCAAGATTTGGCATATCATTTAGTTTTCAGCACTCTCAATACTTCCCCACTAAGCTTTTTTCTTGATAACAAGAACAATAATAGTAATAGAGAGTGAGCTCGCAAGCTATCAGAACTGATAGCTTGTCCGAGAACTTAAAGAGGATTTTAGTTCGCCAGTCATGTTTTATCTGGATGAGCAAAAGCAGAGCATCCCTGAATTTTGAGGGGTTTGTCATTAACGTTGCTAGTTTTTCTATGTTCAGAGGTCAAAAGTTTAGTGTTCTCAAAACCATCCCTATAGCAATTCCAAAGATTGAGAGCGAAAAGGAGAAATGGAAACTGACCTATTATTATTATTATTGAAGATTCAGCATTTACAGGATATAATGAAAGAAAACATAAGCACAGTGAGTGTGATCTGCATCTAGTTAACTTGAGAATGCCATCTAAATTTATGACACAACTTTGATGATTTCCTAGGATAAGCAAAAACAACTTGAGATGATCTCTCTTTTTGGTTTTGATATCCATCTAGCTGATTTTCCTTACCTTGATTCCACTATGAGCGCGGCTAGCAGTAGTATTGGATGTGTGTAAGAGTTCTTCCTTTACTTTTTTGCTCTTTGTTGGTCCATGTCTTTGCTTTACTTGTTTGTGCAGCTTGTCATGTTTTGTATTTGCAGTGGTGGGAGGAACTTTCCGTAGACCGCTTTTCCTTCTGCTGCATGAAATTTCAAAATGGCTTGGACCCGAAGAAGCGTCCGACGTCATCGAGTCATTGCTCCCGCAGTCATCAATGTCGCTGTTGCCATAGCCATCTTTCTGGTGGATTTGTTTTGCGGTGCTGAGAAAACTAAAATCATTAACTACTTCAGTGTTATCATCATCATAATTGTTCTCTTGGATTGTTGAGTCCATATAGTGCGTCCATCCAGATTCATTGCCACTGGTTCCGCTATATTCATTTCTACCACCTAGAATTTGGGAAAGATTCATACTCCTAGACCTGTGGAGGTGAAGAAAAGTTAAAAAGGCATAAGATAATGGGCAAAGATAACACAATACGAGAGCATTGAGGGCACATGGAAAGTTGGTTTATATCTTTGCGTGTCTAATTTTTGATCAACCAGATGGAGCTGTACAAATGAAGGACGATGAGACCTCCGTCTAGGTGCACATGAAACATTAATTGTCCAACTTCTGGAGCAGATTTCACCAGCTGTAATACAATAAGCATACTGGACAAGCTATGTGTTAAAAAGATGAAGTCCGCCTGATAAAAAGGACAAAGATGAGACCTTTTAATGAGATGGGGCTGCTCACTGGTATTCGAATTTCATCTGTTTGACACCTCCTTCTTTACTTCTCGTACCATCTTGTAATCGATAGAAGGTTCAAAGATGGCAACGCCAGTGAGACCCCATTTTGTTAAATAGACAAGAACAGTATTCTTCTTCCTTCACTATCATCATTATTATGAGTTTTTTATTTTTGGTTTCACTGTGCTTTATCAACTTTCACGCCACTTCCGTGTCTTGTCCTCAACAAAAGAACAGCCTTTTCTTGTGAACAAATATCGAGAACCCAACTGGGTTTTGACATTTTTCCATCAAGTTGGATGATAAGGTCGTTAAGAGGTCATTTCAGTTTGGCTTCTCATGTCTTTGATCGTTTTGCTGCTTTCAGTCCCCTGTGGAAAGTAGGTTTATGTCTTTTGTCTTCATGGAGGATGAACGACGATTTCTAACAGCAACTAGGTCTATCCCAAATCATAATATAACATCAAAACATGAACAAAACCCGATAAGGGAAATGAAGAGAAAAGAATTTAAGAGGACTGCGATGTTTAATGTCTACAACAGGACTCCATTACTGTAACTTTCCTTTGTCTGTGCCTCATGTTACCCCTTTATTTCACTTTCCTGAATCAGAATTTTCTGTTGGTGCAATGACCAATCAAAAAAGTTGCATCATATGCACAAAAAATAAAAGAAAGGTCTGTATATCATTTTTCCGTTATTATCCAGGCTGCATTATAGTTTTGTATCTTGGCTAGCTTACAAAGTCTTTACATTGAACAACGGGTCAGGCAGGTCCCATCGATAATACCTGCCCTTTTTGATTGTCTATCATTTCCAGTATCACAACTTCTCCTGCTCCGGTCTCCACGTACATTTACCTGAAACTTTTGTTTTATATATTAGATTACTCGACAGATTAAGAGCCTTGCCTTATTAGGTTAAAGCTTGTTTCCTGAGTTCTGATAAGACAGGTAAAGTACAGCAGGATGACTTCCAGGTCTTATGATGGTTTGCTTGCTATTTATATGTGATCTTATCTGAGGATTAAAGGGGATTTGTGGGTGAGATTTCTGGGAAATGTTGAGTTCTTCATATGAATTTAGCAACATCATTTCCTTTTGCAGTATTTGCACGAATGATTCTGTAGCTAAAATTGGAATTTGTCCATCAAATATTTAGTATTGTTATTGTGATAAAACTGTAGCTGTTGCTGTAGCTAGAAGATCTTTCACCATGTGACATGTTCTGAAATGATGCCACATCCTTTCAATTCAATGGAAATGATCTGACAATTCCTTTGTTACGACTGTTTGATCTGGTTCTTTCTGAGACTAAACGAATGATAGGTACCAAAATCTTCTAATAATTGAAGATGATAAAGATGGTGTTTCATGAACAGTATCCTATCCTTGTCATAAGGTATCAATTCTTCAAGTTGCGCATGATTGCTACCTGAGGCAAAACCTCATAAACGCTCTGATACTCCTTGTGGTCACTCCTTTTTTAGGTATCTTGTTTGATGATTTCAAGATGAGACAAAGAAGCTCATCAAAACCTACAGACGAGAAACCCACTTGGGCCTTTGTCAGTTGTCACATACGCTGTTGGGATGTACTTTCCTTTGCAAATTCAGACTCAACATGTGCACATCAGCCATTGGTCCAGCAGAGACTGGCCAGTTCCTGGAACATCTATCCTATTAAATTTTCATAAATTCTTTTTTTTTTTTTTGGTCCTAGAATGGTTCATGTATAAGAAGATCAATGGCTGCATATCAAAATACATTGAAATTTTCGTCAATCATAATTATGTCATTCTCACCGGTTAGAGTTAACATTTTCGATTACGACCTGCAACTAATGATTATGTGTAAAACGTTATGTTTAAACATATTGTGTGAGCATAGAAAGAATGTGGTAAACCCTTTCATATCCTATCGTGGGATTTATAGTTTGGACTTTTTCTATGAGTTCATAAGTATCGAACACTTATATTCTCAGACCATACAATCTGGTTATACAAAAATCATCTTAACCAAAGTAGGTCCAAGTCGCCAATAGGAAATAAATGAATGTCAAAATCTTAGTAAATCCTAAAATGGTTGAAACAAGATAACAAAACTAGAAAGTTGGTTACGTTTATGTCATAAAGGATCAAGCAGCCATTACCAAAATGTAATAAACACAAAATACCCTCAAATGGGCTTTCTCCACCAAGTCCGTACCCAATTGTTTACTTTTGGGCCATGACTACCTTGAGCCCATATCTGTTTTGATTATTTATTAGGATTTAGGCCTTATTTTGTTGTTGACTGATCAGCTATTTTTTAACTGATTGACCAAAATCAACTGTTTGACTTCATAAAAAAACTATTTAATTTATTTGATTGTTGATTGGTTGAGTTGATTGATTCAACCCAATTAACTAAAATAAGAAATTACTTGTAACTAACGTTTAGGGCAATAAGTTGATTATCCTTTCCTATAATGCCAATTTTGTTCTCACATTTTGCCCAACCTTGTTATTGTCTCACTCTCGTTTTCTCTAGAAGAATCAATCTCACTCTCGTTTTCTCTGGATTCTTCATATTCTTCTTCCTAACCAAATCAGTATTCATCGGTTTCGAATCCTTGTATCTTGCACGAGAAACCAACGGTTTCCTCTTTTCTTGTTTCTATTTCCCTTATATTTTACCCGCTTCTGTGTTTTTGTTCAGATGTCCCGGCAAAATTGATCTTTCCGATAATGATTCTTGTTCTCCTTATCTTGCCAGGACTCTTAGTTCACTTTGCAAGGCGTCAAGATCTGAGGTATGATTGTTTATGTTTAATTGAAGTTTATATTTTAAAATCTTTTAGCTTTCTGGTTGCGAGATCTATGGACTAAGAAACGAAAAGATGGTCCCAGATGAGTTTATAATCCTTTCTGCATTAACCATCTATTGTTTTCTCTTATATTTTCCTTGAGTAATCGTTCCCATATTAGATAGACATAGCATATCTACTTCTTGTGTTTCATGTGTCGAAATATTTTAGGTGGAACTAGAGGCACTTGTGATCTAAGGGCCCAAGCCAGCGACTGTGATTAATCAAGTTAAAAAGCTAGAGGTGTCTGAGTTAGCACTTATGGCATATTACTCTTGGCATTTTAATGGGTTTGGGTTACTTTGCAGCTTCTGTGGGAGTAGCAACTGTTAGAAATATATGAACAGATCATATACCATAGGATCATTTGTATATGCGTGGAAAAAATAGAAATCACATACTTG
>JANJEY010000001.1:1116490-1141222 GCA_024703695.1 Erythroxylum cataractarum | reverse complement strand
TTAGACTCCTAGCTCCAGAGATAGACTTTTCCTGCCGTGTGAGCGCGTTGGCAAGAGAAGTTATGGCACACAGGTCGGTCAGCTGGGATTGATTTTGGGGATGACCTAGTATAGAATTTTGTATCAGATTTCCTTTTTGGAGTAATGTATTTAGACTAAAAACTGATAGAGTTGTCTATATTTCGGTTTGATGATTGAAATGAGAAGATATTTTATGGCTTTAAAAGTTTAGAGTTGTTCTTTGATGCTTTGTTTTATTGATGCCATGTGAAGTATAGTAGTGATCATTCGTAGTGCACCCTTATCGTCGGATATGCGTCGGAATGACCTACAGGCGTCCTGGTGCGTACCCTACTGTAAGGGGGTGCTATAATTCTAGTGGAAGCATGAAAAGGATGTTTAAATACTTTCTTTGAGTAGTAGTAGAAGTATATACAGGAGGATGGATCAGAAGAATGTACAGAAGGATGGATGTTGTTCTTTGTATTACATTTGATTATTGTTCTTTAAGTTTAATGGAGTAATAATACAATAGATGATGTGTAATAATGTTTGTTTTCTTTAAGCTTAATGTATTTCATTTTCTTTGCCCTCGTATATTATGGTTATGTATTGGCCATCTTTGACCTAAACTTTGGGATTTGATTCACTGGTAAAACACATTTTTCTTTCACCCTTGTAATTTTTAATGTTGGGGCTGGATTTGATTTGCTTCTTCAAGCTGCCTGATCCTTTTTTTTTTAATAATGAAAAGATCCCTATGTAACTTGTATTCTTAAATTTGGTGTGGAGACTAAACTGACCATTCCTGTTACTATCTTTAGAGTAGCAACTTAGACTAATCGTCATGTAATAACACCAATGTGTCAAGCTTTGACTTGATATAGAAAGGTTATTCTCTATATATTAATAACAAAATACTAATCAAATTATTAATTTATACCAACTTTATCATACTGTGGCTAGAAAGTTTTATGTTTGTTTATATTTATCAAATGCTATGAAATTATGTCTGTTATTCTTAGAGATCTGATACATTTGGGCATGGAGTTTTTACTTTTGTTTATGACGAAGGGCATGCTATTATGTCCTACTAAATAAATATTATTTACTACTGAATAAAAAGCACTAATAGTTATTTAATTAAATAAATATTTTGTCCTAATTAATAATTTAAAATTTACTTTTATTAAAATATGATCATTAATTACAAATATTATTATTACTCATTCTTAATCAAATTTGTGATTAAATATACCGAGAGTTGTTATAAATTTAATATCAAAATTGTGTAAATTCATACTGTATGAAAACATAGATTTCTAATTATGTAGTAATGACTAATGATGTTAATTAAAGACATCATAATTTTTTAATTGAATTTTTAAATTGATTTTAGAATAAATTTATCAAGATATTATAATTTTTGTATTTAAAATTGCTAAAATATTTAAAATTTAGACGTGTGTGAATTAATAAGGTATTAAAGCATAACTTCTTAATCATATATAATGAATAAATTTAAATTTAAATTATAAAGTATTAAAGCCTAATTTGCGACCTTGTTTTATCCCTAATTCTTTAAGTTTAAACCATTTTGTTTTATCCCTAACTCTTTCATTTTTTTCATGTTTTTCCCTAACTCTCTTTTTCTTTCTTTTTTATTTTCATGTTTATTTTTTTCTAATATTATTTAATTATTTAATAGTTGCTATGTTACCAAAAGAAGTATAATTTTCTTAAATTATTATATATAAAAGAAGTATAATTTTCTTAAATTATTATATATAAACAAATAGTAATTTAATAAAAAATGTTTTAATAATATAATATTTTAAATATAAATATATTACAATTTTATATAATTTTTGAATAATAATCACAGTTTAATTCTATTTCTCATTTTAAATTAAGAGATAAAATAATTTTAAATTAAGTAATCAATAAAAATATTATAATGATAAATAGTAAATTATATATTTATTTTATTGAAGTAGTCTAATTCAAGCTAGTAAAACTAATTAAGTAGTGACATCAATTACAAATTGATTAACTAGCATATAATTTTTTTCTTTTTATATGATTAGATGGCTTCATCCCAAAAAGGGAACAACAGAGGAAGTTAAGGGGAAATGATATAGGTCGGATTTGTTAGCCAAAATAAACTTTTCTTATCTTTTGTGACATTTGTAATCAATGTATTGAAAGGAGTAAGGGAAAACGAGGTGGAGTTATTGGTCAAAGGTTACCGTGGAAGAAGGTGGAGGAAGAGTTTCACAAAGCAACCAACTTACCATGGGATAAAACAAAGCTTAAAAATAAGTTTGATTGGATGAGAACTAGATGGAGTCTTTGGAAACAGTTGAAAAGGAAAGAAACGAGATTAGGATGGGATTATGACAAAGGAACAATCGCTGCTAGTGAGGAGTGGTGGACTTTGAAAATTAAGGTTATCTCTTTTTTCCTAATTCAAATTATTTTCCTTTACTCTAATGCTAAATAGTTAGTTAAATATAAATTATTTAGCCTTTTTATAGGAGAACATCAATTTTAAAACATTTAAAGAGAAAGAATTTGAACCTGAGCTTGAATGTAAGTTGAATCAACTTTTTGGATGTTTGGCCTGAGGAGAGACTACATTTTGTCCTGTGGCTGACTCTCCATAAGAAGAACGAGAAGTTGAGGAAACATATGTTCCTTCTCTACCTGATAATTATAATGCCTATCATCAATTGTCAAGCTATCATGATCATGAGAATATAGATGAGACTAGTGGTCTAAACAATTGGGAAGAAGTATAGAGAGAATCTACCTTGACCCCTCAAACTACATATGCATGATGAAGGGAGTGAGAGAAGAAGATGCAAAATTTGGAGAGTAATAGTTCACAAAGTGACAAGAGTGCAAGAACTGATTCCATTAAAGGGTAAAAAGATCTACAATAATGTATGAGATGCTTGACAATATAATACAATTGATTCAAGAGAGACAAAGTGCAACAATAAAGATGAATAGATCCATTACGAAAATTTTGGACACAATGAATATTGGTGCATCACAAAGTACTGGTGCTGGTGCATCACATCATGATATCATGAATGCTTTAGGAAAAATATATACTTTGCCTGGTTTAAAGACTGATACTCCTGAATTTTATTTTGGTTACAGGTTAATTGAAGATCTGCAAAGAAGGTCTTTTTTTTGTTTACCAGATGATACAAAGAGGATTGAATACATGAAGTTTATGTATGAGTATGACAAATATAAAAAAACATTAAATATAGTATCCATTACTATGTTTAGTTTGTTGCTTTTATTATTTGTGTACTTATGTTGACATGGTATTTTTAAAGACATTATGAATTTGGTTAGCTTATTTTATTATATTATGTTATCTTATTGGTAATCTATAATTTTATTACGTACTATATTATTTATTTCTTTATATTTAGACATAAAAGTATCTTGTTTATTAGCAATATAATTTTATTTATTAACCCGTAGGTATGGATAATAATGTTATGCAAATTATGCAACTTTTGTAAATGAAACAATTTTTGGACAATGAAATTTAGTTTTGGGATTCGATGGCTTATGTAGTAGGTTACATGTGTTTATATTTTTTTAATCATATATACAAGGAACCATGCATGACTTCCTATCTAATATGAGAACTATGGATGAATGAATTATTGAATGCTCATATAAAAAGGTGTTTTAATACATTTAGGATGAATCACAATATATTTCGTCAATTATGTATGGTTTTGGAAAATAATTATAGTTTGAAACCTTTAGATAAGATGTCGATTTTAGAGAAAGTCGATTTATTCACGTATGTCCTAAGTAAAGATTCCTCTAATAGAGATATCCAAAGTGTTTTCAACATTCTGCGGAAATTGTGAGTAGAGTTTTTAAAGAAGTTTTGACTGCTATGGATGGATTTTCAAGGGATATACTTATATTAAAAGATCCCGAATTCAATGACATTCTACCACAAATTGCCAATAATGTTAGATATATGCCACATGTTAAGGTAATTGAATATGTTATTCCTCCCCCTTCATTATATTTTCCATTGAAAAATGTTGTTTTATCATCTTATAATTATTATTTTATATTAGGATTGCATTAGAGCTATTGATGGTACACATATAACGGTAGTTGTTGCAGAAGATGATCAAATAAAATTTAGAGGATGGAAAGGAATAACAATAACAAATGTATTGACAACATGTGACTTTAATTTACTATTTACATATGTTTTAGCGAGTTGAGAGGGATCAACTCACAATTCTCGTATTTTGCTTGATACAATCGGTAAATCGAGACTTAAATTTTCAAAACCATCGATAGGTAATTTTAAGATTTGTAGGATTTGTTATTCATGATTTAGATTTTTTATGTTATCATTTATACTAATTATATTGCTTCTATGAAAATTCAAGTAAATATTACTTGATTGACAAAGGCTATCTAGAAAAAGAAGGATATTTGACACCTTACCCGCATACAAGATATCGTCAATTAGAATTTCGGGGTGCAAATCTAAGAAGATCTTGAAAAGTTTTTAATCGAGCTCATTTATCATCGAGAAATTGTATTGAGAGGGCTTTCAATGTTCTTAAGGCTTAAAAAAATAGAGAAAATGTCTAAGTATTCATTAATAGATCAAAAAAGAATAATTTGTGCCGCTTTTGCGTTGTATTACTATATTAGAAGAAGTACAATTGGCGACCCAACTTTTAGTATCGTCGATTAACATCCTAAATTTATACCTCCAGATGTATTTCAAGATGTTGAAGTTAACTCTATACAAGAAGATATTGAAGAACAAAGAACTCGAGAGATAACAACTATTCGTGATAATATTAATTTTAGTTTAATGAGAGTTAGACGTCGTTCTCGAATTGTTATAAACCTTTGCTTTAAATGATGATGCTCATTTATTTTGCTCTATTTGAATTTTATTGTTAAACTTCATTTGAATTATTATATTTATGTTTAGATGATGATGATTATCATTATCATTATTATTTTATTGTTATTATTATTATTGTTGTTATTATTATATGTTTTATATTTTTTATTAGAGTTATAAACTTAATTTTGTAGAATTAAATATCTAAAATCTAAATTATTATAAGAATATTCAACGAAATACTAAGATATATAATATTCATAACCTTACAATTTTTTTAAAGTCATGTTCTCATAAGTCATTTTACACATAAACAGTTAATACTAAACAGCTAATTTTGCGAAACATTAAATGACAAATAGCTAATGCAATTCGCTGGTCAAATATACTATCAGCTAGCAGTTAATGCAATCAGCTAATTGCCAAACATGGCCTTAGTTTAGTAGATATTAACAAAAGATAAAAAGGCAAAAGGAGAAGAGTTCTAACGTGTTTAACTAATTTTATTTATTTTTAATTAAGAATATAGATTCTTTTTTCTCAAATTTTTGTCAGAGAAGTAAAAGGAAAATATGTGTAACATAAATTATATATATATATTAATCAAATATTACTAATAAGATAATTCAACTCAACTTTTAAGTCTAACTCGAATCATTTAAAATGAACTCAAACTAATAATTTATTATAATTATCTTAAATTAGTGATTTAAATTAATTTGAAATAGTTTAAAATTAAGTTTGAGAACTATAATTTTAAATCATCATGTTAACAATATTGGATATATTGTCATTACTTTCTTAAAAGAAGTTAAAAATTTATGAAAATTGAAATGATTAAAAAATTTAATTAGTTCGGCCGGTTTAACTGTAAAAACCTTGAACCAACTAAATTTTCGAATCGGTTTTTAACTTTTGGGTTAGATTTATTTGAATAACTCTTATTGTTAAAAATTTATCAATTTATTAATTAATCAGTCGATATTCGTAAATTAATAGATTCTTATAAACTAAAATAAATCAATTTATTTTTATTTAATAAATTTATTTTTCAATTAAACGTCAAATTTGTCAACGAGTAAGAACAGTTTTTCAACTATATTTTAAATTCTTTAATTTTATTTAATCTTTATTCAATTTTATAATGATATAACATTAACTGAACTTTTTAAATTTTAAACTTCTTGCTTTATTGGTTTAACTTTTGTTTAGATTTTTAAAACATTGAATGTTATAGCAAGCAAGGTGTAATCCTCGACTCAATACATATAATCATCTAGCGCACAGAGAAATCCCAACAACTTGGAAGTTTGATGGTTTGCAGCTTACCATGTAGATTTTTTCATCACAAGTCAATGAAAATCCAGCGCATATGAGTAATATAGTATCGAATTTCACATTCACAAGACAATTCGTTCTATATTTCCTCTCTTGGGAAAGAATCAAAATTACTTTGAAAACAAGCAAAGAGTAAAATAAATTCTTGTGCTTGAAGAATGATTGATGGTTTTCCGTTTAAATTGACCATAAAAATTGTTGTACCATCAAAATAGAGTTATGGGGCGTAAAATAAAAAAAATTCCGATTCGATATTATTAATGATAAATAATAAATAAAAAAGGAAAATTATTTTATTCCCACAAAAGATCTACATCCAAACTTTATAGCTTTGGATCCGTTATCTTAATAATAATTTTTCAAATAAAAAACAATAGAAAAAAGTAAGGTTGAAAAAGTTGGTCTAAATTTAACAAATGGATACAAATTTGTTCAATAAAACGATGTTGTTTTCATTTAAGTTTGAGTCTATTCTAATTTTCAGTAAATTAAAGTTTTTAGTTTAATGTTCAAACTTTAAAAAGTTAGATAATTCATTTTTAAAAATTTTCTTCATTAATATTTTATTAATGGAAATTGACAAAACAAGTGAAAATATTTATAAAAGTTGTGTAATTTTAAAAATAATGCTAAAATATAAAACAATCGAAATTTTATTAATATGAATAATAAAACACGTGAAGAATAATATTTAGAGAAATTCTATAACTATTTTTTTTGTTAATCTAATTTTTAAACAAACACATTAATAATTATGTATATTTAAAATGTGCTTAGTATTTTAATAGCTCTTTAAATAATATTTTTTTACATGCACCTTTCAGTAAACCACCTTTTGAAAAGTTAGATCATGAAATTAAAAAATATTGAAAGACCGGTATTTATATATCATTATCCCAAATAAAAAACAATATTTCCAAGCTATGGAATAAAGTAAAAGATTTTCTGTTTCAACCAAATTTGAAGACTTCAATTTCCCATCTTCCTTATAAACAAACATTTTTAGATTAGACCATCAAACCCAAACCATCCACTTAAATAATATGCAGCTGCCACCAAAATAAGAAACAATAGCACAAAGTTGGATTTACAAAGTTGGTTCTACCTGAACTTAAACATTAGGAAGAAATCGTATTCGCTATCTTTTGGATGTGTACTGGATAAATTTCTGGATTAACGCAATAACCTACAAATCACGTCAAACTAGTATTTCGCACTAAATAAGTCTTATACGATAGACTCGATCGAAAGAATGTAGGTAGGAAGAATCGAACAAAATAAATTTGATGTCAATTCAATTTTAACAGAAAATTTGAACTCTTTTTAATTTTTAAATTAATATTTGATTGTTTAAAATTTT
Source organism: Erythroxylum cataractarum (assembly GCA_024703695.1). NCBI lineage: Eukaryota > Viridiplantae > Streptophyta > Magnoliopsida > Malpighiales > Erythroxylaceae > Erythroxylum > Erythroxylum cataractarum. The sequence continues at coordinate 1,133,603 of JANJEY010000001.1, read as the reverse complement.
TAATTTAGTGTTCAAGCTTCTAAAAAATAGACATTTCAATTAAAATTTTATTTTTATTAATATTTTACTAATATAACTGATGAAACACTAAATAATAATATTTAGGTACTCGTTTTTTTAATCCATATGGTTTTGGGTTTCTTGTAATAAATATATATTAGTGATTATGTATTTAAAATACAATTAGTGTTTTAATACCAAAAATGAAGTAAAAGATTTTCGAATTCAACAAAATTTGAAGACTTTAATATCCTTCTAATTCTAAACAAACACGTTTAGATTAGACCATCAAACCCTAATCTTCCGTTTTTGGATCACAGCTTTCACATATCAAGTTGATCATCAAATAATATTTTCACTGAAAACTACCTCAGGAACGAAACTTCCAACTTGCATGACAGAGACATTTCAGCTATGGAAGTTTTGAGGTTTGGTGGCTCTTTCTCTCATGTATTTGGTGATTTTACCCACCAACCATGCCAAGATTAGTTGCATCCTCTGTTGACTGTGGAGGTGTTCATGCAAATTACTTCATGAAAACCTGAGGATTCTTGCACTTATATATCTCACATTCCAACCCAATCTCTCCCACTCTTTCTCTTTGTATCACTTGCGAAACAAAGCTCACGAAAATGGCCGTTTCTCTTCATTCCAAGCTCCCATTTGCTCTCCGGTTCTTCTTCATGTCCCTTTTTTACACTATCTTGCATGCAAGTGGTGACCCTTCATTGACACTAGACTATTACTCATCTACTTGCCCTACAGTGTTCGACGTCGTTAAGAAAGAAATGGAATGTGCAGTGCTTTCTGATCCACGCAATGCGGCTCGGATAGTTAGGTTACACTTCCATGACTGCTTCGTTCAGGTAGGTAGTATCGTATTAACCAGTTCAATACTAAAATTGGTTAATTTTTAGATTCAATTTTTATTTTATTTTTCTAAACTTTTGTTATTAAATTAAACATATTCTTTTTTTCTTTGGATTAAACTTTAAATTTGTTACGAGTAAAGACAATTTTTTAAAACATTTTTTAATTTTATTCATTCTTTTTATTATAATTAATATCAGTTGAATATTTTAAATCTTAAAATTTTTTATCTTATCGTTTTAATTTTTTGTCTGATTTATAAAGTAACGCTATCTCTTAAAACTCTCTTAAACTATACTGTCGAGTCTCGAAATGAGGCATATATCACACTAAACCATTAAAACTCGAAAGTTGAATGTAAAAAATTCTTGTTTTGAGTAAACAAATATGAAATATATCGCAATAAAATAGAAAAAAAAAGCTTATAGTCCATGAGTCTTCAAACAAGATATATGCCACAATAAACGAGTACTCGAAAGTTCAACATAAAGAATTCTTGTTTGGATTAAAGAAATATGGATAAATCAATAAGTAATTCTAATTCGTAGACTAATCTAATCTTTGATATTGTAATTACGTACTACAATGCTATAAAAGTAAATATAATAGCAAAATTATAATCGATAAATCTTAAAACGAGAGGTATATCACAACAAACGAACAAGATTCGGAAATTTAATATAAAAAACTTATTGTTTCGATTAAAGAAATATGGTTGAATCAATTATTAATTCTAATTCGTTTAAACTAATCTAGTACTCCTTGATATTGTAATTACCACAATATATAATATATAAGTAAATATATTTAAAAAATTATAATCAATAAATCTTGTAATTAGACATATATGATAACAAACGAACAAAACTTGAAAATTTAACATAAGAAATTCTTGTTTTGACTAAAGAAGTAATTAATTTCAATTCTGCTCAACTAATCTACTTAATGGGTGCAGGGATGTGATGGATCAGTTCTTTTAGATGATACGATCAGTTTGAAAGGAGAGAAGGAAGCGTCTACGAACACAAACTCATTGGAGGGTTTCGGAATCATTGATAAGATTAAGAGCAAAGTAGAATCTGATTGCCCTGGAATAGTGTCTTGTGCAGATCTCCTGACCATTGCTGCTAGAGATGCTGTGATTCTGGTACTAGTTATTATATAGTTCAGTAATGGCTTCTTCTTTTTGCTCTTGTTTGTCTGCAATTCTCTATCCACTTCTTTGACAGGTTGGTGGACCGTATTGGGATGTTCCTGTTGGAAGGAAAGATTCTAAAACTGCAAATTCTGAACTTGCTGAGTCAAATCTTCCAACTGCAAATGAGGGTTTGATGTCAATCATTTCCAAGTTCGAGTATCAAGGCCTGTCTGTAACAGATATGGTGGCTCTTTCAGGTAACATCCTCTTCTGTGGATCAGTTTCCTAGCTCGTACTCGAAAAGTTTTAAAAATTCAATCTCGTATTAATCTACTAAGGTTTTAATTTAAGGTTTTAATTTGCTAATATGAGATTAAAGTTTTAATCTCGTATTAGCAAGTGGCCTCTTCTCCTCATTAGGTTGGTTAATTCATTAATGCACATCACTCTCAACTTGATAGAATTGAAATTTTAAGGAACTTGTTCTTGTATTTGTTTTTAGTTACACCAAATTAACCAAATTCACATGATGATGTCTTGATTAAAGGGAAGATCTCAAAAAATGACAAACACTTAGTGGTGAAAGATAAGAGGGTGGGTGAGATTAGTTGGATGGTGTGGGTTAATAATGCATCAAACATGGAGAATAGGAATAAAGAGTAAAATAGTGGAAAAACATTAAAAAAATAAAAATCCAGAAGATAAATTCTAAAATATGAAATAAAATTTTAATTAAAGGTCTAAAATTTTAATTTTCATATAAATTAATTTAAAGTTTTGAAAAAATACGTGAAGATTAATATTTAGATAGATTATAAGATATCTTCTTGATATAATAATTAAAATTTTTGTTTCGAGAAATATACATTTATTTATAATATCACTATTACACAATTATAATTGAAATTTTAAAACAAAAATATATCGTTATAACTAACATTTAACATGGTCGTGACCATGCAGGTGCACACACTATCGGAATGGCAAGATGCCAAAACTTCCGATCAAGAATCTACGGCGACTTCGGAACAACGTCGCTAGGATCACTGACGTCGGCGTCCTACCTCAACAACCTGAAATCCATATGTCCGGCAGCCGGAGGAAAAGACGACAGCACGTCAGCGTTGGACCACGTCACCCCAAACCTGTTCGACAACTCCTACTATCTGTCACTCCTAAACGGAGAGGGACTTCTGAATTCCGACCAAGAACTGTACGCCAGCTTCTTTGGAATCCAAACCAGGGACCTTGTCGTGAAATATGCTCACGACCCAGTTATCTTCTTCCAACACTTCGCTGATTCCATGGTCAAGATGGGGAATATCACCAACTCTGATAGCTTCATCAATGGAGAAGTTAGGAAGAATTGCAGATTCATTAACACATAATTAAGCTTCCATTCATCGTTTCCTGTCATGTTGGAGAAATATCCTCTGATTTTTTTTTAACGCATTTGTTTGTGGTACTAAGAACTCAGAAAAAACATGAGTTATACAAATGTTTTCGGAATCAATTTATATTACCACCTGTTATTAATATAAATTGATTAGAGTTAATTATTTATTTTAAGTTAGGAATTTGGTAAATTATTAATTTAAATATCATAATTTATATGTTATTAAATGTACTTAATAATATAAAATAGTTTTGATTACTTATAATGATGTCTCAAGACTACCTGTCGGGGGTCTTGGCCTCAAGCGCATCCGGATTTCGAATGACGCTCTTTTGACAAAATTAGGGTGGGCTTTACTCACTCACCCCACAGCTCTGTGGGTCCGGACGTTACGCGCTAAATACCGTCTGCCCCTCGACCATATCCCCCTCACTATCGATAGGACGAGGGCTTCGACTACTTGGCGTGGTATAGCAGCTACTTGGCCTTTTGTGCGCCAAGGCGTCACGTGGGATTTGAAGTCCGGGCGGAACATCTTATTCTGGCTCGACAATTGGCTTTCGGATTGGGGACCCCTAGTCTCTCTAGTGTGAGCCCTGGTTCCTGCCCATATGCTCTACGATAAGGTGTCGGCTTACCTTACTCCTGAGGGCACTTGGCACTGGCCTCTTCTCCACCAGTACCTCCCCTCCACCGTTTGCCTCTCGCTGACCTCCTCCCTCCCTCCCCTAATGCCTACTGAGGCGGATACCTTCTTGTGGGGGCCTACTCCTAATGGGCAGTTTACGACGGCGTCCGCTTATGACCTCATCACGGGTCTTCTCTCGACCAATGGTCGTTACCTGTGGGAGCTTATCTAGCAGTGGGATGGGTCTCAACGCATCCGAACCTTCCTGTGGTTACTTGTCAAGCAAAAGCTTTTGACTAATCGACAGTGGGTGGCTCGTCACCTCACCTCGGATAGCACGTGCCCTTTCTACGATCAAGAGTAGACCATCCTTCATGCTTTTGGCGATTGCCCACAAGTTCGAGCCTTCTGGGCCCAGTTTCCATCGGCAGTTATCAACCCCGTCTTTTTTCAGGATGATATTGCGTCTTGGGCGACCTCCAATCTCACCACCCACACCCTGGTTAATCAGTCTCCGTGGGCTATAGTGTATGGGGTTGCCTGCTGGTTCCTGTGGTAATGACATAATCGTAGTATCTTTGAGCCAGACTTTCAGTGGCCTGTAGTAGGTCATCACATGGTTGTCGACTACGTGCACTGGATTCACAGGGCTAGAATTGTGGAAATGACGGTCTTTCGAAGTCCAAGGGTGCTTCAAGATCCCCAGCTCGAGTGGTCCCTGCTGCAAGAAGGCTGAGTCAAGCTCAATACCGACGGAGGTGTACGGTACGGTCCCCCACTGGCAACTGCAGGTGGTTTGCTCCGGGACTATCAGGGCTTGGGACCAGGGCTACCGAAGACTCGTCCTGGAAGTAGATTCCCTAGAGGTAATCAATATTCTTTCTACTTCACATGGCTATGCTCCTGACCAATATGTTTTGGTTGTAGGTATCCTACGTCTCCTCCAGCGCTCCTGGGAGATCCAGTTCCGGCACGTCTACCGCGAAGGGAATCAGAGTACAGACTGTTTGGCTTCCCTTGCAGCTTTTGCTCCTCCTGGCTTACATCTCCTATCCAAGCCTCCGTCCTTAGTCTGGGCCCACATGCAACAAGATCTTCATGACTCGTTGCCTCGCAATCTTAGTGTGCTTTAATGTAGTCGCTTTGTTTTATTTCCTCTGTACCAAAACAAAAAAGTAATGATTACCTTAAAGAATTTGGCCTTTTCTCTGTTACAAATTTGAACGATTTGAAAACAAAAAATTAAACTCAAAAGTAAATTTCAATTTAGACTAAATTTAGGTAAGTTTGATTTGAATTATCCTGATATATATAATTTTTAGATTGGGATTAAATTAAAAATTTTAATAATAGACATAATACAGATATTTGATTTTGTTCAAACTCATCTAAATTTCATTTATCAAATTTTTATAAATTTAGATTTGATTAAAATTTGCAATTTTTCCAGTATGATTGGATTACCTCCTTTTAAGAAAAAGGTAATACTTATTGGGTATTTTGATTTAAATATGAGTTTAACTTGTCGACGGAATTCTTCTTTCGTTCTTCAACGTTGAAATAAAACCACACCCATGAGCTTATTATCTTAGGTCGAAACAAGTTAATAGGATGTCTTTTTGGCTTTTCCACTCATAATGTCACGTGGGAGGGACACGGGGACTAAAAAAGGAAAGAGGTTTAATGTTGTGTCTAATTTCTATTAATTTTTCTTGCATCATATCTTCATTTTGGTTACAAATTCTCACGCTTTTAATTCAAATTTGAATGAATTGAGTAAAAATAGTTGTGAATTTTACATGAAGGTTGAAATGAATGTTTTGTGAATTTTGCACAAAAATTAAAAAGTAACGTAAATTTTGCATTAAAAAGTGGTGATTAAGGTGTCACCATCGTTACTAAATTTGTCACGATTTATCACCACTGTGACAAGCTTAGTCACGATGGTGACTAGCCCTCACGGGGTGACAAACATAGTCACCCTCGTGACTACTCATTTGCACTATGACACGTGCAAGTTTGACAGTGCAACAACTCTACAACTTTAAACCTAGATTCATGCTATAAATAAGAAAGGAATGAAACAGAAAAGGGGAGTTGAACGAAGAGCGGGAGAGTCGACTGAAACAAAAAGAATAGAGTGGGAGGAGGAGTAGCATAGAAGAGCTTCAGCTGAGTAGATAGAAGAGAGAAAGAGCAAAGAAAGGAAGTTGAGGGAAGCAGTGTGAGCAGTGAATCATCTGACCGGGTGAGAACAAAGCAAAAGCAAAAGGCAAGAGTCAATGCAGGAATTTTGAGAGTGGCTGGAAATCACCACGACTCCCTTATCCGAGCACTTGTTTGCTCATTCTGTTTATTATTTCTCTGTTGTTTTACTGAACTTACTCCTTTGTTAGTTGATGGACTCATACTCTGTTAGCTTTTAATAGTTCATTTCAGTTATTTATTTGGTTTATTGCTTTAATACTTCTCTTATATTGATAAAGATGATATTAAAGTATGTGAAAATGATGAATCTTATTATTTCCAGAATGGGCTGATTCTTTTTCTTGAGAATTAATGTAGCTAATTTATTTAAATATGCATTATTGAGTTACTTTTTATTGTCTTATTACTTGCTATAGTTTCTGAACTGAATGAATTTAATAGCATAATCAAACTTTACATTATTTAACATTAGATAAAGGATCGAGAGAAGAAGTTTAATATAGAATGAGAAATTATAGACAATTAAGTTATGAATTAAAAATATATTAACTTAAGTGGACAATTATTAGTTGTGTTTAATAATTAATTTGGAGGATAAACTTGTCGAATACAAAAGTTAGATTAGTTTGTTATTTGAATTGATTTTATAACTCAATTAGTAATTTTAGCAAGACAATTATCCAACATGCATAAGAAATTAAATTAGTGAAATTAATTCTCGTGAGTTTCCTTCATCGATTTATCAATCTGTCTTTGCTCCCAACTAAATCAATTTACTTTTCAATTTAATTTTGTGATTTGCCTTCACTCAACAAATCAGGATAGGATGTTTAGGAATGTATTTGTTTTTATTTTTATTCAAAATTAAATTGAGTTGAACAATTTTACCTCCATGAGAGACGGTCTTGTGTAATCAATTATAACTATCATTTATAATTGGAAGTATGATAACCTAGATATTTTTAAAACTTATTTTGGGCATAACAATTAGGACCTGAGGTTCGTTAAGATATCGCTACAGGCCAAGCCGTAAAAAGTATCGCGAGACAATCTGAGGCGGATGAAAAAATATGAGCTATACTTTATTGCTTAGCCTAGCTTTTATGCAAGCTTTAATAATTTATGGATTGGTTGTAGCGATAGCACATTTATTTGCGAATATTTTTTGTTTAATTCTATAAAACAATACATTTTTTTATTACCTTGGATTTACTTCTATAAGAGATTTTTTTACAATTATATCAAGATTTCACTCCTATAAGAGATTTTTAAAGTATTTCTCAATTAACTCGGTACTAATATATAAAAGTGTGTTAATTATTCTAAGTCTATTATTGTTTAATTTAATTTAAATTTATTATTTAATTTTAACTTGTTAATTTATTAACTCCAAATTAATTGGCGATGATTTGCTAATTGTTGTATGATAAGTTTACCTTATTAATTTATTAGATAAATTATAGAAAACACATTATTAATATATTATATACTCTTGAAAATTTTGTATAATAATATAAAAAATATTATTAATTAAGCATATTAAAAGGATTGATAATTATTACATCATGTTTCTATATTGACTCAATCTCATAGAATTGTTATTAAAATAAATGATTATACTTAAGTGAGTTTTTACCTAAAACACAATTTTAAATTTATTTTTCACATGGATTAATTTAATTATTTACTAAAATCACAATTTTAGGTATAATTTAATTAAAAAAGAAATTTTAATTATTTCCCTGACAAGAAAGTAGCAAAACATATCAATTCTTTATAAAGGAGCAATTATGAATTTTAATTTTAAATTTTTCATTTTCATAATAATTCAAAAATTTGTATTAATCAAACATATTAAAAGAATTGATAACTATGATATCACGTTGTCCATATTCCTATAACTCTAAAACTCATAAAGATGATGATTATATCTAAGAATTTTCACTAAAACACTGCCACCAACATCAATCTGCAGGGTTTCAAATTGTTAGGATCAGATAACAAATATTAATTATACACCGCCTATTTTTTATATTTTATAAAGAAGTTATTTTCATGGCTTAAATTTGTGATTTTTTTATCACAATTTTAAAATTATTTTTCACTTATATTAAAATTTCAAGTATTTATTTAAAGCGTAAATTTAGGTATAATTTAACTATAATTATAATTATTTTTCACTTACATTAAAATATCAATTACTTACCTAACAATAAATAAAAAAAAAATCAATCCTGGTGGAAATTGAATTGTGAACTTATAACTAAGAAGAGACTACTAATTTAACTAATTTTCAAACACATTGTAGAAATAGAAATATCCAAAAACTTTGGAATTAAAATTTTAAATATTGAAAAGCAATATTAGAACAGTGCAAGAGCCAAAATTCAGAGTCTTTGAGGTTTTAGTACGCGCCGTTCTCAACAGAAAACCGGAAAAAGACAAACATAAGACTAAGAAACACTAGACAGAGCCGAACAGCACCATCTAGCTTTTCTGGTTCTTCCAAGTTCCAATCTTTTTTTTCCCCCTCAATCTAAATGATTCAGGTAAGTTTTTTCTCATTTTTTAGTCTTTTAATCTCGTCTTTACATACCCTTTTGCTAGATTGTGTCAAAATTTGACATATTTTACTGCGGATTTGTTTATATATTTTTTGTTTTCAATTTCCCTATTGTTTGTTTGCTGAAGTTTGTACTATTTGGTTCGATTCGTTTCTTGAAAATTTATTTTACTTTTTATTGTTTGTGATTCGTTGGAACGGTTCTTCTAGTGATTATGCGAATCGGGGTCGTTCCCTTTATCAAGAAATCCAAGTTCTTGTTTTAGATAATGCACTTCATTTTTTTTCTCTGGAAGTCTCGAAAGATCTGAAAGATTAGAAAAGATCAAAGCCTGATTTGGTTTAGGAGTTGTGAAATGATTAGATGTTCCGTTTGCATTCAATGGTTTTCTGTAGATTTACTTTTTGTTAAGTTTTGGAGGGAAAGGGGTTGTGTATAAATCTGTCATTTAGCCAACGGTGCTGTAGGCTTCAAGGAGTGAAAAATTCAATAGTTTCTTCACAATTTTGAGCTCTTTTCTGCTTGAATATAAAATTTTGGCTGACGGTTAGAGTTTTATCGCGGTACCTTGTCTTTAGGTGAGAAGTGGCCATGGAAGATCTAAAAGCTGGGGATTGTATAAGTGATCTCCCCGAGAGCATTATAGAAACCATTCTGACGTTTTTGCCGATAAGAGATGCTGTTAGAACCTGCATCTTGTCAAGCAAATGGAGATACCGATGGACAACACTTCCTGACCTTGTTTTTGATGACAGATGTCTTAGTATGTATAATGATGGGAAGTTGGAGCAGCACAGCTTCATAAAGTTTGTCACACGAGTACTCCTTCTTCACCAAGGACCTATTAACAAGTTTCAGCTTGCTACTTCCTTTTGGCAATGCTATCCAGATATTGATCAATGGGTTCTTTTCCTCTCAAGGGGTGACATTAAGGAGTTGATACTAGAATTAGGTGAAGGGAAGTGGTATAAAGTACCAGCTAGTCTTTTCAATTGTGACAAGTTAACGCAGTTGGAGCTTATTCGATGTGAATTAGATCCACCTCCTGCTTTTAAGGGATTCTCATGGTTAAAAGGCCTCAGTCTTTATCAAGTTTCGATTGCTCCTGAGGCAATAGAGAGTCTTATTTCTAGTTGCCCTCTTCTTGAGCGTCTTTTATTATCTTATTTTGATAGCTTATCTCTTAATGTCCGTGCTGCAAACCTAAAGTTCTTGTATTTGGAAGGTGAATTCAGGGATATTTGTCTGGAACATACTCCACTTTTAGTTACTGTATCAGTTGCTATGTATATGACTGATGACAACACTGAGTATTTTGAGCAAAGCTCGAGTTGCAGTTTTATCAAATTTCTTGGTGGTGTACCTCATCTTGAAAGGCTCACTGGGCAGATTGACTTCACGAAGGTAACACATTGATTTAGCCTTATTATTGATCGTTGATTCAGCAAGATTATATCAACGGTCATACCCTGTTTAATTTATGAGTTTGATCTCTACTTTTTCTTTAAGTATTTAAGCATTGGAGATTATCAAGGAATACGGCCAATCACTTTTTGCTACCTAAAAGTAATTGAGCTTTATGAAGTTAGTTTCGAAGATACGAAAGAGATGCTTGTTGTCCTCCACCTGATCACTAATTCTCCTCATTTGAAGGAACTTCAAATTTCTGTAAGTCAAGGTTGAACCACCAGTTTGTTGCTGCAAACATTATCGTGAAAACATTATATTGTGCATGGTATTGTATTCATTTACAAATTAGAGATTGTGATTGCATTTGTTGTGCTTCACGGTTTGCTATAGGGCTCATCAAATGCAGCGGCTGTCATAGAAGCTCCTAACTTGGATTTCTGGGCTACAATATTCCCTAAAGATTGCACTTTTAGGCATCTTAAAGTTGTGAAGATGACAGATATGTCTGGTGTGCCACACGAGATGGAATTTATCAAATTTTTACTTGCGAGTTCACCAGTTCTTGAGATGATGAGTATCGCCCTTAGTTCATATGTTAGAGACAGAAGATTAAGTATGTTGATTGAGTTGCTACAGTTTAGACGGGCTTCTGCACAAGCCGCAATCTTTTTCATGCAAGATTAAAGCAGTGTGTATTCCTTGCAATGTCTTTTTTCTCTTTCTTATCTAAGATTCTTTTTTGTGGATATATGAGAATGTTAATATTGTTTAGAAGCTTCAATAGTCGTAGAACATCCCATCCGATATTGGACCGTGCAAAGTTATGTACATCAATTTCGTGCAATTTGACCGCCATCTTCCAGTTTATCTACACCGCATTGGAGAAGATTTCTATTTTCTTGTTCTTTCTTTGGATCATTTTTACCAAAGAGATAGTATTCAAGAGCTAGATCTCTGTTTTGCAAACTTGAGTATCACTTTGTTAGATGCCTCAATTGAGCTGTGGAAATGATAATCAACTACCTCCAATTTTCACGTTGATGAATGGGTTTTATTAGTAAACAGTTTCATCTTCAACCAACTGTAGCTAAGGATGCTTCTTTTCTATTATTTAATTGCTCTTAGATTATCATTCCAGAAGTGGAAGTACTTGAACTGCACCTTTAGATTGCACGTTAGTTTCAATGAGACCTTCTTTAGAACTATAAGAGATAAATTCATCAGAACTGAAGCTATGTAAAAATTACTTTTATTACAACCAAGATTGGTGGAACAATTCCAAAAAAAAAAAAAAAAAGGGAAAAACTTCAATTTCAGAAGAGCTTAATACGTGTAACACTCAACTATATCTCATTTTCCAGTCCAGATTCTGTACAGTCAGAATATTTGTCACAGCTCTTTGATCTCCAATGTTGCTAATATACAAGCAGCTTGTTTTTCTCAAAGACAGAGTTCCTTCAAGGAAGTCTGTAAATGTCATTTCTGTTATTGAGAATGTCATCTGGGTCCTGAGAGCTCCATTGCTTGAACAAGGAATACAGAGTCTTCAGTAAGATCAGAATACCGCTCCGAAGAAGAAAACTCATTGGCTCTGGATCTGGTTGCTTCAGCTTTCTGAGAAGCCTCCCATTTCTCTGCTAATCCATCTCCTTCCAACATTCGGACCACTTCTGACATTTTTGGTCGGTGGCTTGGAAGGTACTGGGTGCAGAGCAGAGCTACCTGAGCCATTTCTTCAAGCTCAATTCGATCATAAGTGGTCTTAAGATCCTTGTCAACTAACAACTCAAGCTTCTTTTCCTGATGGATCTTCCTCACCTGTAGGTAAGTAACGAAACTAAACTCAACCATGGATGGATTTCGCATTAGCCTGGGAACATATATCACTAGTAAGAACTCAAGAACATCAATGTTTGGCTTACCCAGTCAAGCATTGCTCCTTTCTGATTTGCAGACTTCCCGAATTCCAGTGCTCTTAAGCCAGATATGAGTTCGAGTAGGAGAATTCCAAACCCAAAAACATCTGTTTTCTCAGAAGATTGTCCTGTTGAGAGATATTCTGGAGCGATATGGCCAACAGTACCCCTCACTGCTGTTGTGACATGTGAGTCCCGGTGATCCAACAGCTTAGCCAACCCAAAATCTCCTACAACAGCTTCACAGTAATCATCCAGTAATATGTTTGCAGCCTTCACATCCCTGTGAATAATCTTGGGGTCACACTGCTCGTGCAAGTATAACAAACCTCGTGCAGCTCCTAAGGCAATCCTTTTCCTTGTACCCCAATCCAGTACTGGCTTACCTACAGGAACAAAATATAGATAATTTCAGCTCACTTTGCTGTTGTGAATTCGGTATATTACAAGTTCCAGGCAGCATCTAAAGCAAAAATGGAAGAATTACTGACAAATCCTGATGGAAGCCATACCTTTAAGACGATTAGCTACACTGCCATTAGACATGTAGGGGTAAACTAGTAGCTTCTCTGTTGCCGTCATGCAAAAGCCATAGAGACGGAGGAGATTTCGATGAACAGCTAAGCTAATCATCTCAACTTCAGTCTGAAATTGGATCTCTCCTCCAATGGCATTACCATCTTTGAGCCTTTTGACAGCTACTACTGTTCCATCTTGGAGATACCCTTTGTAGACATTTCCAAAACCTCCTTTTCCTATCAAATTCCTGCTGCTGAAATTGTTTGTAGCAACCTGAAGTTCTTTGAATTGAAATCTCTTCAAGTTTCCCAGGTTGAAATCCTCACGGTTTTGCTCTGAAAGATTCAAAAGAAACCATTAGAGAACATCAGTGCTTCTTTCAACCATACTTTCTGAAGATTTTTTTCCTTGCTTACCATTAACATCAAAGAACACTTGTTGATTGCGTCTTCTCCTCCACCAAAGAAGTAAACCGATTCCAAGACTCAACAGGCAGATACATCCTAGGCTTGAGCCAAAGGCTAAGGCAATTTTCTGGCCCTTACTGCTTCCAGAAACCTGAGAATCTTAAGAAAAAAAACAGGGCATTAACAAAACATAAGAACATGTAATTTGCAAAGAAAGCAGGAAAAAAAACAATCATGAACTGGCTGTTAGTACTTTGAGGATCGTTCGTTGACAAAGATTGCGAAATCTGTGTAGCTCCAAAACATTCTTGCTCAGTTCTACATATCATAGAGTTCCCTGCAATGCTGTGGACATCCAAAAACGTTGGATTTTGATAAACAATACAAGAATTGTATAAACGTTTTATTTCTATTCAGATCAATGAAAAGAAAAAGGCAAAACTGACAACTTTGAATTGACTTACTAGAATGTTCGAGCATGAAAAGGGGGCACAGGAGCGCTCAAGTTATTGTAAGACAAGTCCCTAAGAAGACAAACAATACCCATGTTGAAGTAGGCTAGAGGACATCATGAAAAGTTATGATCATGGTTAATACTGAGGAAGAAAATCATGCAAGACACTTACAAGAATGTAAGCTGGGTCATGTTTGCCAAGGAAGAAGGTATTTCTCCATCAAGACTGTTATTGTTCAACCTCCTGCAAACCAATCCAAGAACACAATACCAGTCAGATTTCTGTTAGTGTTTGAAAAAAAAAAAAACTGGAAAAAGGGAGGGAAAGATGTCAAGATAAGACAACTATTACAAACGTACAGATATTGAAGACTTCGTAGATGGGACAAGTTGCTAGGAATTTTTCCAGTGAAGAAATTATGAGAAAGATCAAGTGTTCTAAGCTTTGAAAGCCTTCCAAGCTCGGATGGTATGTGTCCTGAGATATTGTTGTTCTGTAGAAGCCTGAAAATATTTTGTACAATAAAACAACTATACAAGAGAGCATACTTTCGTTGAAAAGGATTGATTGAATACTCACACAAGTTGGAGATTCGTCAAGTTTCCTATGCTTGGTGAAAGAATACCTGATAAACTTTGGCTTGGAGCTCCTCTGCAATAAGTTCATGTTAACTACTTCAGATAATATCCCGTAAATGAGTAATCAAATGAGGTGTTTTAGTTCGGCTGCTTTTATCCTTTTCAGCTCTAGTGTGTTTTAGTACTACTTACAATCCAACGACTAGACCATCAGGTGAACAAGTGACCATGTTCCAGCTACATGGATCTACAGCAGTTGCATCCCAGTTAAGAACGTTGTGAGGATCATCCAGTGAATCTTTAATGCCCATCAAAGCTTCCACTGTATTAGTTTTGGAAGAAATTAACTTGTTAGTTCAGAACTTCAGAAAGAAAATCCATTTTTTCACTCCAAGAAAAGTTCAATTACCTTCATAGTTGATACCTTCCGGGGAGAGCAACCCACATGCAGAAGTCCATAAGCAGAACAAAGCCAAACAACAAAAAAGATTGCCCTTTTCCCTTCCTTCCATTGAATCAAATACAAAACCAGATACTACCCAGTTTTCAAAAACAGTTTCTTGTTTTAAGAAGAAAGAAACAAGTGAAGTCTTGATAGGTGTATTGTGCTATATTTGAAAGATTCTGGGGAAGCAATCTTGATATGGGTTTTGTCTTGTTTTGACATGTAGAAGCTTTTTACGAAAGACGCCTACTTTGCACCAACTCACTCGCAACTTAAGAAAACCAGAGGTTTTTTACTAAAGGCTGAAGAAACGTAACATGCCTATCACCGGTTCATCAATGTATTAAGTTAGGAATATATAAAAGCTAGAAGCAAGATAAGCAAATCTAGATAATATCAAAAGATGATTGCAAAAGAAAATTCCTCCAATCATGCATTGGTTTAGAGACAAAGCAATGATGGAGATAATTCTAAGTAGCCTATTCTATTCCTAGACAATATTAGAAAATACAAAAGGTAAAGCACTTCATACACAGTTAAGCATTGTTAAATATTTATTATTAGTACAATAAAGAATCAGTTTTGTAGGTCAGGCGGGTTTTTGGTGTCAGATAGTGGACAAGTGTTCTGCTTTGGTTTTGCTAAAGCTTCTTTTACTGTGGCCTCTGGGAATCCAACATTCCCTGAGATTTGCCATTTTCTTTGAATTAAGTTCCCAAAAATTCCTTTCTTTCCTTCATGTGGCTTCGGCTTCTTCGACATCATTAGAAAAAAAGGTGAGAATCTCGAGGGAGTGAACATGAGACTGACGATGCAGAAATGGTCCTGATGATATATCTGTTGTGTGAATTATTATTTCCCACAGTAGCTTTTTCTCTCTCTCTCTCTCTCTCTTTCTATGAACATCATATTTTCCTATGGTCCATCTGAGTTCTGCTTTATTGATTCTATTACACTCCCATTGTGTCTCCACAGTCAACATAGTCCCCTATAATCTATCCAAAAGCAGCCAACTTTAAAAAGCAAAAGCTTCCTCTTTTCACTTCAACCACTCCACAATTCTTCTTCCCTCCCTTTCTGTATCTATATACTTATATACATGTGTGTGTGTGTGTGTGTATAACAGAGACTTGGCTGTCCGATAATGAACTGACAGTGAGGATCCCCTATGCAAACAGTACATGAAGTTAGCTGGTATAGTACCAAAATAGAAGATAGTTTTATGCATGAGAAAAAGCATGATCAACTCACACTAATTATAGTCTTCTTCCTGTAACTGGGTGCACGTGCAATGTGGAAACCATTATACTTACCTGGTTGACTTGGTCTTCAAAGATGGGAACTAACTTCATTCTTTATTCAAAAGTATTATTGCCATAATTCATGATCATCAAGCAGCTGGAAGTAACATATCAGTTAATCAGATGGGTTTGTTCATTACTGATGATCAGACAAAAAGCTTGTCTATAATAGGGAGTAATAGTTGATAAACTTGAAAGAGACATTAACTTACATTTGCAGTTCAGGGCTTTGCAGGGACAATAGCTTCAAATGCTGTTCCAATGGGTCCTGGAACTGGTGTCCTTAGCCTGGAATAGCACCTGACAGAGACCTTACCTCCAGGTGTCTCTAAAGTAGGGACTCCTGTCCTAGTTTCTAACTTTATCATACAAGTTGACTTAGGTTCATACCATTTAGTAGCTATCAGATCGATGCATATATATCTTCCTCATTTGTCTTATCCTAAAAACACAATTTGGAAGAGCTTCAATGTGTATTCCTGTGGAGCTGACTCAATAATTTAGGTATCAGTAAACACCACGGGAGTATGCTACAAAACGCAACTTAAACAAAGAAGACAGAAAATTTAACTTTAGTAAAACAGATACTTTAAAACAATTCAATCAGCTAAACAGAATTTACATAAAGTTGTGAAATTTTTCTTTAAGTTTGGATTTAGACAAAGCCCTTAATTTCGTGGATTCATGACCAATGTGAGAAAGTTGTATTTTATGCAAAGATATGTCCTTTTCTGGTCAACTCAGTTCTTCCTTTGGGTCCATTACATGGCCTCTCTTTCATCTCTTGCGCCACTTGGAAGGACATAGCAAATTGCCAGTAAACTTAATGGAAATTTGAAATCAATGGAGCTTGGAGTTGAAGTCAAAAGTAAGTCAAAGAACAAGTAGGGTTGTAAAGAGAATTTGACTGGCAATGGTAATGAAGTTGTGCACTAAGCGGAGATGTCATAAATGAATAGGAAATAATTGTTCTTTTCCTACAACTTTGCTTTGCTTGAATAAAGAGCGTCTAGTCCTTTGAACAACTATTACAAAGTTCACATGAGTTAAGTCTCGACCTTTCTCACTTGTAAAGCCTATAAAGAAGAATGATCCAAGTAGAGAAACAAGCCATTTTCAAGAGCCTTCCAACTTAAAAGGTTGAAAAATCGAGTGGCAGTGAAGGGAGCTGCAAAGTTAGAGCCTATAAGAGTTACTTAGATTGAACCTGCTATCAACTCCGAATTACTAAATCTTCAAGTGGTTTTACAAACATTTCATATACCTGATAGTCCACCT
>JANJEY010000001.1:1092239-1116413 GCA_024703695.1 Erythroxylum cataractarum | reverse complement strand
AAAACCCATATGAGATTCCAATCACTTTTTTTTTTTTAAAGAATGAGATTCCAATCACTATGACCAAATTTCCATCACCCCACTGTGGCTTCATACCTAATACAGAGAACCAGTAAGTAATGATCTTAATCTCCTATGTCATTCTACATATTACCTTGTCACAGGCTACTGTATCGTGGAGGGTTTGATAGAGAAAAAAGTAAAAATCCTATCTTACTAGATCTATCCAACGTCTTAGCAGCATTAAAACACTAAGGTTAAATTCATGCATAGAAGAACTAAGCTCAATATATTCAGACTGCTTTTGTCTTTTAACTCATCTAGAGATGTAAATTACTACACCTAATTTGGCCTGAATACATCTTTGATCTTAATATTTATAAAGAAAAGAGAAGCCGAAACAGCAGTAGCTCAATCAGTATAGAGAATCAGCAAGGTCTTGCATACTTCCCCAGAATATCATTCATCAAATTTATCAGCAACCAGGCAGATTATTCTGAACTCCAGCAAAAATGCAGTGTTGTCACGTCAACAGAAAATTTAACAGTGCACTTCACATGGATAAGGTTCTTTTAACACTAGATTGGCAATTCCCTAACACTTCGAAGCAATACTGAGGTTTCCGTATAACAGAGGGCAGAAGAACATATTCTCTTTATAAAAAGTTGGCACTTTAAAAGCTAAGGATACCTCACACGCAAGCCATACTTTTGTCTTTTCCATTTAAGACCATACAATGGAGTTTGAAATCTGTATAAATTCCTAATACCACCAAATGAAAAGAGACTGCGAAAACCAATGGCCACCTGCTCTCCCCTTTCCTTTGTTTAGCTCCTCTTCCTCTTATGGGCTACATTTAGTATTTTTAATTAATGTCATAACCAGCTGATAGAACAATGCTGGAGCAAGTCTTATGAACTTGAGCTCTATCCCAGTAATACAGTATCAATATAATGTGAAAGACCAGGAACCCTTACAGGCACTAATTTCAGGCTTTCAAAGAGCTCCACAATCCCATATTCAAAGTTATTCTTGCTGTCACGTCTTTGCTTTGCTGGAAGTCACTCAACTTTAAATAGTGATTGAAGACGTAAAACTAACAGTGGTTTAGAGCTTTAAACCAATCTTAGGAATAGGTAGGGAAGGGCAAAGGAGGATCTTAGCCTCTCAAAGTAAAGATTACAGTTCAAATCTGTCTGTTATCACGCCCTTGTTAAAGATATGATTTAACATGTTTTAGAAGCATTCAAAGAAAGAAAAGTGAAGCAACAATTGTAAGACAAAAAATCATGCAAAAATAAAGCAGATATTGACTAAAAAATAAAGGGAAAAAGTGATGTGAAACAAAGATTTGCCAATAAAAACCTTTTACTTTAGAAACTTTAATCAGTGCTTTAGCAATATGGAGGAGCTCCAAAAAGAAAAACAGAACCAGTTATGGGAGTAATGTTGTTTGCTTCCCTAGGTTCAAGATTTTACAGTCCCAGGTCCCAGAAATCATAGGCAAGTGAAGACAAGTATCCACCATATGAATATCAGAGCAAAGATTGTATTCTCAAACTTAAGTTCCAGTAAGACAATGATGGATCTAGCCAAGGCCCAGTTGCAGCAAGTTGCTACAATATTTTACCAAGTTGTA
Organism: Erythroxylum cataractarum; assembly: GCA_024703695.1. Lineage (NCBI taxonomy): Eukaryota > Viridiplantae > Streptophyta > Magnoliopsida > Malpighiales > Erythroxylaceae > Erythroxylum > Erythroxylum cataractarum. The sequence goes on along the minus strand of JANJEY010000001.1, from coordinate 1,114,774 downwards.
TTTTCTGAAGAACAAGGATGACCAAATCACAAACACCTTATCTTCTCGACAAGAGGAACTGAAATATGAAGATCATATCAAGCCCTGTATTGCACAAAGCCTATCGTGGCCAAGATATTCCTCCACTAAGAAAGAATCTTCGGAAATTAACATTAGCGACTAGCAGTTTGTCAAAATAGGCCAAAGTATATAAAACAAATCAAAGTGGAATTGATTACTGAAGCTACAAGTGAAGAAGCCATGATGATGATTGGAAACCATGTTTGACAAAGATTAGAAATTCATGATGATGATGTAATTAGAATGGACAAATTTCAAATTTACAGCCAACTATGATCAGCTACACAATACTTCCAACAAACCATATCCATTCTAAGAAAGTTCTGTTTATAAAGAACACTACAACTAACCCAAAATGGCAAAATTAAACTTGTGCCCGTCTTCATCTTTCTCGAGTCTCACCATATCTAAAAGATGTAGATTGGTTGGTTCATTTCAAGTCTGACGATTTTACTTAAGGATCAATGAACAACACCATTTTGATTGTAATGTGAACCAAAAAATATGGAAAAACGAAAGCAAATTTGTGGCTGCTGGGATTCGAGCCCAGGTCTCTACGGCCACAACGTAGAATTCTAACCACTAAACTACAGCCACTAGTTGAAGCATCAGTATTATACGCTTAATTAATTTCATTAACATCCATCTAACCACAACCGTAAAGCTTTTTAGGTGCTTGACCAAAATAATCCACAGCCTAAGGCAAATAAAAGATACACAGTTCCGTACAATGGAACGGCTAATATGCCCGGAAATAAAGCCAGACTTTTTATTTATAATATGGAGTTTCAGACAACATAGACAAACCAAAGACCAAATTGACAATCAACATTATGTCCAGATATAAGACCGGACAGTTTTATTTAGCAACACTCACAGGAAACAGAGACACCATACGAGGTAATGCTCTACACATAGCATTACTTAAGTTTATTCAGAACAGTAACACACAAAACAGAAATGCTTAACAGATGCTGTGCTATGCATCTTCTTCCTCTTCTCCCTCTTTCCAGAGGCATTTTAGAGTTGATCTGGGCGAGTCAATGTCCCATGCCTTGACAAACTTCTGGTAGACAATGGCACCACCCATTCCAAGCTCTTCAAAACTCTTTTCTCCGCGACCGAATCCCTTAACATCCAGTGAACAGGTCATTTCAAGTTGTTTACAACCAACATCAGCATGAACAGAAATGGAGAACTGGCTTGGATTGAAGCAAGCCAACACCCTATCCACCACCAGCTTCAGATTCACATCTCTCAGATCATATCCATGCATCTCAAAGCTTGCATAACTGAAACCATCTTCAGGAGTCACATGAATGGTTGAAATAGCATCTCCTTCAATGCTGTTCATAGAATAACCACAAGGTTCAAACTCAAAATCACAAATGTTGGAATCTGGCAGGATCTTCCTTATTCCAGAATTAACAGTCATCCCTGCCGCTGAAGATGATTCAGTTTTATAAAAGACAGAAGCCTTTTCCTTATCCAAGCCAGTCATGCACATCTCAACAGTGTAAACTGGATCATAGGAGACTGCTGTATCTGCAGATGCAGAATAAACATGCCACTTCTGTGGCTGGTTTGACCCACCCATTATATAAGCCTTGCTACCTGAGCGGAGCTTCCCAAAATAGCTATCCAGGACAGTAACTTCCTCAGAGAAGTGGCGATGAGGAAACGACTGAGCTCCGGGGAAAATAAAGCTTCCACGAGTATAACGCACACATTTCACCTCAAGAGAAAGTGTTTCAGCCAACTTCAGAATGGGCGGGATTGACAGAAGCAACTTTGTTGTTCCACAGGTTTTGATTATGATCTTGTAAGGGTAGACAAAGAGGCTGGATTCTGAGAGCACATACGAGTCAACATACTCATTCGACAGCGAATCAACAATTGTGCACTCAGCTGGTCCAAGAATTTCATCCAACTGGGCCTTTGACAGGGATTGGAGGCCCTTTCCTTCGGGGTCAGCAAAGATACCCAACTCAAAAAATGATATTTCCAGCCTCTTCTCGTAACCTTCAAACCCAATTGCAGAGACAGCCATGATGTAAACAGAAATATTAAATTCAAAGTTGAGGGAACTCAAAAACACACAAAAAAACCACTGCTTCAAGAGGTCACAGTCGCAAGGAAACCACAGCCGCGGAGAGGTAGAGAGAGAATTGAGGAAGAAGTTCAATAAACTAAGAATTAAAAGCTTAAACAACTATAATACGACTTCAAGACCACGTTATGTGGTCAGGTAGCAGCAGTATCAGCAAAACTCAGGATGGCTTGCGAGCGCACTGCAAAATATGAAGTAATTTTTGAAGTAATTAGTGAGAATTCATCTCGGGTAAAAATGCAAAGCACCAACAAAAAATTGCGTGCTAAAAATACTTACGTTGGAGTACGCAGCAGATCTGAACTTCCTGATTCCTCCGTTAGGTCGAACGTCTTCAATGCTGTAACCAAGGGGAGCTTCGTAGAATACAGATTTACTACTACTAGAAGACTTCTTCTTCCCACCTTTTGACTCCATTAGATCATTCACTCTTAACCTGCTCAGGTCACAAAATAAATGCATTGAAATTCAGAAAACCAGCAAACATAAATAAGACATATTCACAAATACAAGATTACATCCTATTCCAAGCTGGAGTATCAAAATGATAAACAGACCACTTTCAATATCACATCACAAATGGCAAACAACACCGCAGATATCATAATCATACATCAAATAATTAGAAACAGAAGTACAATCATCGTCATGTGAGGAGAGAGAGTTTCCCAATTGTTAAGCTCCAGTCAAAACCAAATACAGCACCAGACTAGTTATAACAGTAAAATTTTCCAAAAAACAAATTTACAAATATCAAAGATAAAAATAAAATCGAAGGAAAAGAATAGAAAACAAAACCAGAACAGCAAATCTACCAAAAAATATTGACAAATCAAGCAAGCATGAAAAACGCGTCATTCAACTCGTCTTGACAATAAAAAACAATCATACGCATGTATATACACAGAAACGAGCATGAAAAACGCGTCATTCAACTCGTCTCTTGACAATAAAAAACAATCATACGCATGTATATACACAGACTACAACCTTCAATCCAGAATAACGCAAGAAACAAAGCTACAAAGTTCCAAAACCCCAAAGGATATCAACCCATAAGGGTAATAAAATTCATAAAACAAAAGGATAGAGAAGCACGACATGACAACACGGTCAAACGATAAAAGAAACAGTCTTTTCCTTCAGCAGAAACAAAAAAGAAACAACCTTTAAGATTTATAAGACATCAAGAGAAAAATACATAAATAATGAAGAACCAAGAGACAAGATACTCACAAACACGAAACAAATCAGAAATCCTCAGAACAGCCACCCAGAAACCAATCAATCAACCCAACGGTGAGTATCAGCAACAGATCCTGTGAAAACAGAAGAAAAGATAACGCATCTGCAAAAAAAAATTAATCAAACAAAAGCAAGGAAAGAGCAAGAGATTGACGGCGTACCAATAGAAATCTAACACGATAAAGCGATAAACGAAACCCTAGAAAATCTTATTCACCGAAATCGCCTACTCTTATGTATCTCTCTTCTTCTCGTTTCACGACATGCAATGTTCATTTTATAGCCAAAACCGTTTGGCGTCACTTGATAATGAATTTACCGTTTTGTCCTTTTCACGATTTCCTAGAACTTACTCAAGAAATATTTGAGTTGACAATTTTACCCTTTCGTTATCATCATTGATTCAGTGTCGATAAGAAATACGCAATTTTATTTTTATTTTATTTAATAAAGGGATTACTTTGTTGAAGTTTTTTTTATTATTTAACTATTTATAGCAATTTTGTAATAATATTCAAAAAAACTCTTAAAGTTTGAGGATATTTATTTTTTAATTTGTATCATTTTTTATTGTCACATTTATATATGAGTATATTAAAAATAGCCTTTTATTATATAAAAATAAGATTATTTATTATCATACCTTTCTAAATTTTGTTTTATTACGAGATTTCAAATTTAATGCGGTGATGATAAAAGTTTAATATTAAACGGTCTTACTTTTTATTAGTAAAAAAAATTAATATAATTTTTTAATTAGGTATTTATCTGATATTATATATATTTATTTGAGATACAAAACTTTAAAAAAAGAAAAAGACGAAATTACGTGGACAGGCTGGACACCCTACACCGTCAAAAGACGAAATAGGATGTGTGGACATTATTGATTTCATAATGAGCCCCACTAAAATTAAATAAAAATTAAAGAAAATGTAGGAAAAGAAAATAAGAAAATTTGTAAATTAAAATGATAAAAATAATATTTAATTGTACTTTTTAATTTTTGTAAATTTTAAAATATATTAATTTGTATATTTTTAAGCATAAACTAAACTATTTAATATTCTTTCAAATTAATTAAGTTCGATATCATTAAATACTTTACATACTCGTGACAAAAGAAAATGTAATCATTTCTAAAGATCATGCAAAAAGTGCATGCATACAATAAGGAACATTCACTCGATTATAGTTCTGGTACGAAAACTCCACCTTGGGATTGGTTTTTAAAAAATATTTTTTAATTATTACGAAAATTGAGTTAAATTGTATTGAAATGAATTAATTAAATTGTATTTAAAGAAGTTGATTATGGGTATTTGAATTTAATTAAGTTTAGAAATAAAATTAAAATTAAAATTTTCCTATTTTGAGTTAAATCTTTAAATTTTCAAATCTGTTCATCTCTTACAAATTTAATTGAATTTATTGTTCAAATTTGTTATTGATATCGAGTAATTTATAATTATTATATATATTTAAGAATTTGTGTTTTATATACATCACAAAAATATCAACTTTGTATTTTTGTTAAATATTTTTTTTAAGTTTCTTATCATTTAAAATAGTTTATTTTAAAAATATTTTAAAACTTTTTTCAATTTTACAATATTAGTCCCAACTTTAAATAATTACGTTAAATTATATTTTTTCCCCCGCTTCATACACATGTAATCTCTAACAAATTAGATATAACAATAACAATAATATCATCCAGTGAGAGTTCCGCTAAATGCAAGATTTAAGAAGGTTTAATAATACGTAGTCTTACTCCTATATAATTAAAAAAAAAAGTCATTTTCGATCACACATTAGGCCTCCGTTTGGTTAATGGCTAAAAAGTCATAAATTAGCGTTTTGAGGGTATTTAATTGTTTGACTATGTCAAACAACTAATGCCCTTTGTTTGGTTAATAGCTGGTAGGTTGATTTATTCAACTCAACCAGTTGAAAATCAAAAAACTTCAAAAATGAATGTTTTACCCAATCAGTTAATTCGTCGACGGGGCAAGATTTTCGAGTATGGGTAAATCGGGGTTTGGTTTTATCATTGAGAGCCTTGAAGGCTTCTTTTAACATGCATTTTTTTGGATGGTTTGATAGTCTACATTCAGCATTAGTGATAGAGGCCTTAGCGGTTTGACAGGCTCTTATATGGACGATTCACAACATGCAACATATGGAGAGTATTTTTACTGATTCTCAACTTGTAGTGCTAACCAATAAATCACACCAAGAGGATAATTCTGAGTTTGGGGAAATTATTAAGGATTGTCAACTTATATTGAGAAGTAATTCTAATATTTCTGTTGTTTGGATTAATCGACGAAGAAATGTGGACGCTCATGAACTTGTTAAAGTGTCTTGCAATTTCTCTCGTTTGAAAGTATGGGTGTCAATTCTAGCTTGCCTAACTCGTTTATATAGTTAATGAAAATTTTCCTCTACCTTTCAAAAAAAAAAAAAAGCTAACAAATTTGTATTAGCCCGACAATTGCGCTCTCACTATAATTGAATAGATCGCCAAAAGCTTGAAAACCCACCTCAATGATTATATTTTGTGAAATGGGTCTCTATCAAATGGATTGAATAAGCCCTAGAAATACGAAAAGGTATGGTTTGACAACAAAAACTGTGAATATTTTACAGCATAAGTAAAAAACAACAAAAGAACATCTGATGTCTGATTGTTTAATTCTATCTTATTCCACTCTTTCATATATAAAGGAAGGTATTAGTTATTGTACTCTCGAATTTTTTTTTCTATTAGTTTACTAACAAATATCATAGCATTTAATATTCATTATTTCTAAAATATATTTTCGTATCTTATGTTATATTTTTTGGATATACACAATAATTAGAAATTATATAATTTAAATAAATTACTTAACAAATAAGAAATTTGTGTGATTAATAAATTCACCTTTTTTACTTAATTGCATCACTAACTATCAAGACTGAAAATTTAAATCTTTATAAGAGTATTCATTAAAATACTTAGATATAATATTAATGTTTTGATAAATTTTTTAAAATCACACCATCATAAATCATTTTACACATAAATAGTTAATACTAAATAGTTAATTTTTTCAAACATTCATAATAAACAACTGATATTATCTGCTTATCAAATCAGTTGATATAATTTACATCAACTAATTGCTGATAATATTATCTAACAGTTAGTACAATCCATTAATTATCAATCAAGACCTAGATATACTAAGGTCATAATAATCATTGGAAGTACACTTGCATATAAAATCTTAAATTTTAAGGTATCCTTAACAAAGAAACAAACAACATACCAAATCATTGAGTGACTAAATATCTAATAATACTTCACAATAAAAAATCTAAACAAGTGTTGACTAACGAAACAAAACTTCACATAAAAGAATTGGAACTTATAGTTTTTAGACATTGCAAAGCATTAGCTACAATGGCAAAATCCCAGATGGAACACATGTTTCAAAATAAATATAAATATAAATATATATATATATATAAAAGAAAAATATTTTTTTTAGTTTTAAAAAAGAAAATCAGAAAATAAATACAGAGAAACAAACACAAACAAAATCAAATAAAATATACAGAAGAAGTAAAGAAGACAGAAATGATGTTGTGTGGGACACGTACGAGTGGTAGGAGTTGGTGGGACGATAAGATAGATAGATGATAAGGTGAAGAGGGATTGGCTGGCTCAGAGTCGCATATCGATAGATGCTGACCAGAAGTCAGAACGTATGAGCTGTACTTAGACTGTTTTCTATTTACACCATATTTCAAAACAGTTTTCTTTTTTTGGTGCACCATTGTCATTATTGTACGCTTTAGGGTCTGTCTTTTATGGTCATTTCATTTTATTTTTTTTTTACCCACGAGATGTTATATTTGGGTTTCAACTTATGAGAAGATGTCTTTAAGTCAACCACTCTCAGACTAATCCCCGCTCGCATTAGGTCAGCCCGTAAGAGGTAAAGTGCTGACCAAACAGATTTTTTCATTCCTAGGATTTGAACTCGAGACCTCTGATTAAGGGATGAGAGTGCTGAACCACTCACACCAACCTATTTGGTTCAATCATATTTTATAAATGTAAGGATTTGATGTATAATTTTGTATGGTTATTTTTAGTGTGTATTAAATAAATTGTGGGGTGTATATAATAATTTATTTATTATATATTTTAAGCTAATAATTTAATAACACAAAATTATAATTAGCATTTTAATATAAACTCAATTTGTGTTCATAAATAAAATCCAAATTTAACTTTTTTTTTTAATTTTAACTTTAGGCACTTTTCGAATTTGAAATCTAAAACATGTATAAAAATAAAAATTAAGTTTATTCAATTTAAAATTATTTTTATTTAACGATATAATTATAAAATTCTCTTCGCTCTCTTTTTTTTAACAAAGTAAATAAAAATCCATTACATCAAAAAGAGTTACAGAATGGTTACATCAGGTAGGAAAATCAACTAGCAATTATTTTAGGAGAAATATGTAAACATTTACACTAACTCTTAATTTTCCTATTACATGACAAAAATAACACACTAAACCTAAGCTTCCAAAAGCCAATTTGGTTTCTAAACCACCGAATATAATAAACAATAGCAAAAACATCAACTTCTCTCATCATACAAATTAGGACTAAAAACGTAAATTGCAATAGCTAAATGATAGTATACAATATCGGACAATCATAAATTTTGTGTTCGTGAATGAAATCTCTCGAGAAGGGTTAGAATGGTGGGACGGAGCGGAGGAAGGGAAGAAGAAAAAGGATCTAATGACTTCTAATTATCATTAATACGACTATACGAGTTAAAAGAGGCATCATTCGATTCACACCCGTTTCTATCTTCATTCCTAACCACATTTGTTGACTCGGGAGTCGGAATTTCCAACTTAACCGCGCGGAATGTGGACATTTTCAGACAATTGTGGTCCTTTTTTTTTTGGCTTTTTTGATTTTTCTTCGTCAACATATTACAATATTCTATATCCACGTGTCGCGTTTCTTGTCCACAAAACGAGTGAAAAAAGAAAACGAAGCGTAGGCCGAGTCCAAATTGTGCTGGAATGGGACAATGATTCTGGTTAAGGTCACGTCTGCGGTTTGGTTCGCACACGTGCCTAAATTCCTCAACAATGCATTGCCTTTTTGACCTGTTTCGGTTCGGATGAAAAAAAGGAGAAAAGCATCTGATTCTGTCGACAAATGTGCTCAAAAGTTCTACGAATTCGAGAAATGAAAGCCAATAATTGAACAGATACTTTTCTTTGTGAAGACGGTTCCGACATTATTAGTATGCGGTCATAGTAAAATTGGCCTCGTACAGTCAAAAGACTCCAAACTCAAAAGTCTAAAATTTACAAATGACAATATGCCGGCTTCGTTGAACATTTGAAAAGTAAATAAATATTTTTTTCCCCTGCAATTAAAAAAAAAAGAGTGTTTAATTGTAAATTAAAAAATATATTTTTAATATATATAATTTTTTTAGCAGCTAAAATATATCTTTTTAATAATTTTAAATTTTAAATTTATCAAAAAATACTTTTAAGGTAAATTTTTCAGATAAATTAATGAGCATATTTTTAGTTCCTTTTATTATTATATTTTACACACAACTTCCACAATATCCACAAATACATCTTTACGTTTACTATGAGATTTATATAATATTATTTGACTTTTTTATATGTTTTATTATTTATTTTTATATTAATTTCACTTACTTTATAATCTTTATAAAAGATTTGATTAGATGTATTTTTATTTATGTTTCATATGGTTTAAAATTATATAATAATTAATATATTGTGTTTTTGCATATTATTTAATATATTTTAAATAATATTTATATGTATAAATACTTTTTATTACAAAATACAATATAGTCAAAATTAAAAGTATTTTTATTTTTATGTTACCAAACAGTTTATTGTATGAAACTCTTTCAAAAAAATTCTTTTTAAAGTGACAATTAAATAGTCAACTGGCTTCTTAAAAAAACTATTTTCAGAAAAGCTCTACTGATATAAGCTCATCCAAACAAACACTCAGACTAAGGCAATATGATCTAAGCCTGAATCAATTGTGCTGACTTAGGGCCCGTTCGATTGAGCTTTTATCAGTAAAGCTTTTATTAATATAGTTTTTGTCAGTAGAGCTTTTCTGATAATAACTTTTTTTAAAAGTCAATTGACTGTTTGACTGTCAATTAAAAAAAACAGTTTTTTTAAGAGCTTCATACAGTTGATTGTTTGGCAACATAAAAATAAAAAGCACTTTTATAAATTTTATCTATATTTTATTTTATAATAAAATTATTTATAGTAAATAATTTTTAAAGTATACCATATTGTAGGAAATTATAAGCAAGAAAAAGCAAAGCAGGACAGACCCTTCAATGAATGTATTTCTCTCTCTTCACAAGCTCTTTTTTTCCCCCTCTTTTTGATTAAAAAGCTCCAATCTTTGTATCGATCAAAGTGAGAAAGACGTTTGCTTGCATAGAAACAAAGAAAAACTCACATCCAAAATTGGACCATTCTTTTTCTTTTCAATTTTTTCCTCTCTTTCCATGGCCTCTGGCTATGATTGAGTGAACAAAACGAAGGTTTCTTCTTTGTCGACACCTCTTCACAACCCCGAACTCACCTTACCAGTCATTTCTTCACTTTATTGCTCCGTTTTTTGGCCTTTTCTAATCACTTACCGTTTTCTTTCTCTATGATTAGACCCTTCAAGGGAATGACTAGTTATTGTTGGTTTGGTTGGTAATGGTGATAGAGTCGGTGATATTCATTAACCTTTCAATAAAACGAGGGAAAATGGAAGAATATAAGGAAGACCCAAAACTTGTTATAGTTCTTTGTTTGTGCTATATCCTCTGAATACATTATTGTCTTGGCTCGTTGCATTTGGGGGGAATGAGGGTACATGAATAACAACTACCTTATCATCCACTTCAGGTGCTTGTTCATCGGTTCATCGGTTGGTAATGGTTTTATTTAGCTAGGATTATAAACGTAAGTGACACAAAGTGAATTAAAAAATAGCTTTCCGAAAAAGCTAAAATTTGGGATTTTATGAAAAGTTCCAAATTTTAGCTATTGAAAAAGTTGTATTTGAGATTTTAAAAAAGTTATTTATACTCCAAAAGTGTTTTCAAAATTTACAGCCAAATACTTACTTTTTTCTTAAAATAGTTTTTGTTGTGGACAAAAGTGCTTTTGGACCCTCCAAAAGCTGAACCAAATAGGCATTTAAACTATTTTTATTTACTTTTTAATTAAAATAAAGACAATGTTTGTTTTGAAAAAACGACATCATTTTTTTAAATAATTTGTAGACTTAGGGTCGGGCCAATTTTGAACAACCTGAGCTCAAAAACTTTTTTTTTTATAAATAGGCCTAAAGTTTACTAAAATTGAACCTATCACATTTATGTCAGGCAAAGCTAAGTCGGTCGGGAGGATCGACCTTAATTGTCAAGCCTACTAAATTTCTCATATAAAAGAACATCGTTTTAAATAAAATAATAACGTTTTTAATTTTAAATATAAGATTAATCATGTCCAATCAGACTTAACCTATTTATAAATGTAGAATTACGAGGACATTTACACAACAAATGTTTGTTTTTTGAAATCTTTGAAATTCAATATAAATTAAGTTTATCCGTTATTCAATACAATATATAGCTTAGAAATTTCAATATCTAAAAAATTGGACTAAAAGTTAAACCTGTAAGACAAAAAATTTAAGGTTTAAAAAGTTTAATAGATATTAAACCGTTATAAAATTGATAAAAAATTAAATAAAATTAAAGAATCTGAAATATGAATGAAAGATATCGTCCTTACTTACCAATGAATTAAAAATTTTATTAAAAAAATTATTAAATAAAAATTAATTGATCTACTTTAATTTAAAAGATTTTATTAATTTACAAAAATTGACCTATTAGATAATAAAATGATCAGTTTTTAATAATAAAAGTTATTAAAATAAATTGAATTAAAAAGTTAAAAATCAAACAAAAAATTGAATAATTCAAAATTTGTATAGTTGAACCAATTCGATTAAGTTTTTTAATTATTAAAAAATTATCATATTTTTTTAGGCAAATTTCTTTTTATTGAGGCAGCTAGAATTTCAAATAAAAAAAAAGAAAATAAAACTGTTGCAAGATAAATTATTACAAACCACAAATTTCAAGTTGCATTTCTACGCTAAATTCCAAATTCTGTTTAATGCACCTGCTGCACAAGGTGTCAGAATTTGGCTTGTTACCGGTGTATGTAACTTATGGTGAAGAACAATCAATTTTATTTAATTATATATATATTAATTTAAAATTTTAAAAATAATTTTAAAATATATTTTTAAATGACAAGGGAATAATACCAAATTAGCATTTTTCTCACGTTACTGTCACATATTATTTTTATATTACGTAAAATGTTTAATATTTTTAATTTACCAAATAATAAAATTTATATATAAAATATGACAGCCGTGTGACAAAATATTAATATGACATGATTCTTTACGTTATTTATATTAATAAAAATTTAACATAAGGTTATTTTTGTTAAAAATCTTAACCATGAAAATTTTAATGTTACGTTTTAAATTTTGATATTATAAAATTGTGTAAAGTTTGCTTTTTTTAACTAATCCTAATTATTATCCTCGTATGTTAAATAAATTACGTAATTTACTATATCAATTGAAAAATAAATGTTTTTAGTATATCTCCACTCTAACAATTCAACTACTTGTGACTGTTGAAGTCGAGATTTCTGTCTGTATACACTGAACCTATTAAATTATACATTTTTATAAATTTATAAATCATTCTTGTTTTATTAAAAAAATAAATATTTATAATTTTTCAATTAAAATAAGACTATTTGTTATTGAATCTCTTTAAACCTCGAATCTCAACAAAATGTCTAATGATTGTTGTTGTTGTCGTCGTATCCGAGATCTAGACCTCTATATTTCTCATATAATTATAAACTGCAATAAAAATTTTGTAATTTGCATAGCCAAAATCTTGTGAATAATGCAGGTGGGGTTCCAATGACAGGTCTTGTACAGAAATAAGACAAGTTGGGACCAAAGCACGGGAACAAAACATGTGTAGATTTATGTGATGTCGTGTTGCAAAAGGATTCTACTTCACACGATAACGAGAAAAAGAGTTAAATTCAACAAAATTCACGTGATCTGATAAATCATTGATGTATTCTTTTTTTTATAAAAAAAATTAACATTTGATTTATTTTGTTAATTTCAATTTTTGTTAAAAAATTTAATTATAAATTTCAAAACAATTTTATTTTTAAAATATTATTTTAGAATTCATAATTAAAGTTTTTGATAGAAATTAATGATAAAAAAGACTATAAAATGGCACTTTGGTTGACACTTTAAAAATATTTAAAAATATGTAATTTTATTTTTAATTAATAGAAATATTGTTTTCAATGATGACGAGGAAAGAGATTAATATTATATGTGGGTCTATCAGAAATAATTTTTCTATTATGTAAGAATAAGATTACGTATTATCATACCTCTATATTTTAGACTAGGTACGAATATATATATATTTATATAAGTCCAAATAAATCTCCATCTCTTTACTTTTTGTTTATAACGAGTGGCTACTGCAATTTTGGACCCCAGGAATTAGTACAATAACAGCTCATGCCATTGACATGCACTGAATGAGTGCACCAAACTCAAGGCATTTGTCGTCGGTGAAGCAAGCGCTACTCAGAGTCTTCTAATTTTAAAAATTAAAAATTTAACTTATCATAGTTTAAAGACGACATTTGGGCTAAGTATGACTCGAGCCCAAGTTAACAAACCAAGTTATGATTGATTGAGCCTTGGGCCAAATGTTTGGCCCAATTTTGTCAAAAATTTGAGCTTTTAGGCTCGGATTGCCCAAACTCGAGCTGGCCCAAAACCCAACAATCAAAAATAGAAATAATCAAGTTATTTACTTATATCAAATAATTCACAAATTGTCGTTTGGATTTACTTTTATTTTTCTGTTTTTGTTTTTAAATTTTTATTTATTTTTTAAAATAAAACAAAAACTTAATTGATTGTTAATGTTAATATAGTTATATTTTTATCAGTTACAATAATTACATATTAGATAAAACTTAAAGATAAAATTATTTTTAATTAAATAAATTTATTTAATCTCTTATGTAATATTTATTAACAAATTATGTTATTTTAACAAATTAAATAATTTAAGAATCAAAATTTTATTTATAAATTAATATTTATTTGAAATATATTTTAATTATTAAATCAATTTTTATTTGAATATTTATATATTTTAAAGTTAATTATATTATTAATAATTATTAAAATCTAATTACATATATTTTAATTATAAATAATTTTATTAATAAATAAATTTAATTTATTAAATATATAATGTTGAATTATATTATTCATAATTTTATAAAAAATTAAAATTAAATATTTAAATGATAGTAAATGAGATTATAAAAAATTAAAAATAGAAAACAAAAAGTACTTTTATAGTTTTCGTAATTTTTGAAAACATAATTAAACCAAAACAAAAAATAGAAGCTGAAAATACAAACAACCATGTTTTTTTTACTAAATTTGAAAAAAAAAACAAACATTCCCTTAAGTGTATCTAATATCTAATTAATTGAAATTTTATAAATAAATTATAATTTTTAAAAAGTAACTTATAGGAAAAAAAACAACTAAAGTTCTATGATACATGTGAAATTTAGTAATTTTCTGTTGAAGTAATTAATATATTTGATACAAAAATGGCTGTTTCTATATAAATACTTTGAAGTGTACAACATATAAATATGTAATGTTATGTGTAAAAAAAAATAAAATAAAAAGTAATATTGCAAAATTATTTTTAACAAATTAAAATTATAAAATTAAAATTAAAATAAGTGACGTCATAAAAAGATCTCTATTTTGTACCATTAAAATTATAAAAAAGGATATATCATTACCTCTAAAAATTTGACAATTTTCTTTTTCAAAAACAAAAAAAATTTGACAATTTTAAAAACTCAAATCTACAAATTCTAAGAGCCACTTCCCCCGAAGGCCCACATTGTGATATTATGTTAAGGCATATGAGAATATCCCATTTGTGGAAACCATACCATACCAAAAGATCTGTCAGAATTTGGGGTATGTCAAGCTATTGTGTATTTTGCTGTCACACATATCATATAATTTCAAGATTTAGTGTCTGATTTTTCAAAAATTGTAATTAAATATCTAAAAATTTAACATTTGGACAGTCTAATTCAAAAAATTACATTTATCAATATTTTATTGATTTGGTTATTGTAATAATATAAAAATTAACATTTTAAATAAGCTTGAGAGGAGCTTGATCCGGAAATTTACATTCAGGACAAGTTCAGCCCGATTTTTGAAAATGAAATTCTTTTATTTATGACATTTGGATTTCAAGTCGAGTCTAATTGGCCAACTTGAATTAAAATATGGCCCATAGTCAAATTTGTTAACAAATAACTTAAGTTCAACTCAATCTCGATCAGCTCAAACTAAACTGACTAAAAATTATTATCCCTAATTTTAAGGGATTAAGTGATTCTTCTTCTTTATCAATATGATTTTTTTAACCAAAAAATACTATCCATAAATTTAAGGGATTATATGAATCTTTGTGATTTGAGAATTTTTTTTTTAAATCTTTAAAATTAAAAATAAAAAAAAAAACTCCTTGCAATTTTCAAAATTTTAAAAACATCCATTATGTTAAACTTTATTTAAAAATAATTATGATATGTGATAATCTAACTTAGCTCTTAAATTTGGAGTGAACTAAATAAATTTAACAAAACCAATAATTTGTTACACTTATCTTACATTATATTTAGTTTAAATCAAATTTAATTCGCTAAGAAGAACTGAGTTGATTTACTATATTAATGATGCTTAGATAGTTCATATATGATATTAAGATCAAGTGTGTTTTGTCATTTTTTAACTAAACTTTAAGAGATGTTTTATCTAAAAAAATAAAAAATTAGAAGTTTTTAAAATAATTTATTTTTTTAAATCTTAAATTAATAAGTAGGGAAATGAGTCGACTCATGGGCGGTCTCGTTAATTTGTTTAAATTAAATGTATAAAATAATGTCTTTTTTAATTGAGTTTAGACATAAATTACTTAAGCCGAAGTCTACCCGAAGCCTAGTTTTTTTAAGCAAGATGTTATTATTTTGTTTTAAACAATTGGATCTCAAATAAATATAAGCCTAATTTAGCCTATAAATTAGCCTATTAAAAATACTTAAATTTAGGCTCATCGCTCAGTCCATTGCTATACTCGGGCTAAGTTAGACCAATCTTATGAACCCTATACTCTTTGGCACCTTGTAATTTAAGAAGAAGAAGAGACCACAAAAGAGAGGGATAAGCAATTAAGACAGCTGGTCCTATACATATATTGTAGGTCATCCTGGCCCCTTATCATTCAAAGACTTTGTCCTTACTCAACATATAACTATTTTTGAAAATAATAGCAAGTAATTTGAAGGAAGGGATATTTGTATAGTTTTAATTTTATATTTTAAATAAATTATTTGATAAATTAAGAATCTAGTAAATTAAAAGACTAAGTTTGATGTAAATACAAACTAATAAATTCAAATTAGTTGAGCTCAGTTTAAAATTGACAAATCAGGTGTGAGATAATTAGACTTCAACCAAATTTCAGGTCCAATTTAACTCTTAAGAGTTAATTGATTCAAGCTTACTTCACAAAATAATACTACTTTGATTAATAACTTGAAAGACATATAGTAAAATGTCTATTAACTTCATTTTGTTTTTAACACGGGATTACTCTAAGCAAATTCAACTACATTTTTAAAGAGTTTGTCTTGATTGTATCGAATAGTAGGGATGACATTTATACTTAGACTTAATCTGACTCTACTTGATCGAACCTTAGGTCAAAATTGAATTCTTTTTAAAAAAATTTAGGCCTTTGGTCAAGTTTGAGTTTAAATCTTACGGTCTGACCGAAAAGATATGATTATTTGTCTCTTCTACCTATCTATATAAATATATAATTGAAATAAAATAAAGTAAAGTTAGAATAGAATAGAAGATACAGGAAATTAAAGTGCGACTCAAAGCTCGATTGGGTTTAAATTTGCTCATTTAATTGACTTTATTTTACTATTAAATTTTAGAAAAAAAGATAATCGGGCTCGAGCTGAGCTCGGTTAGGGTATCAAATTTTGGATCGAGTGCGCTGCTCAAAGTTGATGGCTAGCGTCAAGACAACCCAATTCCAAATCGAAGTTTCGTCAAATTGGGCGGCGACAAAAAAATCCTTCCTAAAAGGAACAGGCTTGGTTGAGTGCGACTCGCGTACTTTGCTTTGGAAGTTGGATTTTTTATCCAAGCAACTGCCACTGTTCAAGCATAACCCTCTAGGTTGCCACCTCTTTCTCTCACTTCCTCCTCGTGAAGTTTAATCTTTAGCTCTAGCCATACTTACAGCTTTTTGGGTTTGTTCTTGGGTTGGTTAAACATCGTAAGATTTTGGGATCTTTGAATTTTAAGGTACATATGTTCCACACTTTTTTTTTAAAAACCTATTGAGTTTTTTTCGGCTTTGGATCTTATGTGTTTTTGATGATGTTTGGATTTTGAATTGTAAATGTAACGACTTTTGGAAGGTGGGTTTTGGTTTTCATTGGATTCTGCGCAAATATTTACTGCTTTTTTTGTGATTTAGTATGTAATCAAAGGTTTGTACGTTCTTTAATCTGCTTGAGAACCCCTTTGCTTGTAATCCCTCGGTGGATCATCTTCTTATCTTTATTTACATGAAAAGGGAGTTGTTTGCTTTCTGGTTTTGTTCTGGGAAGTTGATTTCTGTTGGTAATTTTCAGGTTTGGAGAAGAAAAGCAGGTTTGGAAGATCTTTGAAGTTACTGGAAGCTTTTTATTTCTCTGAAATTTTTCTTTAATCTGTATGTAAAATCAAACACCAAGAGAATTCAGAAGGGTAATATGAATACAGAACTTCCCAATGAAATTATCTATACCCATATCCTCCCTAGACTTCCTGCCAAGTCCCTGATTCGATTCGGGTGTGTTTCCAAGTATTGGAATGAGCTCATTCATGATCCTTCCTTCGATCGACTTCGAAAAAGAACACATGTTCTTATAACATCATGGTCAGTCGTAGGGGACGAGTCTAAAATCCATTTTGTATCAGTACCCGTTAGAGAAGATGCAACCCTGGAACCTCCAGTTCACCTATTTTCACTTCCCATTGACAAACACTATATCCTGCAAAGTCTTAATGGCTTGTTGTGCATTCATCGTGCAAATCTGCTGTATCCCTACCTTGGTGACAAACCAGTCTACATATTTAATCCTAGTACCAGAGAACTTGTGACTGTTCCTGTGGATGGTTCCCTGAGATCTGAAACTTCCCACGTTTCCTATTATTTTGGATTCAGCCCTTGTAGCAATGAGTTTAAAGTTCTTGGACTTCGACGCTGTTTTACTATGGAGTTCGAACCTACTAGTATTTATTGTGAGATTTACACCCTGGGATCCGGTTCGTGGAGGCGCATTAATGTTCCTGTGCCTTTTGATCCTGATGAACTGACTTACTATACAGACCCGATTTGCTTCAATGGTGCCTTGCATTGGATGCGTGAGAGTCAGAACTCAATTGTGGCATTCGATGTAGGAGATGAGTGCTTTAGGGAATTTCAGAATCCTGATGGATATCCAAATCCTGTCTATCTTCGATATCTGCTTGTGGTTGATGGACATTTGGCTATGGTCAATGGCAATCATCTTTATGATGAGAATGTGATGGATATATGGGTGTTACAAGATTATGGAAAATGGCTGTGGGTTAAAGATCACATAAGCTTTCCATTTGACTGGACGAAATCAGATCGGCCAATTCCTATCAGCACTATCCACACGGGGGAGCTATTGCTGACCCCGTCATTCTCCTCTTTGTCAGTGCTGTTCTATGACATGACGAGGAAAAGCTTTAGAAAGGTTGAGATCAGTGATTTGCCAGAACATATTTTTCCTACCGGTAAACGGATCACAAGCTTCGAAGAAAACAACATGAAGCTGAGAGCTTGAAGATTGAATGAAGGTCTTCTCGTTGTACTGTTGGTAGTAGAAAAATGACAGGCTTGGCAGTCGATCACGATCTACCTCACATCCAATCAGCCTCTGCTATAAGTTAACATCTTAGTGTTTTATACTATAGAGAATGTATTATTAATGTCAACCCTGCCGGGATGCAACTTATTACTAGCGTCCTCGGAAGCCTGGTCTACACTGTTAAGTGTTAACTCGTGTTGTAAATTCATGTGCTTAAATGCTTTATTCTTATAATCTGTAAACTTCCCATGTCACCATAAGATGAGATGCTTTCTAGAGTTGCATTTTTGTTCAATCTGGAAGCGTGGTTGGCTAATTCTCGATTTCACTCACAAGCATAAGTGCACTCTGATATAATTGCCATATACTGCAGACCTTCAGCACATATTACAATTACCTCCTTCGACTCAGGTGTTGTCTTTCATGTATCGCATCCCGAAGTCCCATGAATGTTGTGTTAGATTTTGATTTGGTAGTTCCACTTCTTACAGGATGATCATAGTATATACGTCATAGGAATCTGACCTAGATAGACTAGAAACACCCGTCTCATTGCAGCTTAAACACAGCCATGATCTTCAAAAATTCAGACTATCCAGCATTTGATGGTTGATGCGGAAGAACTTGGTTGCAACCATGAGGCTTTTGTGATTCTTCTGTGTCCTTTGATTCATGAATCTAATAACCGGGATACGATCGATACTTATAGAATACCGTACCTTTTTTCTTTTCACTTTTTCTGGACAGCTTACATTCAGGTCCATCATGAACTTGAACAACTTGATGTCAATTTCTGTCTGCAACAATAATTTTCAACAGCTTCCAACATGGACTGAAAATAGACTTGCAATTTCTGTTTCCTCGTCTTGGAGAAGAAGGAAGCTTCTCGTTGATTATGAAATTTTTTAAAAAACAATCCATTTTGTTTTAACCCACAAAAACAGCATAGCCCTGCCAAAAAATTGCCTCTCTCTATCAGCTAATCTTACAGAAGGATGATAATTTACTAGTAATTATCATTAGATTCATTGAACTGACTATACTGATGAACTGCACAGACCCTAGCTAACATGTGTCCTGTACGCTGAAGATATGACTCGCTCCGCTCCACACTAGGTGGACGTGGAACAGCAAGGAAGTGCAGCACAGTTACCAATGGAAACAGGCAATAAACTGCAACTAAAAAAAAAAAAAGGTTCTTTGTTGCTGATATCTTCCCTCATGCCCTCAACTTTCCTAGTCCTCGTTATTGTATCATCATTGTCTTGTTCTCCTCCCTGTATTCTAACAAGCAGGGGAAGAGCTTGCATACCTGCTGTGGAGTCCAAACTTTGTCGAGTCAAAGTTGCCAAAGGCTCAAACTTTAACGTTTCCATCACCCCACTTGCATATCTGATACCAGGGTCCATTAGGGATGGAGTGAGTTTAAAGAAATCACTGAAAGCTCTGTACCATCCATGGAATCCGTCTTTGTTGCATTTGGACTTGGAGGGCTCAGCGGAGGAAAAGTTGGAACTTGTGGCAGGAGGTTGGGAATGTGAAGAGCAGACTGATAATGGATAAGTGCAATTTTTGTAGATAATAGCTGAATATGCATTATAATTCAGTTCAGTTCATTGTATTACTGGGTTCACTATAGTACACCAAACTTTAATGAAACCAAATTAGTCGTTGGATAGTTGCCAGATTTCCTGAAGTAAAATGCTGAAAAGAGAAACTATCAACTGTCCAGCAACTTGCTGCTTGTAGTTTGTTAACCATCAACATCCTGTCAATGATATGTCAATCTTTGATACATGATATCCTTCTTTATGTTATTATCAGAGTCGGAACTCAAAGTGTAGATAGGAGCCGATTGGTGTTGCATGTTAGAATTCATCAAAGCCTGCAAAGGTTTCAAGTTTATAATACTTTAACTAGTTACTGATCCATAACTAAATAATGAGCACGATCCAATTTAAATAACTAAATGATGTTAAATTGTACAAACATTAGGAGACAACCCCGACTCTTTTTTTTCTGTTTAGTCACTGGTTCAGCTTAATTTTTTGACATTAAGAAACATAAAAATAGTTTGGTCAAAAGAATTTCTCAACTGTATCACTTGTTAACTATCTGTACAAAAGAGAGCTGCTGATCAGATCAGATCAGATGCTCTGCACTATTTGTAAGCTAATCCACCGACAAAACATAAATCTATAGACACCCATTGTCATCCTCCCGATGTTCCGATGGTCAGAGACAGTATATTAAACCTCCGGAATCTCATTGTCACCTTCAAAATTCTCAGGTGATGCCGCCTTTGGGAAAAATACTTCATTTGGATACATCATCTGAAAAATCTATACAATAAAAGGACCAAATCAGGTTCTTGTTGCAATAACAATGAAATGATGCGATCTATGAAGGTATAGCTATGGTGATATTTGTGAATGTGTATAAAAAGGAATGCAGATAGAATTACCTTCACAGCTGCATCCAAAACATCATCGTAATTCAGACTTCCATCAGGCATAGGAGTGAAGTTGATAGAATCCAACTGATCCTGATCCTGAATTACATCAAGTGCATCATACGTCAAGCCAGTGTTACGATGATTTTGTTTGCATAAAAGCACAAGCACGAGGGACTGAAGCAGCAATTACAGCACAAAAGCACCTTCAAGCCTCCAAACATTTAACAAAGAACCTAAAGAAGTCTTAAGAGTTACTCTTTAGTCCCTTGGCAGCTAAAAATCCTTACCAAACAAAAGTTAGTTCATCTCAGTGGTTATATAAGTCCCAAGCACCACTCAACATGATATGAATACAAAACATCCTTAACTAGAGCCACCAACATATAGTATAAATATAAACTAGAAATTATTAGGAGAATGTCAAGTTTTAACAAGAGCATCGAAGGACTTTTTAACTACAATAGAATGGGCACATTGACAATACCCTTTAAAGGGAAGAAAAGAGAAAAATCACACCATTGTTTGCTCTTGAATGTATGAGGCACTCCAAATTAACATGGTTTTTCCTTCTCCGATGGTCTCATTCAATGTTCTGAAACTCGGACCAATCATTGAACCGGTGGTCTTACTAGTCACCGGTTTGACCGGTTCGACCGGTTTAACCACCAGTCGAACCGGTGTGACGTAATAATTATACAATAATTATATTTAATTATATATAATATTAAAAATATTTAAAAAATTCAAAAATAATAATAAAAAAAATAAAAAATAATTGTCGGACCGGTCGGACCGATCAATTGACCGGTTTAGACTGGGTCAATTTACAGCTGGTTTTGAAGGATAAACCGGACCGGACCACCGACCGATCACCGGTTGGACCGGACCACCGACCAGTCACCGGTCGGATCGGCCGGTCCGGTCCGGGTTTAAAAACAGAGGTCTCATTTGTGGCCTTGGAACTAGAATCAAGGTTTATAGAATCAGGAAAACTGACAACTGCACTAATTGTTGCATTTATCAACTTCTTCCCTTGATTGGCATCATCACACAAAGTTGAAAAATACAACACAAACCTGAAAACAGGGAAAATGTACAACAAACTTGGTCAAATTAAGTAACAGCATGAGTAACTATGCTTAACTGCATAAGAAAATCGATCAACAAGCGCATTCTTTTTATCTAGTAGATTGTGATAACTTTGGAAAAATAGAGATCACAAAGAATGTGGCCTGTGAGAATCTGTTTTATAGATACTGTATTTGATAAATATCAAATATAAGAGATAAAAATCAGATATAGGATATGTATTAGGATCCCTAAAAATAAGAGATCCTCAGATAGGGTTAGATTCCTAGTTCAGTAAGGATTAGGAGATTTGTTTCCTAATCTATGTTGTACTCTTTAT
>JANJEY010000001.1:1053426-1067351 GCA_024703695.1 Erythroxylum cataractarum | reverse complement strand
TGTCATCTTTAAAGAATATTTCAATAATTATTTTAATTTATGTTTGTTAAGTTAAATATAATACTTGTCAAATTGAACATTGAATATATACATTATTGCTAAACATTTTAGATTAATATAATCATTTTGATTAAAATGTATTAAAAAAATTAATAATAAATTTTATATTTGATTATTATTTTAAAACCCTTTATTTGTTAAAAGTAATTTTATGTATTCAGTTAAAAATACTAATATAGGTAACTAATGTAATTTTTATTGCAATTTTATAAATGAAACATCAAATTTTATTGTTCTATAATTAAAAAATAAATATAAAAAATAAAAGACTAATGCTCCTTATAATTTTAAACATCAAAGTAAAAATTCTCATCAAGTAAATTATATTAATAAATTCTCATAAAGTAAATTATATTAATCATTCAGAAGAAGATGATGATGAATGATGAATGATGAATGATGATGATGAAATATAAAATATAAAATAAAAAAATAAAAATAGATGATGATGAATGATGATGATGAAATATAAAATAAAAAAAATAAAAATATCATGTAAACAATCAGAGCATTGAAACACAGAGACATGTCGGGTTCAATGGCTTCTCACTATTACATGCAAAAGACAAAAAAATAACTTATAGAGAGAGAGACAGAAGACGGTGAGTAAGAGAGATGAGACACAGCCAAATATACTCCTTCTTCTTTAAGATCCCATATGTCTTCTTCTTCTTCTCTTCTTCTACTATTGATGATATGGAGTTAAATGTCGAAATGGGCAATTTGGTTGTATGATTCTTTGTTTACCCTATCGTTTTTTAGGCCTTAGTTGTTAGAAAGTTAAGTCCTTTCTAGGTTGTCTTTGTTTAGATATTGAATTTACACTACAAGAAAACAACAAAATAGCAACGAAATTTTACGGACGAAAAATAAACCGTTGGTAATTACCGACGGAAATATTATATGTGTCGGTAATGTTGTTTGAAAATTTTACTTTAGCGGCGGTATAAATTTTCGTCGTTAACTTCCGTCGGTAAATATCATTGTCAATCGTCGACTTTCAATTCTACGAAAACGACGTCGTTTGGTTTTCCCGAAACGAGATCATTTTGGTTAACTTAAGAACCTCTTCGCTTATTGAACAAAATGACGTCGTTTGAATTTAAACTGAATGATGTTGTTTTGGTTAAGGTTTAAACGTTTAAAACATAATCAAAACGATGTCGTTTAGTATAAAACCAAATGATGTCGCTTTGGAAAAGGTTTAAACGTTTATAACTTAACGAAAACGATGTCGTTTAAATTTAAATCGAACGATTAAACCTTAACCAAAACAACTTCGTTTAGATTTAAACCGAATGACGTTGTTTTGGAAAAGATTTAAATGTTTATAACTTAAAGAAAATGACGTTGTTTAGTATAAAACCGAACGACATTATTTTGGAAAAGGTTTAAATGTTTATAACTTAATGAAAACGGCATCGTTTGGATTTAAACCAAACGATGTCGTTTTGGTTAAGGTTTAAACATTTAAAATATAACCTAAACGACATCGTTTTGTTTACGTTTTAATGGAATCAAAAAACTTCTGGAAACTTTAACAATAATTCTTGTAGGAATTTACTAAAAACTTAACACTTTAAGGTAACTTAGTTTAAGATGCTATAGTTCAAACAAGCTCACCCTCGAGCTACTTTCATAATTTCCTTAGCATTCAAAGGGAAAAATAAATATGTTGGATAAGATGTCTAGATTCTTTAACATATCATCTTAATGTATCATATGTTGATAAGGAGTTTAAAGCTTGGATCGCCTTTCTTTTTAGTACCAATATATAAAAAACATATGGAACCATATTCTTCAACTATGTAAGCCTTACTACTCTTAAAGAAAACTAGAATGTGATTCAAGATTGGTATTATATAAACCCAGCTAAAATTCAAGTGACTAGTTAGTATTTAAAATGCACTCTAAGCTATCTGGTGTACAGCATTTGGTTAGAGCACAATCATAGGATTTTTCAAAACTAGAACACTCCATAGAGGTATTTTTTGGAAAAATCAGGTTGCATTTAATACCTCATAAAATCCATACCTCATGCTTCTGGATCAAAGGAAATTGGAGACTACCAAACACTTGAAATGCTTCCCAATGACTTAAAAATTATCTATAGCAAATGACTCGTGGTTGAGAAGTGATTTAATTTAAAATAATTGCTAGATTTTGTAAGATTGGATTGTAACTGTCATTTATAACTATGATTCTTTAAAGCTTGGTTGCTAATAACATCTTTTGAAGATTTTTTATACGTAGGATAGATAATGTTCTTTTTTGGGTTAAGCTATGTTAGTATTTACTTTCTAAAAAAGCAGTAAGTCTTTAACAAATTAACCTTAAACATCTTTAATTACTTTAAGTTGATTGAACTCATTTCTTACCATCTTGAAGTTTTATACAATTTTCTCAATTGACTCTGATTAGAGGTGTAAGCCTTAAGCATAAATTTATGTAACAAGGACTTTTTATTTAGAGTTAAGAAAACCACATGCCTAACAATAAGTATATAAGAATTAATTAGTGATCTTTTATATAAGCTTATTAAACACCTCTTCATTCCTTTTTATATGAATTTGACACTCACCTCTCATGTGAGATATCAAAATATTTCCCTAATCCTTTGATGTCATAATCAAAGGTCAATCTACAATATATAATCTCTCCTCATTTTCTAATATGAAATTGAATAAGAAGCTTATTTGTAGGCGTTATTGCTTATGAACTTTCTACTGGTGCCACTCTCCACCCTTATTATCATAACATCATGTTAGTGGAATCATGCTCTAATCCTATTTGAAATGTTCCAAGTTCAAACTCATACATCAACATCATCATCATGACAATAAAATTAAGACTTTATTCATAGTTCTTTCCTTTAACATCTCATTTTTGTAATCATCACTAATATAGGCAAAGATATATCAAATAAGAGTTTTTAGGCAAGTAATATTATAAAAAAATTAGTATTTAACATTCAAGAGTTTGAAGTATATAAAATAAGTGACATTGCACCTATCAATTCCTAAGGAAGGTCTATAAAATAAGAAACTAATTCATAAGGTTCTTTAAGTGTTATAAAGATATTTGAGTAAAATTATTTATTTTAAAAGAGTTTATGTAGTTGTTATAGGTATCTTGAACATATTTCATAAATTCTTTGCAAGTTTAAGAGCAAACAAGGAAATGTTCATCTTAAGATGTAACTCGACCAACAGAAGTGGAGGTCCAGGAAAAACAGTCTTTCCATTCATACGGGAGGATCAATTACCCACAATAAGCATGCAGAGAGACTTGTAAGTATCTAAATATTACACTTATATTTTTTTTTTACTTTGCTGTATTTCAATTTAAATTGATGTGTGAATGTTGTGATGAAAATATGTGTAGTATGGATAATGATCATGGTATAAATGTCTGGTATCATATATGACTGTGTTGAGTTATTTTCTTTGTTTAACATGGGGTAATATCATAAAAATAGAGGAGATTGCCAAAATTTTTATAAATTTTACTTTAACTTAGAACATTTTATTGTTATGCAGAAAAAGTCTATGGGCATAAGGTCTACACCCCGTCAATTATTTTTGCATACTCATACTAAGAAGCATGACGGTGTGACATTCTTTAATAGTAGATGTAAAGAACTAAATGTATATCAAATTTATGCTTTAATATTTATTTTTAATAATTATCACTTACGTACTAATATAAGTATTGCCTCGTAATAGGATCAAATAGAAGCAACAATTTAGCAACAGTCTTAGCGAGAACAAAATATTGATGAGAGTCAGGCATATTCTGATGCAGTTGGTGGTAGGGATAGTCATAAAAGGATCTTCGGGTTAGGTTCGTTTGCGAATACATGTTATTCAGACTCATCTACGTCCAGTACAACAGCATCAACTACACGGCCGACAATGGAACCTATCCATCATCTTGAGAGCACAGTGCAAACTTTGACAATTCAGTTGCAACAGTATATGAAATACATGACTAAGATTCAAAATGATGTGCAGCAATTGAAGGGCAGGGGTTGAGACTCAGACCATCTGAGCTCACTAGGACAATAGGATTGTTGTAATCATTTCTTTTAAATTTTTGTATAATTTAATGTTTTTATTAAGAATGAAGACAATTTTAACTTTATATGATCAATTAAATTTATGTTTAAATAAATTAATTATATAAACAAATGAACAAAATAACGCACATATAATTAATAACTGAAACTCGAATATATTAGTTTTGAATGACCTGAAGGTTGATTGTGGTTAAACGATGTTACTTCATAATATATTTGAGTTTCAGTTTACTTGGAACAACTTAAGCTCGAGTTCAAACCCGATTTGAAGCCTGGTCAATTACAAATGTCATCTTTAAAGAATATTTCAATAATTATTTTAATTTATGTTTGTTAGGTTAAATATAATACTTGCCAAATTGAATATTTAATATATACATTATTGCTAGACAATTTAGATTAATATAATCATTTTGATTAAAATGTATGAGAAAAATTAATAATAAATTTTATATTTGATTATTATTTTAAAGCCCTTTATTTGTCAAAAGTAATTTTATGTATTCAGTTAAAAAAAACTAATATACATAATGAATGTAATTTTTATTGCAAATTTATAAATGAAACATCAAATTTATTGTTCTATAATTAAAAAATAAATATAATAAATAAAAGACTAATGCTCCTTATGATTTTAAACATCAAAGTAAAAGACGCAAGTGATAACAAGGATGTTGGAGGTGTTTTGTAAGGCTTCAAGTCAAAAAGTTAATACTACTAAAACTTGGATTTTTTTCTCCAAGAACATATCTCTAGCAAACACGCAACATCTTAGTCAAACCCTACACATTACAAGTACGAAAAATCTTAGAAAGTATTTACGAGTTCCATTGATCCATAAGCGTACAACGAGAAATACCTATCAACACATCTTAGACAAAGCACAAAAGAAACTTACAGGATGGCGCGCCAGGATGTTGTCTCTAGCGAGGCGAGTTACTTTAACCCAATTAGTAATTTTGTCCCTCCCAATTTTCACAATGCAAAAGGTGAGACTTTTGCGACAACTTTACGATAATTTGGAGTAAATCATGAGAGATTTTACATAGGGTTCAACAAGCGGGCATAGGAAAATGCACTTAGTTAAATAGGAAATAGTATGTCAGCCCAAAAAAGCAAGAGGCCTAGGCATTAAACGTATTCGTTCTTCCAATGTTGTGTTACTGTCAAATTAGGTTGGGCTTTGATTACTCAACCCACAACTTTATGGGCCAAGATCCTGAGGGTAAAATATCGAATCGATCCTTATCCTATCCCTCACACATTGGATAGGAAAGGGGCTTCAGTTATTTGGAGGGGAATATCTGTAACATGGTAATTTGTACGACATGGCATAAAATGGAAGATGGGTAATAGGAGACACATTTTCTTCTGGTTAGATAACTGGGCGAATGATTGGGGTCCGTTAATATTCTTAACGACCTCTCCTATCCTTGGTAGCACTCTTTACATTACAGCTGCGGATTATACGAATGAAGATGACACCTAGCAGTTGCATTTGTCCTAACTATATCTCTTTTCCACAGTATGAATGGATATTGCGATGCTACGTACTAATGTAAAAGGCATAGAGGAAGATAAAATGGTGTGGGGACAAACTAATCACGGGATATTCACAGTGACGTCAACCTATGACTTAATAGAAGCTACTACCATAGATGCTACTAATAGTCTCTGAGAATTAATCTAGAAATGGGTAGGGCCCCAGCGGATTAGGACATTCATTTTGGTTATTAACTAAGAGAAAATTGCTGACTAATCAACAACTAGTGGCTAGACATCTTACTACGGATAGCAACTGTCACTTCTATAGGAAATAAGAGTCCACATTGCATGCAATATGGGATTTTCCGAGAGTGAAAGCCTTGTGGTGTAAATTTTTCCGATAGGTGGTTGATACAATTTTTTACAACAAAATGAGGGCATGTGGGTGAAATCCAACCTAATGAAGCACTTAAAAGTGAAACAGGTAGAGTAGGTTGCAATATATGGAGTAGCATGTTGGTTTTTATAGCAATGGAGAAATAAAAGCCTTTTTGAGGCTAACTTTGTTTGGCCAGAAGAAGATAATAGAGTCATTAGTACGTAGAATGGATAATTAAGGCAAGGGCTGTGGAAAGTTACGTATTTAAGGTACAAGGTTTACCCGTGGGTAATGTAGTTGGTTGGACCAAACCATCGAAAGATTGGGTCAAGCTAAATACAGAGAGAGCGGTTAAACAATGGCCAAACATTACTACAACTGGAGGATTACTTAGGGACTGTCAGGGTCAGTGGTGCAGTGGATTTTTACAACACATTGAAAGGGGATCACCTTTAATTGTTGAACTATGGAGAGTCCACTCGGGACTTTCACTGGCATGGATGCTTGGATATAGACGAGTTGTCGTAGAAGTGGATTCACTAGAGGTGATTAACATTCTTTCTGCTTCCAATATAAGTTCGTCTAACAATAATTTTTTAGTAGCAGGTATTCGTGGTTTAATCCGTCGAGCTTGGGAGGTGCAATTCCAGTATACATATCACAAAAGGAACTAGTGTGCAGGCTGGCCTCTCTCGCAATTTTTTCCAATCCAGGCTTGCATATACTTCAGGAGTCTCTGGCGGTCGTCATGGAGCTCATCCACTGAAACAAGCAAGGAGTTTTGTATTGCAGAACATTGCGCTAGTAAGATGTTAGTTTTTTATTTATTTTTTCCCTTTGTAAAAAAAAAAGTTAGGTTCAATGGCTTCTCACTATTACTATTACGTGCAAAAGACACATAAAACGGCTCATACATAATACTTAGAAATATAGAGAGAGACAGAAGACTGTGAGTAAGAGAGAAGAGACACAGACAAACATACTTTTTGATCCTTTAAGATCCCATATGTCTTCTTCTTCTTCTATTTCTTCTAGTATTGATTTTCTCACTTTTTGCCATCAATTGAAGGTATAGAGTTAAATGTCGAAAAGGGCAATTTGGTTGTGTGATTATTTGTTTACCTTTTTGTTTCTTAGGCATTAGTTGTTAGAAATTTAAGTCCTTTCTCTTAAAGATGCCCCTCCGAGAGTTGAAGATAGCACCTCCACTACACATCCTATCAAACAAGAGTGATGGTTGAAGCAAAATGTCGAACACCTTCTGCACTGTTCACGCAACCTCCAAAAAGATGAAATATGTTGCCACCTCTATTCCTGACTTTGTGATCTGAATGTATAATGTATCTCCAATAAATTGCAACTCAGAATCCTCACATGAATTGGTGTATGTATGGTAAAGATTGGTGTGTTTGAGAAATGGATATATCTCCCCTTTGGACTCAAAATCAACTTCTGTACAAAACTATCTGTTTTGTGTATGTGTTGCCTTAACTACTCGCACCTCAAAACTAAATCTACTTCTGGAATCAAGGTAAAATGTCAATGCAAGCAGATCATATGAATTGAATTGGATGTTGTGTATTGTTGAATTTTTGCTTTCACTCTCATATGCAAAATCTAAAACTTCAGGTTATTCAATATCAGAAACTACAACTACTATTCATCTGAAAACTAACTTCTGCAAAAAAAAAAAAAAAAAGAAAAGAACACAATGTAAAAACCAAGTAATTGTACTGAACTTTTGTATTGAAGGCTTTTTTCAAAATTTTTCCTTACTCATGCGAAATGATGAGGATCATGAGCTTTATATCAGCTCCAACTTTCTGATACAACTTGAAAGTAACTAGAAAACAAAAACATAACCTGATGAGTAAAAGCTAGGCTAGTACAATCTTTACCCGATTTTGCACAAACATAAAAGCAATTCTCTTTGCCTTTTTCATAATTGAAATTGACATTGGTAAGGCATTTAAAACTTGCTATAGCATGAATTGAGGGATAAAAGCTAGCCTATGACAAATGTTTCTTCATTTGGCAAAACATAAAAGTAACCAAATTGGTTTTTAGCAAAAAACAGAAAGTAATATCTTCAACACTCCAAATCCAATTGTCAACTATGGGATTGAGACACTCCAGCTACATGTGTTTTAGTTTAGCTCTAACAAAACTTGATTTCACTAATTAATCTTTTTGGAAATTGCTTCAGACTTCTTCTTTTTTCCTGCTCTGCACTTCTTTTGTTATGTTCTTTTTCATGCTACAATATCCGGATTTTCCATGGTTGCTTCCATTCTCTCTTCTTCTTCCTTTTGCATTGAATTTCCTTCATCAAATTTTGATCTTCATTCTTCTGACCTTGATCTTTATTGCTTTGATCCATATAGCTTCGAATTATGCCTAGGATCATCAATTTCAATTTCCACCTGCACTTGAACCCCTTCAGCTTTCCCTTCAACTTCCTCTTCTTCCTTACCTTTACTTCCATTGCTAACTCTTCCCCCAACTTTAACACCTCAGGCTGCACAAGACAACTCAATTCAACACTTTCTAGGTTGTCTTGCATTTAGCTGAAATCCTAGTCTTAGAACACATAACCCCATTTACCGAAGAGACAATGAGTTGGGTGTTTTGGGACAAATAGATAATTAATTTTTTACGTAGACGAACATTTAATCGATAAAAATGATTATGTTAACCAAATTAGAAAATAATAACAAAATTAATGGTTTTATAATAGATGATATTTGAATTTAAAAATAAAATAAATTTAAAGTTATAACGAATATGAACTTAATATTTTAAAAAATTTAGAAGAAATTTTAATTAAACTCATCTCAACATAATACACCAAGTAATTACCAAAGAAACCCAAACTAAAAAATTCCACAAAGATTTGAAGTTGAAAAAAGAAATAATTTAAGGGTCGTTTGATTCTACTTATATTTTTTGTTGTAGTTTTCAGTTTTTTGTTTTTATTTTTTCAAATAAAAACAAAAACCTGTTTAGTTATTAATGTTAACGTAGTTGTATTTTTATCACTGATAATAATTACATTTTAAATAAAAATTAAAGATAAATTATTTTTAAGTAAATAAATATATTTAATCTCTTATATAATATTTATTAACAAATTATTAATAAAATTATGTTATTTTGATAAACTAAATAATTTATAAATTAAAATTTTATTTATAAATTAATATTTATTTGAAATATATTTTAATTATTAAATCAGATTTTATTTGAATTTTTATATATTTTAAATTTATTTATATTTATTAATAATTATTCAAATTTAATTACATAGAATTAAATTATAAAATTTAAATAAAATAAAATTATTCATAATTTTTATTGATAATTATTTTTAATTTATTAAATATATAATCTTGAATTAAATTAATCATAATTTTTATTAATAATTAAAAAATTAAATAATATATATTTAAATGATAGTAAATCAAATTATGAAAAAAAAACATAAACTGGAAATAAAAATCACTTTTTATGGTTTTCATAATTTTTGAAAACTGGAAGAAACCAAAACTAAAATAGAAATTAAAAACTCAAAAAACAGGTTATTTTCTGAATTTGAAAACAAAAATAAAAAAGCAAAAACAAAAATAAAAATGAAAACAAACACCCCCTAAGTGTTTCAGATGTCAAGAGTATGGCCACATAGCTTCTCAATGTCCTAACGAGAAAGCTATGATCATAAAAGATGATGGGGTTATTGAAACAGGTGTAGAGCAAACAGGTCTAGAAATGCCACCGTTGGAACATACAAGTGATGTAGAATATCTAGAGTATGGAGATTTACTGGTTGCAAGGAGAGCTTTAAATTTGCAGGCTAAGTATGATGCTCTAGAAGAACAACGAGAAAATATTTTTCATACTAGATGCAATGTGGTGGGAAGATATGCAGTCTAGTTATTGATGGAGGTAGCTGTACTAATGCTGTTAGCACTTATTTGGTGGAAAAGCTTGAATTGTCTTTATTGAAACACCTGAAGCCATACAGGTTACAGTGGCTGAATGATTGTGGCGATGTTAAAGTGACTAAGCAGGTGGTTATGCCATTTACTATTGGTAAGTATTTTGATGAGGTTTTATGTGATGTGATTCTGATGCAAGTAGGGTCGATCTTGGGAGTATGACAGTAAGATCTCACGTGATAGTTATCTAAATACTTATTCTTTTTTTAAAGATGGAAGACTTGTCACCCTCAAGCCATTGTCTCCTAAAGAAGTATACAAAGATCAACTGAAGCTTAGACAACGAAAGGAGTCAGAAAAAACAAAGAGAGTTGAGCAGAACAAACACAATGGGGAAAGGGAAAAAATAAGTGAGAGTGAGAATTTAAAAATTAGAGAGAGTGAGAGGATAAAGGGAAACACTAAGTGAAAGAGAGATAAGAAAGTGAGCTTGCATGCGAGAGGAAGAGATTTTAGAGATGCTTATCATGAAAAAAAGTCACTTGTAATGTTGATGTATAAGGAAACTTGTTTAGTGTTGCTGACCTTGATGATTCTTTTCCCTCTATTGCTAAATATCTTTCGTAGGAATATAGTGATATTTTTTCAGAGGAACTTCCAAAAGGTTTGCCGCCTA
Organism: Erythroxylum cataractarum; assembly: GCA_024703695.1. NCBI lineage: Eukaryota > Viridiplantae > Streptophyta > Magnoliopsida > Malpighiales > Erythroxylaceae > Erythroxylum > Erythroxylum cataractarum. The sequence continues at coordinate 1,056,738 of JANJEY010000001.1, read as the reverse complement.
TCAGAGGGATTGAGCATCAGATTGACTTGGTGCCTAGAGTTTCATTGCCTAATAGGCCAATATATTGCAATAACCCCGAAGAGACCAAGGAATTACAAAGACAATTGGAAGAGCTTATAGCTAAAGGCCATGTCAAGGAGAGTATGAGTCCATGTGTTGTTCCTGTGATACTAGTGCCAAAGAAAGATGGAAGTTGGAGGATGTGCATAGACTACAGAGCAATCAACAAGATTATGGTAAAGTATCGACATCTCATTCCTAGGTTAGATGACATGTTATATCAATTGAATGGTGTTGTGATTTTTACTAAAATTGATTTGATTGGGGGTTACGGCCAAATTTGTATGTCCTAAGGTGATGAACGGAAAACTGCATTTAAAAATCAACATGGACTGTATGAGTGGAAGGTAATGCCATTTGGTTTAACAAATGCACCTAACACTTTTATGAGATTGATGAACCATATACTTCATGCATTCATTAATAAGTTTGTTGTTGTGTACTTTGATGACATCTTGATTATAGTAGGAGCTTAAAAGAACACATGCATCATTTGAAATGTGTACTTGATGTCTTACATGAACAAAAGTTGTATGCAAATGTTAAAAAGTGTAGTTTTTGTATGGATAAGGTTAATTTTCTTGGTTTTATTGTTAATGCTAAGGGCATTGAGGTTGATGAGAATAAAATGAAATCCATTAAAGAGTGGCCAACACCTAAATATGTTTCAGAAGTACGAAGCTTTCATGGTTTAGCCAGTTTTTATAGGCGGTTTGTTACACACTTTAGCACTGTAGCTGCACCTTTTACAAACGTCATTAAGAAAAATGTTGCATTTATGTGGGGTCCTGAACAGGAAAAGGCGTTCATGCTATTGAAAGATAAATTGTGTTCCACTTCTTTGCTTGCTTTGCCTAATTTTGATAAAATTTTTGAAATTGAATGGGACAATTCTGGAGTAGGCATAAGTGCTACATTAATGCAGGAGAAACATCCTTTGGCATATTTTAGAGAAAAGTTGAATGGAGCGACTCTAAACTATTCTACCTATGATAAAGAACTGTATTCTTTAGTGAGAGTGCTCGAAATATGGCAACATTACTTGTGACCGAAGGAGTTTTTCATCCACATTAACCATGAGTCCTTGAAGCATCTCAAAGGGCAAGGAAAGTTGAATAGGAGGCATGCAAGATGGGTTGAGTTTATTGAGACATTTCCATATGTCATTCAATATAAGCAAGGTAAAGAAAATGTGGTAGTTGATGCACTATCTTGCAAGTATGCTTTAATCTCTACTCTGAGTAGTAAGTTGTTAGGATTTAAGTATATCAAGGATTTGTATGCTACTAATAATGATTTTGGAAATGTGTATGATGCTTGTGAAACTGCTGCATTCAATAAGTTTTATCACCACGATGGGTTTTTGTTTAAGGAAAATAGACTCTGTGTGCCAAATTGTTCTTTGCATGAATTATTCGTTAGAGAGTCTCATAGCGGACGTTTAATGGGCCATTTCGATGTATAGAAAACATTGGACATTTTGCATAAGCATTTCTTTTGGTCGCATATGCGTAAGGATGTAAAACATGTTTGTGCAAATTATGTTCAGTGTAAACAAGCTTAATCTAAAGTTATGCCTCATGGATTATACATACCATTGCATGTACCCAGTGCATCTTGGGAACATATTTCTATGGTCTTCATTTTAGGTTTGCCTAGGTCTACACATAGTAAAGATTCAATTTTTGTGGTTGTTGACAGGTTTTCTAAAATGTCTCATTTCATTGCTTTGTCATAAAACTAATGATGCATCTCATATTGCAAACTTGTTCTTTAAGGAAATTGTTCGACTGCATAGAATTCCAAAGAGCATAATTAGTGATAGAGATGTCAAATTTTTTAGCTCTTTTTGGAAAGTATTGTGGTCAAAGTTAGGAACTAAATTGTTGTACTCTACTACTTGTCACCCGTAAATGGATGGACAAACTGAGGTTGTCAATTGTACTCTTGGTACTTTGTTTCATGATGTGATTAGTAAAAACTTGCGCACTTGGAAAGAATGCTTGCCCCTTGTTGAATTTGTGTACAATAGAAATGCTCATTCTTCTATAGTTTTTTCACTATTTGAAACTGTGTATGGATTTTACCCACTAACTGTTATGGATTTACTTCCTTTTCCTGTTAGTGAATTATCTAATACAGATGGTGAAGAGAAAGCAGATTTGGTAAGGAAGATCCATGAACAGACCCGTTGACACATTGTGACAAAGAATAAGCAATATGCATCTAGTGCTAATAAGGGAAGAAAGTTTGTTTCATTTGAACCTAGAGATTGGGTGTGGGTGCATATGCGCAAGGAAAGATTTCTTGATAAACAAAAGACAAAGCTACATCCAAGAGGCGATGGCCCATTTCAAGTTCTCGAAAAGATAAATGACAATGCCTACAAATTGGATCTCCGAGGTGAGCATGGCCTCTTTAGCGCTTCGTTTAATGTTTCTAATTTATCTCCTTCTACCATTGCAGATTTGAGGATGAATCTTTTTCAAGAAGGGGAGGATGATGTGAACTCAAGAGAGAGTCGAAATATAAGTCAACTATCGGATGAACTGTTGACCATGCTGAAAGGATCGATTGCTCGTGCTATTGTTAAGAGGCTTAGAGAAGTTTTTGGTGGGCTTATATATACCATGGTTGATGAAGAAAAGGCCTTTAGAGATCAAGTTACAATCAATAGCATCAAGGCAATAACACTAATCACGTGTTCTGATTTGAGCCGAAATTCTAAAATTGATTCAAACCGAATTAGCCCAATTGCCCAACATAAAAGTTGTAGATTTTTGTCTTAGCTTTCCAACGGTATAAGATGTGCCTTAATCAAAGGTCTGTAGGAAAACAACGATATAGTTACTCGAATTACTAAAGGATGTTCTGCAGGAAAAATTGTTACAACCTCTTAAGTGACTTTTCGTTTTTCTAGCTAAGTTTTTCATTTTTTGGCCCACTTTTTGAGAGTTTAAAAGGTAGTTTCTCTACACTTTATAGGGCAGATTACATTGAGAATAGTTCGAGGTCACTTTGTGAGGGATTTAATCCTGAAATTCTCTATAATCCGATTTTGCGAACTTATCAAGTGATTAGTTGGATTGCTTGTAACATCCCGTTACTGTTAGCAAGGTCATTTTGGTAATATTAAGTTAGACTGATAGATTTCATTGCATTCACTGATTGAGCGTGTTATTGGCCTCTAATTATAGAGGAACAGGTTTATTGCATATGCATTTATTCATAGGTACATGCATTCATGATTTT
>JANJEY010000001.1:1006061-1029249 GCA_024703695.1 Erythroxylum cataractarum | reverse complement strand
GAGTTTTACGAAGATGAAATCGGAACCTATGTGGGTATATGTTTATAATAAATGCAGTAAGCCATTTTGCATATAAGGCTCGCTTGGTTATTTTTGTCAATCATCAAGTGGAAGGTATTGATTACACCGATACTTTTGCTCCAGTTTCTAAAATGGTTATTGTTAGAACTTTCTTGGCAGTTGCAGCCGTAAAGAAGTGGGAAGTACACCAGATGGATGTACACAATGCATTCTTGCATGGAGACCTTGATGAAGAGGTTTATATGAAATTGCCTCCAGGTTTTCATGTGACACAACTAGGAAAAGTTTGTCGTTTGAAGAGGTCACTTTATGGTTTGAAACAGGCTCCCCGTTGTTGGTTTGCCAAACTGTTAGCTGCCCTGAAAGCCTATGGTTATGTTCAATCCTGTGCAGACTACTCACTTTTTTCATTCCATAAAGGTGAGATTCAGCTCAATGTTTTGATCTATATTGACGATTTGATTGTTTCGGGCAATGATAAGCAGGCGATTCACACCTTTAAACACTATCTAAGCACATGTTTTCACATGAAGGATTTGGGAACTCTAAAATATTTTTTGGGTGTTGAAGTTGCCCGACATCCCACTGGTATTTTCCTGTGTCAGCGGAAGTATATCCTGGATATTATCTCTGAAGTTGGTCTGTTGGGAGGAAAACCTGCAACGATTCCTATGGAGCATAATCAGAAACTTGCTCTTACCACTGACCCATGTTTAAATGATCCTGAGCGTTATCGACAATTGGTTGGTCGACTAATATATTTATGTTTTACTCGCCTGGAGCTATCTTATAGTATTCATCTTTTATCTCAATTCATGCATCAACCCAGGCAGGAGCATTGGGAAGCTGCTTTGGGAGTAGTACAATACTTGAAAGGAAATCCAGGACAAGGCATCTTAATATAATCTTTGTCTGACTTACGACTTCTTGATTGGTGTGAATCAGATTGGGCAGGATGCCCTTTGACACGTAGGCCTCTTACAGGTTGGTTTGTTCAGCTTGGGGACTCTCCTGTGTATTGGAAGACTAAGAAGCAACAAATTGTCTCCCGATCCTCGGCGGAGGCAGAGTATAGATCGATGGCTATGACTACATGTGAGCTTAAGTGGCTAAAAGAGATTATTCGAAGCTTGGGTGTGTCTCATTCTCTGCCTATGATGTTGCATTGTGATAGCCAAGCGGCTCTACACATAGCTAAAAACCATGTTTTTCATGAACGGACAAAGCACATTGAAGTCAACTGTCATTTTATTCGTGATAGATCTTATCTGGTAATATTCAAATAACCTTTGTTCGTACCAACACACAACTTGCTGACCTTTTCACGAAAGCCTTGGGTAAACCTCAGTACGATCATTTCTTTTGCAAGTTGGGCATTACGGATCTTCATGCACCAACTTGAGGGGAGGTGTTAGCGTTTGATAAATGTAAACATATCTTTTGTGTATATTCCTTAGTTGGTATGTATATCTTTATAGAGGCAAGTGGATATTATGTCTATCGGTAGCTTGATCTTAGGAGCAAGTTTAGGGAAAATCTGTGTATATATTTTGCTGGCTTTTCTGATAAACGAAGACGGAAATTCTCTCATGCTCTGTCTTTTCTTGTCATACTTCAATTTCCCATTATCAGAAAAACTTTCGAGGCTTGTTACGGCAGGAAAATGGTATGTTCCATTCATGTTCATAAACGAAGGAAACATCAAAGAGCATATTACCCACTCAGCATATTACCAGATGATACTTGAACAACAATGGGAACAAATTGTTGCTTGTGACAATGAACCTGGCAAAGGAGGTGCCGTGACAATTGATACTGAAATGGTGGAAATTGCAGGAAAAGGACAAGCTTTGAACAGGAAAGTGATTGATGGGGTGATTTGGTTTGACACGGAAGTTGAAGAAAACAGTATAGGGATGAGTTTAGCAATAGTTGAGAGAAACAAATGGGAGAGAGGATGCTTGGATGGATTGGGGAAGAAGGGAAAGTGAAGGTGAAAGGATTGGAGGAATCTTCAGGAACGGAGAATTGGAGTTTTGGTACCTAGGTATTGGTTGAGAGGTTTGTATTGAAGAGAATGAATAGAAGTTTGGTGCTAACCTGGAGTTTCAAGCAGACACATCATATTAAGAACAAACGGGAATAAAAGTTGAATCATAGTCTTTGGTGTTTGAAGAGAAAAAAAATAAAAAATTCTATTTTAAATAAAATTGTACTTAATTTACAACGAATTTTCTAGATGGGTTTGATTGGAAAGCAATGTTATGAATACACATCAACCTTGGTATTAGATTAGATTCTGGTATGATATTGTCTCGATATTCGTTAATACTGGATAATAATTTTTTAAATTTATAAGATAGTTTTTAAATTTTTTTAAAATTATAAAATAGTTCATTAATATATTACACTGCATACTTGATAATTATACATCAATCATGTCCCAAAAGTTGTAATAATATAAATTTAAAATAATTATTTATTTATTTATTTTTATTAACATTAATTTCCATATATTTTACATATAAACTTTAACAACCAACACCAAGTTTCTTAGGCTATCATGAATGGTAAATAGAAAGTAATGCAAGCAGAAAATACTTAACATACATGTTTATGCTTCTCTCTATGCAACCCACCTTCTAATTTTCTTTATTTGTTTACTCAAAGTATCTCATGCATCTACTTTTGCTCATTTATTTATTTTTTGGGTTGCTAAAAGATCATAAGTGCATTAGGAAGTAGATAAGTAGAACGCTTGTGTTAATTCCCAAATTCTTTTTATTTAAATCTCACAAAGTAAAGGAAAGCTACTTTTAAACATTCTTCTTAGTTATATCATGAAACTCTCTAGCTCAAAGGTTATATTTGGTTAGATGTAAAATTTTTAATTGAATGAAATAATTTATAATGAAATAAAATGTAAATATATGTAATATTAGAAAATTATTGTTTGAAAAGAATTGAAGGGTTCATAATATAATACAGTGAAATATTATTTGAATAAATAAAGTTGTTTATCATTTTATATTTCATCATAAATCTCAAATCAGAGATTTTTTTTTTTTATTTTGACTGTTTAGGGTAGAATGTGATGTAATATAAAACTCTTCCCTTCTATCTTATTCTATTATAAACCTTCATTGTAAGCGATGAAATAATATTACATTCTGTTATATTAGTAAATCCTACATTAAACATAGCCTAAAAACAATAACTCCTAATAAAAGCATGACTTAACTGTAGAAAATTGATGGGTCTCACTCTCCCAGGTTGCAATTGTTTCCTTTTTTCTACTTTATTGTCTTTAATTGAATTAAATTTGATTTGTTTAAATGTAAGTTTATTAAAATCATAAAATCATAACTAATTGTTGTTCAATATTCGAAAAAACACTATCATTCTTTCCCTTGTATAATAATCAATTATAATAGTTATAATAATAATAAAATAAGTAGAAACAATTAAATCAAACCCCTATATAAGCCGACCAAGTTTAAAAATTATTTGACCGACAAATGATAAAAGTTTATCATTCTGTCCAATAAAGCTTTCAATATCAAAAAAATCAAATATATATATCATATACGACACAAACTCAATACAATCATACGTATCTAATACTATTCTAATTTGAGTTTATTTATAATTTGTATTTATAAGGTATAATATCTTCAAAATTATTAATGTGACTCCCTCAAAATATTACTAGGCATGAACCGAACTCATATTCTTAGTCCAGCTCAACCTCATATTTTTTAATAAAAATTTAATAAAATGACGTCGTTTTGTAATTTTTTGTACGGCCATAAGTTGCATCATTTTTAATATCTCTAAATATTACTTGAATAATATTTGCCAATATTAGAATTAGTATTGGATGGATGAGGTTCAAACTATCAAGTCTTGAAGTTCAGCCCAAAATCTAAACACGTTCAAAATTTTCAATTTTAAATTCTCAAATGTCTTAATTTTGGATTCAAACTAAATTATTTTTTAATTAATTAATAAAATAATATTATTTTATGATATTTTCAAATTTTAAGTCAGACAGAATAATTTTAACTCGAGTCTGATTCAATTCGAGATAGATCATACAAATGTCATCCTCGAGAATATTTACACAACTATTTCAATTTATGTTTATTAAGTTAAATATAGTACTTATCAAATTGAATATTTATTACTATTAATAATATGGATTAACATAATTTTTTTATTAAAATTAATAATAAATTTAAATTTAATTTTCATTTTAAATGTTAAAATTAATTTTATTTATTGGGTTGAAAATAATAATATATGTAACTAATGCAATTTTTGTTGCAATTTTATTAATGAAACATCAAAATTTGTTGTTCTATAATTAAAATAAATATAAAAAATAAAAGACTAATGCTCCTTATAATTTTAAATATCAAAATAATTTTTTTATACTGAATAATAATAATAATAATAAAAAACCAAAAATTAAAAATAGAACTATAGTTGTTTTACTGTCATAGAAACAGCCAGTTCACCGACACACAGAGAGGGGCACAAGATACTGTGAATGGCTTCTCACTATTACCATCCACTTGATCGCTTTCTGCGGCCTCATAGCTCTCCTCTTCTTCCGTTCTTCTCCCACTCACCAACTCCCAGAATTGTCTCCGTTCGTTCTCACACCAAAACCACTTCTGACGGCGGCTTCGATCCTTTAAGATCCCATGTCTCTTCTTCTTCTTCTGCTATTGATTTTCTCACTTTGTGCCATCGATTGAAGGTATGGAGTTAAATGTCGAAATGGGCAATTTGGTAGTGTGGTTCTTTGTTTACCCTTTTGATTGTTAGGCCTTAGTTGTTAGAAATTTAAGTCCTTTTTAGCTTGTCTTGTTTAAAGACTGCATTTTTCTTATATAGTCGAAATTCTTAGAGCAGAAAAATAATTAAATAATGTTCAAGTGTGTCCTTGCTAAGTGTCTTTCTAGTCATTGCTTTGAAAATTTTGTCTATCAAGTTGTTGTAAATGATTTTTAGATTGAATTGGATTGTTTTAGGGATCAGATGTATGTTTGGAAGATAACCCATCTCATGTAGGACTTATTTGATATTTCAAGGAACCTGCATTACATAATAGTGGCACATAAAGGCTTGTTAACCCCTCTCTCTCTCTCTCTTTGTCAGACCACTAAACGTAAGGGTTGGATCAACCATGGAATAAAGGGTCCTGAATCAATTGCTGATCATATGTACCGAATGGCTTTGATGGCTCTTATTGCTGGTGATCTTCCTGGCGTAAATCGCGAAAGGTTGGACTTTTCCATTTTATGTCAAGGCTTTAACTTGTTCCCTTTTTACTTGCCTTCCTATAGAACTGCAGTTCCCATCTTATGTAAAGCATTGGTTTTTGGCTTTTGGATCTTAGCTGTTTTCTCTACTTATTATGCTTCTGTACACAAACTTGTGGCCATTTTTCTGTGTTATTTGCCTTTCACAGGTTAATAATGTAACCTGATTTATTTTATCTTGACATTTGGGAAATGGAAATGAGTGGCATTTGGTTGGGTTAGGCCCAACTTATAAGGTATATTTATGAGGTTCTGTTCCTGAAAATCCTGCAGGATGCCTTTTTATACAATCCAAACTTGTAATGAGAGGCCAATTTTTGAAGGGGTGATTTTAGACTCCTTAAATACTGCTAGGATTTGATTCCTGATTTAACCCCTCTTTCATCACTGAAACAGGTGCATAAAGATTGCAATTGTCCATGATATTGCAGAAGGTATTAATTCCACTTGATTTGAAATATGATTGCCTTGTCAATACAATGGAATGAATTCTAAATCCCTTAATTCTTGAGTGTACAATTGCAACTTAAATGATCAGTTTTTCCACTTGGGTCTCAAGCTGGTTTGTAGAATGGATGTTGTATGAGATGAAACTGGAGAAGAAAATTCTTAAGGAAGAAGGGGAAAATTGGAAGTAAAGAATAGGACACTTGATGTTATAAGACTTTACAGTGCTTATTATTTAATCCTTTTAAGAAGATATAAATGGTTACGTTGTTATATTTTGCATTAGGACATACCTAAACCTACTTACACCTTGTCCTATATAAGAAGTGTGATGGATCATCATCAAGATGTAATCTGTCAATTGTAACAAGTTCTCTTCAGAAAGAGGATATTTATGTTGTGGATTGGTGACTAACAGATTCATATTTTTCTTAAAATAATTCTACTTGGTATTGTTTCCTTTCTTTTGAGATCTGAATTGGACTTTGATAGCTATTGTTGGAGATATAACACCATCTGATGGTGTGCCTAAACATGAAAAGAGCAGAATGGAGCAAGCAGCTTTAAATGAAATGTGCGAAGTTCTTGGTGGAGGAATGAGGGGTACTTCATAAAACCATTCTGCCTTGCAGTTGGATTGGTTTGCTATATTGCCTTTAAACTGTTCTGAAATTGGATTTGCTCTTATTGCAGCTGAAGAGATCAAAGAACTCTGGGCGGAGTATGAAAACAATGCTTCTTTAGAGGCCAATCTTGTGAAAGATCTTGATAAGGTATGTGCATATGTAGATCATTTGTTTAACAGGTTAAGGGTGTGCATAAAGCATGTAAAAGTCTTGTTTTCAACATTGCAACATCTAATATTGTCTCATAGCTAAGTGTTTCTATACCTTAAAACAATTAAAAGCATTGATAGCTCGTACTACATAAAAGCTATTTCGAAAAAGACAATTGAGGGCTTAAGATAACCATAAATGTAGTTGTTTTACTTCTATCCAAGGATGTGGGTAGTCGGTCTCATTTGTAATCTCCATACTTGTGTTGTCCTGTAATACATATTCATTGTAGACTCACATTTAATGATCCTGCTTACCTTCCTTTCAGGTTGAGATGATTTTGCAAGCATTGGAGTATGAAATGGGTAAGATTTCAGATTAATATTTCTTTTAATTGCTTGATTTTTCTCTGAGTTGTCTGATAATAGATCATTATATTTGTGCAGAACATGGGAAAGTTTTGGATGAGTTTTTCCTTTCAACAGCAGGTAGAGTTACTATTATGCAACTGCAAGCATTATACATGGCCAACAGATTCTTTAGTATTACTTGAATATTCAAACTGTTCATCATTTTAGCTCAATGTTTTCTTCTGTAGGAAAATTTCAGACTGATATAGGAAAGAGTTGGGCAGCCGAGATAATCTTAAGAAGAAACACTAGACAGGCCAACAAGTTAAACTGATTTTCAGGTTTGCACAATGTTTTCATCCTTGTCCATCAAGTTGATGCGGACCTCTTTACTCAGCTCAAAGTCTCTTAGCAAAGCTTAATTTCAAACCTCCTGATTTCTGCTCGTCAAAACAAAAGGATAACAGATTGGATTGTCTATGGAGGCCACTACGATTCTGGCAACTTGACAACCTTAGTTTTGAAGTTCTATAAATCTAGTGGAACCAGTGTTAGCACTGAAGATCCAGGAATAGAGTTGGTTAAAGTTATCATAATTTGAGTGATTTTGAACTTCTTTTTTGAATATGCATATGTTCTCTAACACTCAAAAGTAAAGCATTTAGAAGGTAGCATAATCAATTCTGGATTTTCCATTGTTGTATCTTCTCAAGAAGCACTAACAAAAACAGTAACACAAAACCAATGGAGCTCTAAATTGAGAGCACTGATAGCTACAGAGAATAGACATTACCAAAAAAAGTAGCTTTCTTGTGAGCTTGGTCCGTGCATTGTGGTCTTAGGTGCTCCTTTTCAGTTCCCTCACTTATTTCATGGTCTTACTCCTGTTAAAGTGCAATCCTTCTAATGATGATAATGGAAATGGGTTATGTTATTATGTTTGTCTTTTTTTTTTTTAATTTCCCCTTCTTGCATTTGAACTTGGCTGTTGCATTTTGCAGAAGTATAGAAACTTGCCATTAATGACGGATTATGTGGTTACTGTTTGTGAAAATTAAGGTAAAATTAGGATTGGCAATGGACCATAGCCTGTCATTTTGATTGATTGGTTTTTCAAACGACGTCGATTTGGTCTAAGCTGGCTTGGATCGGCCTACCGAGTCTGGTCAGGATTCCAGTCAACTCGGGCTTTGGGCATAGATTTCAGGCTGGTCCAAGCCTAAAATGCTAACCCTGATTGTGAAAATGAGAAAAAATTATGAAGACTAAAAAGTCTTCCTCGTGTATTCTCCAGTCTTCTTTCCTAAACAAATTTGGTTTCGAAAATCTGAAAATAGTTTTAAAAAGTCTTCTGCCCATAAAAGCTTATTTACGTCGTAAAGCTCATATCAGGACTTCTGGGCTGCTGCAAGATCACTGCATTAATAACAGAGGACCCAGAGTATATATATCTGTTCTTGACACGGTCATCATATGCATTTTATTAAAATTAAACTAATATTTTCAATAATTATTTTTATAATATTGATAAGAGAAGTGTAAATTATTTCAAATGTCACAGTCTTCAAATAATTTATTAAATATATTTAAAAAATTAAAATGACATTGTTTTACTCAAAAAGACCATTTATATTTGATAAATTAAGATTTCGGGTCAAGTTAGATTAAACAATTTAGGTTCAGTTTAATTTGAAACTTGAAAATTAAAAAAATCTAAATACAAACTAAAACTTGATCAACTCGAGTCAAGGTCGTTATTGTTAAATTGAATCGAATTAGACCCTAGCTAACACAATGTTTGTAATAGTTCCATAATGTTTGTATTAATTTAAACATTTTCATCCTATCAATCCTTGTAATAGTTCCACAATGTTTAAATTAATCGTAATAATCCAAATTTTAATAATGAGATTTTTAATCCGTATTCTTAAAAAATAATATTATCTCACTATACCAATTATGATATAATCTTAAACAATATTTTAAAAATCGAATTGAAAGTTAAACTAATAAGACGAACGAAGGGGACTGTCGTTGCCTGTTGAAGAGTCATATTAATTATTTTTCATTATATATTAAACAAAAACGAGTTTGATTCTTAATTTACCTCAAAATTACAAAAGATGATACAATTCTCCATTTTTTATTATTAATGTTTATGATAATTTGTTTAATAGACTATTTTAATGATTTTAATCGATTTTTCTTAAATCCGTCGACTATGCAATCAAATATTGATCAACACTAATAATATCTGTAGTTCAATAAGAGTTTCGTTGGAACGTAAAATTTAAAAGAGTTAATTAGTTCGCAGTCTTTCCTTTAATTAGTACTGAGAGTGTGCAAATCACTAAAAAATGAATTGTTGGGAGAAAAAGAGTATTAAATTCTTAACAAAATCTTTGTCATTTTGGACACAAAGAAACATTCTTTTAAGGTAATAAACAAAGAAAAAGAATCTGACAAGTTGGGCTTTTTACCAAATCAATGGCTTCTAATCTTCATTATTTATACTAATCATAGCCATTTATGTCTTTTTTATGGTTACTAGACGTCAACATGAAGCAAGTTCGTTGCTTTAAATGATTTTGGTAATGATTCTGTTATCCCGTTTTGAATTTGAAAACACAACACAACAAACTGGGTCTGGCTGGCGTAATCCGGTTTGACTTTGAGGACCCACATTCCGTGTTTTTAGCAAAGAGAGGGTCAAAGCTTATAAGAGCCACCCGAGCTTGCCTGGGTTAGATTTGTTTGAAGAATCCAGAGACGTGGCAAAAGAAAGGTGAAATCTTTACGTCTTTTTGGCATCTGGTTGCTTTTCGATGATACAGATTTTGGTGCATTTGTTAACCGACAGTAGGGAGTGTTAATGCTCTGATGTTCTGTACACTCGTGATGCTGGATGGCTAATTGATAGCAAGTTCTTATATTGGTTTTAGTCTTGGCGTAGTAATCTGGGTGGTACTTGGATTATAGTTTGGAGGTTGATGTAGGGTTGCGGTTTGGAGCTAATCATTTTTCTCTGGGTTTTAGAGCGATAAATGGTTCGAGGGTTTTACTTGAAACTGGGATTAGTGATCTGGGTTTAGCACAGAAACTTGGATACTTACTGGAATCAGTTTATCGAGATTCATGGTGGTTTGGTTCCATCGGGGTTAGTGAGTTCTGAAGTATGTTTTTTTAAGTTTACGCTTTGGTTGGTGAAGTTTGGTGCTTTTCTTATCTGCAATTCCGAAGTTTGGAAATCTGAGTTTGTATTTGAGGTTGATCTTTGAGAGTGTTTCAGTTTTTGCTTGCTCAATGAATTGAGAATTTTGTGAAAATTCATGTATTGCATTGATGAATTATATGATCTTAGAGGGAAACGTGGTAAGATTGGATAAGTATTGATGACAACCCCCCCTCCAAATACATCTCCTACTGCAATACCATCACCACCACCTGAACCTCCTCCAAGTGTTCCTGCACCTATTCCCCCTCCTAGTGTCCCACCATCACCAACACCACCATTAGCGCCTACAGATCTTGTACCTCCTAGTTTTGCCCCTCCATCAATGTCAAATTCACCACAATCCCCAATGTCAGCAAGTTCACCAGTGAGCGAACCTCCTCCTGTGTCTCCACGTACTCCTCCAGGAACTTCGCCTCCACCATCAGTAACAAATCCACCACAAAGCTCTCCTCCACCATCAACATCAACTCCACCACAGAATTCACCCCCACCACTTATAACAAATAAGCCACCAAGCTCTACTCCAACACAGGCATCAACTCCACCACCACAAACTTCTTCTCCGCCAAAGACCTCTCCTCCACCACCACAAACTTCTTCTCCACCAAAGACCTCTCCTCCACCACCACAAACTTCTTCTCCGCCACCACAAACTTCTCCGCCAAAGACCTCTCCTCCACCACCACAAACTTCTTCTCCCCCAAAGACCTCTCCTCCACCACCACGAACTTCTTCTCCGCCAAAGACCTCTCCTCCACCACCAACATCAGCTCCAACACCAGAGAATTCACCTCCAACACCGGTAATAAATCCACCAAAGAGCTCCCCTCCACTGCCAACATTGCCTCCACCACCTGTACCGGAACCACCACCAAGCTCTCCTCCACCACCAAGAGCAGATCCACCCAAGAGTCCACCTCCACCTGCATCGTCAGCTCATTTCCCTTCACCTGCTTCACCTGCATCTTCACCATCCAAACCACCTAGCGATTCACCCCCAGCCCCACCACCAACTCCTGCAAAGGATGCACCTCCTCCACCTATCCCTACTCCTAGAAATCCACCCCCAGCTCCCTCACCATCGAAATCTATTCCAAGGCCGTTGCCCCCACCTCCACCATTAAGGTTGGGATCTCCTTCTTTCCTTCATCCACCACCTTCTCCTTCTCCATTTGTGAATGCCACTCTGCAAGACAATTCAAAATCCAGACATAGCAATGGTATAGGTGTTGGAGTTATTGCAGCTATCAGCATGTCTGTAGTAGTAATAATTCTCATCCTGATTGGATTGGGTATCTGGTGCATGAAGTGGAGAAAAGTAGCTTCAGTACGCAACGGAGGTTATATTATGCCTGCTTATTCATCAGGTAAATGTTTTGCTTAGTCATGAATTAATACTCTTTACCCTGTTATGAGGCTACTTATTGATGGTATGATCTGTAGCTAATGAACAAATAAAATATTTAAAAATACCTTATAGGTAACATCTAATATGTCCTTCACCATTGATACTGCATGTGACAGATTAGGAGTTACGATAATCAAATTCTTGTAATAAAAGCAACAGCGATTATGAATTCTAGTGGCATTTTATTGGTAGGTAATTTGTTTTAGCTTCTTTAGGCATATTTCATTTCAGTAGTGTCATTTATTGGAGTTTGAAGGCTTCGGAACTTTCTATCCAGATTCAAATTTAAAGAAGATGGGATCTCCTGCTCCCTTAATGGGAAGTAGCTCTAGCAGTGGCATAGTCATTTCACCAACACAATCCGACAGATTAGACAGTTCAAAGACATGGTTTACATATGAAGAAATAGTCGAAGCCACAAATGGGTTTTCATCACAGAATCTTTTGGGGAAAGGTGGATTTGGTTCTGTTTATAAAGGTTGCTTGCCAGATGGGAGAGAGGTAGCAGTTAAACAGCTTAATATTTGGGGAGGACAGGGTGAGCGGGAGTTTAAAGCTGAAGTTGAGATTATTAGTCGCATACACCACCGCCACTTGGTTTCACTTGTGGGTTACTGCATTTCTGAGAGCCAACGATTGCTTCTATATGACTATGTGCCTAACAATACCCTTCATTTCCATCTTCATGGTTAGTTAAAACTTGTTTGAAGTATTATTTAACTGTAGCTGGTCAGACTAGAGCAATATATTATTAAATTTTTGTAGGGGAAGGTGGGCCAGGGCTGGACTGGGCAACACGCTTTAGGATTGCACTTGGTGCAGCTCGTGGACTAGCTTATCTCCATGAAGATTGTAAGTATATCATTGGCATTTTGATAGCTAATTTGATATTTGCATTCATAGTGCCATATCTTCAGGACTTTTCTTGCTTGTTTCTTCTCTCAGCCTATTATGTATCCTGAAATTATAAGATACTAGCTTTTATTGGCAATCAAATTGTGTTGATATTGGACACTGGATAAGATCTAAGGTAGACTGTACATTTATTTCTACTTTGATGGAATTCAGGCTCGCAGAAGGAAGATGTCTAGTATTTGATCACCCTTCAGATATATCAAACAGAGTCCTCTTTCTCCTTTCTTTCCTATAAGGGCTACAAGGAAAAGATAAATTAAAAACACTGTTTCCAAATTGCCAAGACCAAGTCTTCTATAATTAGAGTTTTGAATATCCATAACACAATGTTGAGTAGTCCTATCAAAAATATATGGCAAGCTTTACATGATTGTAGAATATGTGAATATTGAACAGATTAAGGTGTGCATATATTTTATAGAAAAAGAATTTGTCACCGTATTGGTGCAACATGCCATTTCTGAAAATAATATGTAGTTTTGTAAGGATTTAGCTTTTGGCAACTGTTGTTTATTTCTTTGGTTGTTGTGCGTGTAGGCGATCCTCGTGTTATTCACAGGGATATCAAGTCATCAAATATTCTTTTAGATGACAAGTTTGAAGCTAAGGTATAAAAAGTTACTCCCTTTAGCAGATTTGTGGGCCGTTTAAAGTAGGTTATGCTTTAACCTTCCATAAGTTCGGCTTTTCAGGTTTCAGATTTTGGGCTTGCCAAAATGGCTTTTGATGCAAATACTCATGTAACAACACGTGTAATGGGAACTTTTGGGTAAGTAGCTGATATGATGTTTGTTTCAATGTGCTTGGAGGTTTGGACTATCAAAATGGTAGTAAGTGTGAAACTTTTCTTGGTTTCAGATACATGGCACCTGAGTATGCGTCAACCGGCAGATTAACGGAGAAATCAGATGTTTTCTCGTTTGGGGTAGTGCTTTTGGAGCTAATCACTGGTCGGAAGCCAGTGGATACTACACGGCCATTAGGAGATGAGAGTCTTGTTGAATGGGTAAACTATTATTTTATTCTATTAGTTAGCATTTTCCTGTTTTGTGAATCACACGTAAACTTTTCCACATATGTTCAGTCGTTAATGACATTGACAGCTAAGAATCCTTTTGCTTGTTTAGACTGTTGGATTTTGTTGAGAATCTAGCGTCAGGTGCTTCTATCTGGAATAGTTTTAGTAATAGCAATGTGTGATTTTGTTTACTGAATGTGAAGTTGGGCTTCCTGCTCTTTTTATGGATCTATGTTTTTAATCAAAAACATACTTTTGAGTTGAACAAACCAAACCTATGCGAACTTTGAATAAACAAGGTACTGTTGATGGGAAACAGCAAAGGTATATGTGAATGGAATAAAACATAGTAGAGGGATTCACAAAACTATGAATTTTGAATAAAAGCTTTATTTCTCAACTTCATGTTTTATTCATCCAAGGGCAAAATTTTGTTTCAGGCTCGACTTTTGCTAAATGATGTCCAAGAGAGTGAGGTAATTGATGGTTTGGTAGATCCCAGGCTTGGAAAGAACTATATTGAAAGTGAAATGTTGAGGATGATGAAGGCTGCTGCTGCCTGTGTTCGACATTCAGCTGCTATGAGGCCTAGGATGAGTCAGGTAGTTTGTACTGGTTATGCAGATCCAAGTAGCTGTTATATTGAAGAAATTTAGGGATGATGCAAGTGTATAATATTCTCAACCCACTGATGTTTCTCAGGTTCTCAGAGCATTTGAAAGCTCATATTCGGCGGATCTTACAAATGGAATGAGAGTTGGGTCGAGCTTGGTTTTCAACTCTGACATACAATCTGAACAAATCAGATTGTTTCAGAGAATGGCTGGTGGTAATATGAATTATACGACGGACTTCTTTAGCCTAGAAAGTTATAATACTCAAAGGTGACGTGGTAAATATTTGAGAGGTATATACGAAGGACATGGTTTCTGGGTTTTAGGTAGAGTTCTATGGGGGTTGAAATTAATCTAATACGAGTGACAAGGTCGAGAGGTACAGAGGTGAGCCTTTTGCTCGAGCTATAGCTGTATTTGGCGTAGAGACTGGTTCAATCTCATATACTCTTCTCCAGATTGGTTTAGCTTCTGCATATAGCAGAAGTTGATGTATCTTTCTCCATGTGATTAGCTCAGGCTAAATTTTGATCCTGCCAGTATGTGATCCAAAAGTTTAGAAGCATCATCAGCATCTAAACATATCATCATGAGCTCAGCTACAGAAATCAGTTTAAGAACCTCAGAAGTTTCCATCCTGATCTTACATTCACTTCCAGGGTTATTGATTTCGTTACGAACCCGCCTCATTTCATCCCATTTCGTAACAGTTTTGGCTGTAGCCTTTGTACATGATCAGGTCATCCTAGTACCTCAAGATGATCATGTTCATGTTGGTTTGAGTTAAAATAGGATCTACCACCATTGTCTCTGCACTTTAGGTATCAAGAAATCTTGAGTTTGCAGTTGTCCAGGGATGGGACCGGACCGGATAATGTTGGAAATTTGAGTGTAGACTGCAAGTAGATGGAAAGGAAATTTGATGACAGGCAACGTTTGTATATCAGCTAGAAAAATCCCGCAAAACCAGAGCTTATGGATATCTACTACTATTCCCTATTCATCAGATACATAGTGAAAATATTAGTGCCATTGTAACGATGATAAGATTATAGATTCAAAAGTTAGTTTCCATTTTTGGATAGAAAGCCGAGGAACGACAATGGAGCAGACCAGGTTCAGGTCCCTATAGCCCATATTTAGCTTAAAATTTTTAAAGCCCAACTTTGATTCAAAGTCTAATTGGATTTCAGAGGTTTGATCTGAGTTGGAGTTTTCCAAACTTTGAACAATTCAAAGCTCAATCGGATTTTAGCAATTTGGATTAAATTCAAGTCCAGTTAGACGTTAATTGAAGCACAATTGACGTAAGTCAAGTTTAATCGAATTGAGTTAGGTTTAAAAGTTCAAGTTTTTAGAGAAATATTAAATGGTCCAAATTTCATTTAATTTATGTCAAGTTCAAATGTCTAAAATTGTTATAAAAATATTAAATATTTCAAAGTCTATTTGGATAAAATTAAGTCTAAAAGTCTAATTCTTTGTAAGTTTTGTGATGGACTCAAATATCTAAATGATATATTTGTATAATCACTTTTCTTTTCATTGTCTTTTTACTTTTAATATAAGAATTAGGAACCAGCCCAATTGGCCTTTGGGCTCATTTTTTTAATTATCCTTTATTGTTAAAGAAACATAGTTTTTTTTAAAAAATAAAATAACATTATTTTTAATATAATTAAGTTTCGAGTTAGATTGAACTGTAGAATCCGAGTTCAAGCTTAACTTAAAATTCAAAATTTTTTAATAATAAAAGATCAAGATTAATATGAAGTTCAATCAACTTAACCTAATAGTTAATTATGCTAACTTTAATTCAAGTTAGATCGGAATAAATTTTATGATCCCCTAAATTAGTTTAGACATAGAAGGGGAGTTCAAAAGGAGGAATGGATTCTTAAACCACCTTAGAAAATTCAATTATATGTAAATTAATTGAAAGAGAAATTAATAAATTGATGCATTTAATTGATAAATTTTATTTAAATTTATAAAGCGTACTCAAAATTCAATAAACATATATTTCATTAACACAAAATTATTATAAATTAAATATATAAATTAAAAAATATTCTACATAAAATTTAATTTTAATAAAAAATTTGATTACACATTTATAATCTGACGTCAATAATTTAAGATAAGAGCAAAATTTTATATGGTCTTTTTTAAAGAGTATCTTATTAATTTATTAAAATCATCAATTTAACCCATTAATCTATTGAGCCCTCAAATTAATATATCATTGGAACTCTATACGTTTAACAGAAAACAAAATAATCCAAAATGAAAAAAAAACAATAACCATAAACTTTTATCTTTTTCTTTCAAGATCGAAACTTTCAATCATTTGTATGCACATTCTAACATATATTGAACAATAATATATATTAGAATAAGCAAATAAAATAAATGCGGAAAAAAAATACCCCTGCCATTATTGTTTGTTTTGGAAGGGATGTATTTTTAAAATTCTTCTAAACTCTTAATTTTCAAATACCTCTTAATTTTCAAATACGATGGTGTATGTTAACAGTAGAGAACAAAAGCTTTTGGGACCCAAAATCAGAGAAAAAACCTATATGAATGTGCTACCATCAAGCACTATAAAAGTTACCATAAAACCAAGAATTGAATACCCACTAAATGCATAACGTTTGGACCATTACTATATCAAGAATACGAAAGGTTATCACAGTCTCCCACTGAGTCCATATGTTTAACTTGGTATTACATCCTAATCCAATCTAAGTATAATATATGAATCATGATGATAGGTCCTCTAGTAGTTGAGTATTATCTTCCATATATTACGGTATACTATAATTGTATCAACTAAATGTATTAGCATTACCTAATGAATAAACCCTATGTTTATTCCAAGTCTAAAATAATCAATTTTCTTAAAACTCAATAATGTGCACCATAATATGAGAAAATATTATAAGAGTTTTATGAAATTAACATTGTCCATACAATGAACATTATATAATGAAACTCAATCACATTCTAACAATATGATTTTTGAACTTTACTAGTGACATGCCTTTTATTAAAGGATCAACTATCATCAATTCGGTGCTAACGTATTAAATGGCCACTTTCTTATCATTAACACGTTCCTTTATAGATAAAATCTTGATGTCGATGTGTTTACTTCAACTACCACTCTAATTGTTTTTAGCTAGAAAAACAACAATTGAATTATCATAATATATCCTTAATAGCCTAGAAATGGAATCTACAAGTCTAAGCCTATATATGAAACTCTTTAGCCATACACTATGAAATGTAGCCTCAAAACAAGAAACAAACTCAGCCTCTATGGTGGAAATAGCAATAAAAGACTACTTGGCACTCCTCCAAGATATGGCTCCATTGACAAACATAAAGATATAACCTGATATTGATTTCCGTGAATCAACACATCCAGCAAAATCTAAATCTAAGTACCCTATTACCTCCAGATTGTCGGTGCGTCTGTACGTAAGCATGTAATCTTTGGTCCCTTGAGGGTATCTCAATACTTTCTTTGTAGCTCTTTAGTGATCTAATATTAGGTTACTCTAATATCTGTCTAACATTCCATCAATAAATGCAATGTCAAGTCTTGTATAAACCTGAGCATACATCAAGCTTCCGATTGCAAAAGCGTATGGAATATTTTTCATTTATTCCCTTTCAAAATCATTTTTAGGTCATTGGTCTAAATTGAACCTATCCCCTTTTACAATGGGTGCTACATTACGTGAACAATCTTTCATCCGAAGTCTCTCTAAAGCCTTATTAATATAGGTTGTTTGAGACAAACCAAAAATACCACAAAATCTATCTCGATGTATCTTAATGCCATTGACATAAGGCGCATCACCCGTATCCTTCATTTAGAGAGAAATTGTTTCACTTCATGTAACAAACCTCTATCATTGGTTGCAAATAATATGTAATCCACATATAATATAAGAAAACAAATTTTACTCTCACTAACCTTCTGGTATATACATTGATCCATAATGTTTTTTTAAAACCAAATGATGAGATAATATCATCGAATTTCAAATATCGTTGGCGGGATGCTTGTTTCAATCCATATATGGATCTTTTAAGCTTGTAAATCAAATGCTTACCATTAGTAGAGGAAAATCGTTCTAGTTGTTTCAAGTAAATCTCTTCCTCTAGGTCACCATTTAAGAAAATAATTTTCACATCGATTTGATACAATTCTAAATCAAATAGAGCAACCAATGCTAAAATTATACGAAGTGAATCCTTTTTAGACATAGGAGAAAATGTATTTGTGTAATCGATTCCTTCCTTTTGAGTGAATCCTTTGGAACGAGTCTTGCCTTGTATATCTTAATGTTGCTTAATGAGTCTTTCTTTGTCTTAAATACCCATTTGCAACTTATGGGCTTTGCTCCTTTAAGCAACTCAACAAGATCTCAATCATCGTTATTCTTTATATAATTCATTTCTTCCTTCATAGCATTATACCATAAATTTGATTCATTGCAACTTATGGCTTGTGAAAAGGTTTTAAGACCATTTTGGCTCCCATATTGTAGTCAGATTCTAGTAGATATCCAACATAATCACTAGTAATAGCTGATTTTCTTGTTCTAGTAGATCTTCTTAATGTTGCACCAACATTCTCTTGTAGAGTCTATTGTTCAACAGGTTGTTGAATGTTGTCAGGTAATTCCTGAATAACTAGATCTACTAGATTATCAACAACTTTTGGAATTTCTTGATTGTCATTTATGTTTACAATAAGCTGTTAAATTTCAACAGTTAGGTGTACAACGTCTATTTGAACTTGAGGAATATTATGAATGACAATCACGTTGTTGTTTGAGGTGGAATGTTGAGTATCTATATGATCATTATCAGAGACTGTATCTTGAAACTAATCCCTCCCAATAATCAAGTCATTCTCAAGAAATTTTGCATTTCTTGATTCCACAATGCTAGTGCAATGTGATGGATAATAGAACCTATATCCTTTAGATTGTTTGGTATATCCAATGAAATACCCACTTATAGTCTTTAGGTCGAATTTCTTCTCTTGTGGATTATAAATTCTTACTTTAGATGGACATCCCCAAACGTGTATATGTTGCAAACTCGATTTCCAACCTTTAAATAACTCAAATGGAATCTTTGGAACAACCTTAGTTAGTACTCGATTTAATATATACACATTCGTCTTAAGAGTTTCAGTCCACAAGAACTTGGAAAGTTTGGAGCTACTCAATATGCTCTGTACCATGTCCAATAATGTTCGGTTTCTTCTTTATGCCACACCATTCTAGTCCGAAGATCCAGACATAGTGTATTGGGCTACTATCCCATTTTCTTGAAGATACGTGGCAAATGGATCAGGTGCTTGTCCACCTTTAGTATGTCTATCATAATATTCCCCACCTCTATCAGATCTCACAATCTTAATTTGCTTACCGCATTGTTTCTCTACTTCTGCTTTGAACATTTTAAAAGTATCTTGTGCTTCATTCTTATTATGAAGCAAGTAGAGATACATATATCATGAACAATCATCTATAAATGAGATGAAGTATCTCTGACCATACGAGTTTATATCTGGACTATAAATATTCGTATCTATGATTTCTAATATGTTTGAACTTCTCTTGACACCTTTCTTTGATTTGTTAGTCTACTTTCCTTTTATACAGTCCACACAAATATCAAAATCAGCAAAATCCAAAGTACTAAGTACTCTGTCAGTCACCAATCTTTTAATCCTTTCCATGGAGATATGTCCTAATCTATGATGCCACAACATAGACAAATCTTCATTCATGACACAATATTTTGTTCTAGCATGAACATATGTTGCATTGTAACAAGTATTATCTTGTAAATTAAAACAAAAAAGACCATCAAATAATGTACCGTTGCCAATAAATTCAGATTTATAATGTAACTTTAAAGATTTGTCTGGAAAATGAAAGGAATATTCAAACGATATAAGTCTTGAAATTGAAATCAATTTCCTAGAGAAATCGGGAATATAAATGTCTTCTCTAGTTTTAAAATAAAATCAGTACACAAAATTAAATTGCAATCCTCAATAGCCTCCACACATGAATGTATCTTGTTTCCAGATAAGATATACTGCTCATTTCCTAGTGGCTTCCTTGGGTTTTGCAAATCTTGCAATACATTTGCAATATGGATTGTAAAACCAGAATCAATCCACTATGTGTCATGACAAACTCCAGTCATATTAGATTCAAAACAAACTAGTGAGATTATATTACCTTTCTTTACAAATCATTCCTTACATTTGACACAATCCTTCTTCATATGTCATTTCTTCTTGCAAAAAAAGCACTTGAATTCCTTCTTAATGTTAACTTGGATAAGTATTTGACCTTTTCCCTTTGATTTCGCTTGATTTTTCTTCTTGCCTTGAACAACCATATGTGCACTCTACGATCTCTCTGCCTGTTTTATCGATAATCTCCCTTCCTCTTGGACACACGTAGTCATTAATTCATTTATTGACCACTTATCCTTATGTAAATTATAAGAGATTTTAAAGGGTCCATGTGAGGGTGGAAGGGTGTTCAAAATGTAATCCACGAGGAAAGAATCAGACATCTCATCCTCTAGTTTCTTTAACCGAGCCGCAATATCCCTCATCTTTATGATATGCTCACCCACACCTCAACACTGGTGAGTCTTATAGATGAAAAATTCATAATTAGCATGCTTGCAAGTGCTTTGTTTGAAGTTTCAAACTGCTTATCAATAGTCTTTACTAGAGCATGAACATTGTCATGCTGTTCTACAAAACCACAAATGCCAGCAGAAATTTTTGTTTTAATGAACATCACACTTAGGTGATTAGATCGCTCCCAACGTTCATAAAGACCAATTTCAGTTGTAATGTTGGCCTCCGTTACCTTAGGTGGTTTGTCCTTCTGGATAACATAATCAATGTCTATCCACTCCAGATGAAGAAGAATTCTCTCCTTCTAAATCTTATAGTTTTCACCCATTAGTTAGGGAATTTCACTTGTATAAGATAAACTAACAGTTTGAATAGCTGCATAAATTAAACATACATGCTACTTATCAATAAATTGAGGCTAACAAATTATATATATGTATTACTAATGTAAAACATATCTTAAAAGATATAAATCAAATGACATAAAAATTACCTGTTGGCTAAATTTTTAATTCAAACAGATTTATGTTAAACTATATGATAAAACTATCAAATTATACACCAATTTCTAATACCTGTGGGTAAATTAGAAAAATAATTTAATATTTCATCCTAATTAATTATTCAAATATAATAAAATTCATGTGGGATAAAATTTATTATACTAAAATAATTAATTACAATTAAAAGTCTCTAAACTTTATGTGATTAATTACATAAATATATAATTTATATATAATTAGGGTTGTTTTGGCTAAGTCCTAATAATTAATCACTAAAAACTTTTTATCCATGATGTTATTCAGAAGGCAAGATATAGATATAATAGCCATGGAATAATCTGTTACTTAATTAACAGTAATTTAAAAGCATATATGATTGTTAACAAAACGCAAAGAAAACCACATAAAAAGATGCAATCAACACCAATAGATAAAACAATGCAGTCCAATATCTGATTTGGATTTCAAAACACATACAAAATGATGTAGATTAATCCGTATGAGTCTTCTTCAACCTCTAGCTAGGTTAAACCAACCTAAGTCATGACCCATCGGATGCTCCAAAAAATCAGATCAAAAAAACACCACAAAAAATGCATTTTTTAAAAGTAGAAACACTTTGAAAGCTATCAATTGAAAATTTCTACCTTTAATCTAAAGAAAAACATCGAAAACAACTTTAAATCGAAAGTTTTTGAATCTGAATTTTTTTTTCAGAATTGTGAAATTCTTCAAAAATGTCAATAAGACAGAGGCTAACCTGGCTCTGACATCAAGTATAAGCACATTCTAATATATATTCAACAATAATATACATTAGAATAAGCAAATAAAATAAATGAGGAAGAAAACAAAATTACCTCCTGCCATTGATGTTTGTTTTAAAAGAGTTGCGTTTTTTGAATTCTTCTAGCTCTCAACTCCCAAATACGATGGTGTATGTTAATCGAAGAGAAGTTTTTAGGATCCAAAATTAGAGAAAAACCTATATGAATGGGCTTTCATCAAGCACAATAAAAGTTACCATAAAACCAGGAATTGAATACCCACTAAATGCATAATGTTTGAACCATTATTATAGCAAGAATCTGAAAGGTTCTCACATCATTTTCTTTCAAGATCGAAACTTTCCTACAACAGGAAGCTATTTTCAATCCATTTAATTGATTGTAGCCATGTCAGGGACCTTACAAAAGGAAAAACTAAAGCAGCTTGAAGCCATCTTCATGCGCTTTGACATGGACTCAGATGACAGCCTCACCCACCTAGAGCTTGTCGCTCTCCTCGGGTCACTTGGCCTCAAACCCATATGTGAACAAATCCACGATCGCTTCTATAACATGGGAACCAATGGTAATGGCTATGTTGAGTTTGATGAGTTTGTCATCCTTATCCTCCCTGACATGAACAAGGACACCCTAATTAACCAAGAACAGTTGTTGGATGTTTTTCGATTGTTTGATTGTGATGGTAGCGGCTACATCACTACTGTTGAGTTCGCGAGATCAATGGCTAAAATGGATCACCCTTTGTTGTACACCGAGTTGACAGAGATGATGATGAAGGAAGCAGATGTAAATGGTGATGGTGTCATGAGTTTCAATGAGTTTGCAAACGTCATGGCTAAATCTGCTACTGATTTTCTTGGCCTTAAGGTTATTATTCAGTATGTAATGTGTAAAACGAGAGTCAATTATGTAAACGATCTAGAAGGGGGTTGAATAGATATTTAAGCTTTTTATAATTTTCTACAATAAAAACAGAAGTTAATTCACACAAAAACAATTTAATCAAATCTAAATGTAAAGAGTAGGGAAGAAGAGCAAACACTGTTTTTATAGAGGTTCGGTGCTAAGACCTACGTCCTCTACCTA
>JANJEY010000001.1:964145-979827 GCA_024703695.1 Erythroxylum cataractarum | reverse complement strand
ACAAGCGGGGGATACATCCTGGTCGAAGACACCCAAAGCAATCACCGGAAGTGAAGTGAAGAAGATATTGTAAAGTGACAAGAACCAGTCATTGTAAGCAGGTTGCCCAGAGAATGATGTGTATGCTTCATATAAGAACAACGAGAAACCAAACGTGATATTCTTGAAGAGGAAGTAGCATATCTGCCAACAGAAGAATGAACTTGTGAATTGACAACATATAGAATTCTCAATTGATGATCAGTTACAAGATCAACCATGACGAAGTTCGATTGGAAACTGATGGTGAGAATATTAAGCCAAAAGTCAGAATTACCATAGATGAGACCCTTCTATAACACCAGTGTCCATGTACGAGTAGCAACCTCTCCAAATATCGGAACTGTGCAATTGCTATGTCACTTGACATGACAGCCTGATTTGACATAAGCACCAATTAGGGTTTAAAAGAATCCAAGCAAACATAGTGGTACCATAGTAAACGCAATACATATATACTATATCGTACCTGCATTCCTTCAACCCCACTGATTCCAACCCCAATATCTGCTTCCTGAAGCATGCCCACATCATTGGCACCATCACCGATTGCCAAGGTTGTTTTTCCAGTCCCAATTTTGACTAGTTTCGTGACCTGTATGTTGAACTACATAGTTTAATATAATTATACCCCAAGCCAAAGTTTAGAGTTAAGGAACTAATGACTCAAGCACAGGTACAAAGTGCTGATACGAAAAGGGATGGACCACCAAAAGCAAGGAAGAATGCAAATAGCAATAACCCACCAATGCCTTCTGTTTTGGTGAGGAACGACAGCAAATGACAGATGCACAACTAAGAGCAAGCTGAAGAAATTTGTTCTTCATATCACCCTCCAAAGCATAAGCGAGTGATTTCCCATCTATGATCAAAGCACACGCCTCAGAACTTCCCCTTGATCCAGAAATCTGAGAATTCCCTTCAGTTATTTGCTTGAGGACACTTGCCTTTGATGCCTGTAATAGAAGCAACAGTGCAGACTTAAGTAAGTATTTTGTATCACATTCTTATATGCACCCTTAAATCCTCTTAGCAAATAAATTGTGTGAACTCTTTGGGTTGATATTGTTGATGAATGAAACTAATAATTACCTTGATAAGTGGTTCCTTTTCCCCCGTTTTCTCCAATGCTTGGATCTCTGGAGTATCCAAGGTGATTACAATTTGCTTCATTCCTTGTCGAAGTAAACTACAAGCAAATCTGCAGATTCATACCAAGTTAGAGAGAATCGTTTTTTATATGAATTATAGGCCTCGTCTTAGAATCTAGACGAAAACTCCTGAGAAAGTAGCATACCCAATGTTGATAGCAGTCTCCATTTTGTCTCCAGTCAAAACCCAGATCTTAATTCCTGCTTGGGCAAGCTTGTCTATACAGGCGGGAACCTGATACGAGCAACAAAGCAAATTATATATAAATCTTTAAGAAAGTGATGATAATGTTAACGCTGTTTTGGCTTTTTCAACTGACCCCATTTTGGAGTTTGTCTTCAACAGCAGTAGCACCGAGAAGAATTAGATCCCTCTCAATTGTGTCAGCTACTTCTTCTATCAAAGTTTCCCGATCTGCACTAACCGAAGTTTTGGCGTCAGCCAATTTCTGATTGAAAACCTTATATTCTTCTTCACCAAGTTCACGATAAGCAACTATCAGGGTCCTTAGGCCTGCATCAGCATACTCATTTACATGGTCTTTTGTCTCCAACTCAAACTCTCTGCCATTCTTGCCAAGCCTTTCAAACATTACACTGCATTGGATAAAAGTTTAAAATGAAATTCTATTGGAGTTTAAACGAAAAACAACTATGATGAAGTAGATCGTCACAAACCTATCGGCTCCTTTAGAAAGTAATAGCAGCCGTCCCTCCCCATTTCTGACGATGACAGACATCCTCTTTCTTGCACTGTTGAATTCTAAAACACTTAAGATCTGGTACAACCTGCAAGAAAGAGGAAGTATTTCCTAAGAAAAGATTTTAAGAATTGAAACAACCACACATGGATGTATGGCTACACAAAACCATTTCTCATCTTAGCTGGAAATGCACATAATCAGAAATACAAAGTTCTGTTTTGAAAATTAACAAATTATTGTAGTAAAGGAAACAAGACCACTAATTCCCCAGATACTTCCCACGCAAAAGCTATCAGCAAGAAATATAATACTAAACATTTATCTACTTGAGCAGCTGGTTAGACTCAACATTAAAACCTTCAGCGCAAGGAAACAAAAAGGATCAGAAATAGGATAAGAAGACTGGCTTGCTGAACAATCATAATGCAAAATAATCTAGAGGTATTGAAACTAAAATCTCACATGATCCAACATGATTGCTGAAGAAAAAGAAAAAAGAAAAAAGAAAAAAACATTTACAAGGTTTTCTTAAATTTTGATTGCATGTTTCCCTTATTCAAAAGCATGAAAAAAGTAAGATATACTGACCTTTCAAGCCTTGTCCCAGACTCCATATCAAATTCACGCACAGATATGCTTGTTTGAGTCCTTTTGCAAAATTCGAAACCAAATTCTCTTGCTGCAATCACAAATGCCGCTTCATCTGGAGATTCAGCTTCATATGAGATTGTACCTCCATCTTCATCCTCGTCAGGAATGGCAGTATGACAGATTGCTAAAAGACGGAAAAACTGTAGTATTGCAGAAGCATTGCTCTCATGGACCCAGTTTCCATCCATTATCCTTTCGTCTTCAAAATTGAAGCCTTTAACCAGTGGTTTTGTATGGGTTGTATCCTTGTAATGGAAACCATTTTCCTTTGCATGCACTGATGGATGACCTTTTCTTCTTTCCATAGCTCGCTCAACCTCAGTAACACCATGACCATATGCAACCCCAGCCACTGAACACTTAATAAACTCCATGGAATTACAAGTTAATGTTCCAGTCTTATCAGAGAGTATTGTATCAACTTGCCCAAGTTCCTCATTCAAATTTGATGTACGGGCTTGAGCTGGTTTATCACCTTCTTCATAGTACATGTGAATATCTTGATTGATGAAAAGACTCTGAAGAATTTTAACGACTTCTATTGATATATACAAGGAGATTGGGATGAAGTAGCCATACAACATCAGGGCTGTCAGGAAATGAAGAACAGATGCAACAGCTGCTCTCTTGGGATCAAAATAAACTTTAGACTTATCTGGTCTCAAATACCACCTTTTCATCCTTCCATTTTCTAAATCATCTTTAGTATCAACGCCGAAGCAAATAGAACCAATGAATGCCATCAAAAACACAATACTGAATAAGAGATAGATAACCTTGTCCATCTTTCTCTCAATTCTGCTTCTCTTTGAGGGGGGAGAAGTTGAATTTTGAATGACTTTTGTGTCATGTCCTGTGAAGACAACTGCTCCATATATGTGATCTGTGTTTCTTAGCTTTGAGTCTCTAAGTAAAAGCTGTTGAGGATTGAGGGGGTAGACATTCTCCTCGAACTCCAAACTTCCCACAAAGGAGTATAAATTTGCATTTGGGTCTTCACATTTTACCATTGCCTTGAAATCCTTGAAGTTAGAATCTTCAAGCAACACAGAAGTTACATCCACTGCCTGTTTAAGTTTCAGATTTGTTTCTCCATCAAGGTTCATGGTCTCCACGTAGCAGGTTCCATCCTCATAACTGGATGAAAGCAAGAGGAGGTCAGCTGGAAAGAATTCATCCTTCTCCACCTTGACTATATCGCCCACTCTCAGATTCTTCCATTGAGTTTGATTGAAAACTCCATCACGTTCATGCACTTTAACTTTCCTATTGTTCACTTCAATATCCTGAGAAGAAATTTTATGTTCAAAATCATAAATTGGCAACAGAATTTCCAAAAAAGGAGAAACTGCATAAAGATTATTATCACAAGAAAAACTTGCTTAGGCAACACACAAGCTTCAAATCAATTTGAAGTCCTACCGACAAATCTACAGTTTTCACTAATAAATTACCCAGAAATATCAAATTTTGGTTGAAAAACATATAACCAAGGGAAAGACCTAGATCCTACAATGATGATGCTTCAAGAAGTCTAGCTCAGGTTATGTTTCCCCTTACTTGTAAACTGAAAGATATTTGCAGTTAAGAGGAATGACCACTAAGAGAGGGCAAAGGATAAGAGATAAACCTAGTAAACAAATAAAAATACCTGCTGCTTTCGTCGTACATCTTCAATCAGCTCTTTGATCATGCTGGCTCCAACAACCACAATCAGAGGAATAATAGCACTGACGGCCGTGAAAGGTGCAAGAGGAGTGAAGGCCAAAATACCAACGACCAAGAAAAAGAAATTGGCTACTCTCCTGAACTGCTCAAACAATGATTTAGGAATGAAAGTTGCAGGAGTATATTTGGTACTACTAATACTGTTATCAACATATCTTCGAATTGCAGCCTCAAAACATTCTGGTTCATTACAGAACACAACCCTTGAAAATCCTGGCGTCCCAATCTGTAAATGGTCATCCTTGAATAATGACCTTTTACCACATCTAAGTGAGTAGATCTTACTCAAACGTAGTCTCCTCCTTCTACCACCGGCCATTGGCTATCAGATACAAATAGGTAAGGTAACAAGTGAGTTGTGGTGTCTGTGATATCAAATTGACATCGATAAATGCTGCTTTTTTGAGAAAAAGAAGAAAACACTATGAGACGATCTTTGGAGTCAGACAGCGGATTCACCCGGCAATTTTGAATCTTTTCTGAAATTTCTTGGAGAAACTGTTACCAGTAGAATGCAGCTTCTTTGAGGGAAAGAAGAAACTAGCAGAATCACCTAGAAACAGAATCCTCCAAATAACACCAAGAAATTTCCTGCCAATGAGCTAAAAACAGCTCCTTGAAGAGGTAATCTTTGATATGACCAAAACTCAGAATCAGTAACCCCTACACAACCAATAGAAAATTTTCAGGTAAATAAAAATTTCCAGCCCCCAAGTATAAAACAAAAACCCAGATAAAAGATGCAAACTTTATAGAGAATCTAAAAGGCCCACTAAAACTAAAGCTCAAAAATGGCAATAGCTGAACAACATGTTCAAGGGGAACGATAAAGTTGAGAACTTAAAACAAGAAACCCACATAGGCTTTTTGGCAGAAAACAGGAGATCTAGAGGATCACAACTAGCAAAGAAGATGAACCCATAACAACGAAACCAAACCTAGTGTCAGTTAAGGTGAAAGTTCTCAAATGAAACCCAAGAAACAATTAACAACAGTATTCTCCATGAATACAATTCTACGAGGAAAACAAAGACTTGGTCGAATAGGACATACGAACCATTGCCTAGACTACGAATTTATATGGAAGTCTTGTTAATATCGTTACTTACTGTTACCGTTTTAAGACACCAACGAAGTAATACCCATGAAACCTTACACAGTTTCCCATGTAAACAGCACACCAAGCATTTGACTTTTACAACTTCCAATACAAGTCAAAATGAGAAACACTTAAATCAAAGCAACCCAAGTAAGAAAAAACAGAGAAGAAAAGAGATGACGCAACCTGCACGTTGGATCTTGGATTTTTGGTTTTCAGTTAATTTTGTTACTAGCTTGCATTTGTTGATTCCCAACTTTAATTTCCAACTTCTTTTGAAAATTTCAACAAGAAAAACACGCATTTGATCTCAGCCTTGCCTGCTGCATATATAAAATCATCTGTTGGAAAGTAAAGAAATTGTCAAGACCCATGTACAAAATTTCCAACTTTAGAAAAAGGATCTTCATTTCCTTGGAAATTTTACTATGCCATCAATCAAAGATACTACTTTCTTTCGCGGGAAACTATTCATAAACGATATACTTTTCTTGTGGTTGAGGAAATTTAAGAAATTCTTAACATTCCAAAAAAAAAGTTATAGTTTTCAATTTTTTATAAAGCTCATTCTTTTAGATCTCAGCTAAAAAATAATTACAAAGTGCGCATGATGTGGATACAATATATAGATTAATAAAATATGACTAATATAATAAGAATTCAACTTAATTCTTAAACGTAACTAAAATTAATTGAATAAATAATTTAAAATAATTATAATAAATTATCATCTGAGTTAAAATTTACTGTTTGAATTCAAGAGTTGAGATCGTAGAAGGAAATTCTTTATATCATTGACAATTCTCATTAAGTATTGGATTACTTAACAATAAGGTTTGTGTCCAAAAAGTTTAGTAAATGTTGGATCTACTTAAGGCCATTTTCAACCATTCTATTAAAATTTTACACTAAATTTTGTGTAAAAAAAATATTCTAATAATCTTTTTACACTAAATTTGGTATTATTCCAACCATTATATACTAAATTTTACACCAAATTTTTATTTATTTTTTTATTTATAAAAATTAAAATAAAATTATTATTCTTAATTAATTAATATATACTTTATATTAAATTAATATTACTTAACAAATATATTTAATATTATTGCAACAATAAATTAATAACTTACACAAATATAATATTTTTATTACACATTTAACCTATAATCCTTTGAATTACTATATCATTCTCACAAATATTCAATAGATAAAGTTATCTTTTTATAATTTTTTTGTGCATGAATAATAACACACCAAATTTGGTGTATTACTATTCATTACATTATTTTGGTGTTAAGTTTTGGTATTTTCCTTACAATAAATTTATTGTACCAAATACATCAAATTTAATATTTTGGTGCCTTGATCGAAGATGGCTTATCACTAAGAAGGTTTGTATACTAATTTTAGTATCAACAATGAAAGGTTTGTGTAAACCAACTCTTGTCTCAATCTGTTTTAGGAAAATAATATATTCATTTATGGAGGAAAATTCTACAAGTTAATAATATTAATATCACATAAATTTTATTTATTTATTTATTTATTTATAAAAGTATATTTACAATTTGATAAATATATACTTAAATGATTAAATATTTATTATATTTTATCAATATAATCAAATAGTTTATGAATAACGGAGTCAAAATATTTATTATATTTATTTTAATTCGAGAAATCAACATTTGTTATATTTTCAACTCGTTGAATTTATGATTCAAAGTTTAATACATTGTAAATGTCTGAGCCCGTGGACGTTGGAAGTGACTAAGCAGACAGAAAACTGCCCTTGATTTTGACGTTGTCCAATCAGAATTTTTTAGGATAATTATAAATTCCAAAAAGTGTATGGAAATTGAAATAAAAATAAAGCAGCGTCAAATCAATCATGTACAACGTACCAAAAAGACAATTAATAATTCTGAAAAATAATATAAGTGATATATTTTTATAAAGTGGTTGGTCGATTGATTGTCCCTTTTATTCCGCGTGAAGTTCATTTGATCTTTTTTTTATTTAAATTATTAATTATCTCCAATGTTTTAAATATGCCCGGTAATAAATTATCAATGTTTTAAAAATTGAACAAATATTTAAATTGATAAGAGGAGGCGTTTAATGTTTAAAAGATTTAACTAATACTAAGCACTTATAAAATCTACTAAAAATTAAATAAAACTAAACAATTTGAAATATGATTAAGATATTTAGACTTTTTTTGACATTTCTCATAAAGTTGAACAACTATTAATTATATTTTTCGGTTTTTAATAAATTATTGATTAAGTTATGTAATTTAATCTAGATAAAGATAATTAAAGTGACTCAATAAATGATATAAATCAATGGGTCAAATTTTGGATAAAAAATAAATCTCGATTAGTTTGAACCGAGCCCATATCGGTCTTCTGATGAAGAAACTCGATATGAATGTTATATAAAAGTTAATATCTCCTACAATTGCTCGTATAATTAATCATAAGTATAAACATTCTTTGATTCGTTAAGAGAACTTACGTTTTGAAAAAACTGTATAAAGATCTTACTCGTGTCTCGAACAGGAATTCTCGTAAAGACGAAGGTGGATTCGTGCTCTTACGAAGTTACGAAGACCGAAATTATATATTTTCACATTTTTTCGTTTCTTATCCTTTCACGTTCGATTCGGGATACGTAACTAAGGTACCGTTACGTATTACACATGAATGACTGTTTTTATTTATCGAATAATTTAAAGTTTTATTTTAAAAAGATACTATTAAATAAATATTATTTGATTTATTTTAGTTTATAAGAACTTATTGATTTACAAAAATTGATCAATTAAGTAATAAATCGATTGGTTTTTAACAACAAAAATTATTAAAGTAAATTAAACTAAAAATTAAATGGTTAAAAAAAATTATTCATTGTTAATTATTGTTGACATCAAACTTATTAAAAGAGATATTATACTTTTTATACTTATTCATATTTAAGAGATTTTTTTAATTGTCCTTACATCATAGTTATAAGAAAACTCGGAAGAGACTATATGGATATAAATATATTATCTCTCTAAATATTTTTTAATTAAAATCAAAGTCAATTGTTTTAAATTAATTAGTTTATTTACCAAGTAAACCTGACCTTGAAGCAGAGACTTGTCACACAGTTAAAAGATTATATGTATCATTGTTTAATTAATGAATCAATTAAATTTCAAGTATAATAATGTAGAAATTTAAATGAAACAGGTTTCATAAATATAAAATTATTATTTTTATTATTAGTTTATATAGATTTTTAAAAATAGAAATTGCTAACTTTAATGTTTGTTTTTAATAATTAAAAAATAAAACTATTGTAGTCGTTTCAATAGTCAAAACCTTAATCCTTTCAATTTTAAGATTTAGTTTTTAATTTTTCAATTCAATTTACTTTAATAACTACTATTGTTAAAAATCTATTAATTTATTAATTAATCAGTCAATTTTTTAAAGTTAATGAGTTCTTATAAATAAAAATAAATCTATTAATTTTTATTTAAAAATAATTTTTAATTAAACTTTAAATTCTTCGATAACTAAAAACAATATTTTTAATCATATTTTAAATTCTTTAATTTTATTTAATTTTTGACAGATTTTATAACAATTTAATATTAATTAAATTTTTTAAATTTTAAACATTTTATCTTATAAGTTTAATTTCTAATCTCATCTTTTGATTCCTTTTTAAGTTTGATCCATCCATGATATTTAATGATTTGAGGTAGCCTACCACTTATCTTAGAAATTTCAAGGAATGAACGTAAACAAATGAAATCATTTATGTCAATTTTCTGTTCTTACTTTATTCCATTTTATTTCATCCACGTATTTATATATAATATATTTAATCTGGTCGCATAAATATAATGAATGAAGAAGCTTTGAAGCGGTCTTCTATGACTTAACGTATACACCAGTGCGCAATTGTCCTTACTCAATTCTAAATTGTAATGTGACGTGATGTGAGATTCCTAGAGAGTGATTTGGAACAAGTGGCCCAATTGGATGAGTATGTCTTCTTAAGAGTCTCAATTAAAAATGTTTTCGATTTTTTAAGAAAATTATTTATTTATTTTGGCTACAAGAGGAAAATTGAAAAAAAAAAAAACTACACAAACAAATAGCCCCTAATTAGCATAGGGCTCTTCTATATAAAGCGCCACTCTGGTCGCGTTGAAGTTGCTCCTGAATGGTCACCAGGGGCTCCTGCAAGATATGCAAACCTGGACTAACAGCTACTGCAAGGGAAGCCATCCGATCTACGCATTGGTTCCCTTCACGATACACATGCTAGGTATGCATCTCCTAGTCTCGTTGCAAAAAGTTGCGTGTACCTACCACTAAAAAAAAGGTCATCAATTAAAATCGTCCTGAAAGAAGAGAAGATGTTGATCACTTCGAAGGAATCAATTTCGACAATGAGACATTTGTAGGCGAGGGTCCACGCCTGGGTCAAATCCGAGTGAACTCCCCAAAGTTCTGCCGTAGTAGGCAATCCCCTCTCGATGTGGTGTAAGAATCCACCACACCACCTATCTTGACAGTCCCAAAATAGTCCCCTAGCGGTAACAATGCCGATCCATTGGTTAATTGTTCCATCAGAATTCAGTTTGACTCAATCCGGAGCCGGTTTAGTCCAACCAACGAGAGTGCCAGTTGGTAGTCCGGGGTGTGGTATCACGCAGCTTTTCGCCATTTTCATTCACTCGATCCACACAACATAATCTCGCACCACACGTGGGCCGTTTACTAGCCACTCGAAACCGGTTTCAAAAATGCTCCGATTTCTCCAATACCAAAGGAACCAGCATGCAACTCCAAATAGCATATTTCACTCAGCCTAGAACTCCTGACTGTGCTTCAGGAAATTGTGGGCCACCCACTCATCCACTACTTGTTGGAAGAAATCCGGGTCCCTAGCAATCGAGAAAAATTGTCCCCATAACGTTTTCACACGCGGGCAATCCCGGATGGCATGTAGGGTAGATTCTTCTCAACCATAAACGTGATATCTACTATCTGTAGTGAGCTGACGAGCCAAACGTTGTTGAATAATCAGGAGTTTTTCTTTGGCCATAAGCCACAAAAAAACGCGAATCCGCTAAAGCCCAAGCCATTTCCAAATAATAGCCCAGATACTAGGTGAGCGGTCGTAGAATGCCCTTCGATTAAATTGAATTATTCACTATACATTTGAGATAGAGTTTTTTTTTTAAAAAATTATTTAACCTTCATTCAAAATAACAATAAAACACAAATGTTATATGTAAATCAATAAAATATTATTGATATGAAGCTCGAATATAGCAATCTCCTAAATTAATTACAAATTGATAATTTCTTGTAATTATCTTAAATTATCAGTTGAATTGAATTTAATTGATTCGAGTCAATTTAAGAGTTGATTTGGGTGATCACATTAATAACATTATTTACAATAATCATGTTTCATTCTTCAGTGTCAACATCCAGTTGAAGTCTCAATGATGCGTGAGTTACGAGAAAAATTCACGTTACAGTATTTCTTTTAAATAAAAATTCGAGAAATTACTAATATTTACAATAATTTTAGAATATAATTTTTAAAGTTACGTAAATTATAAGAGAGTTCTGGATCTGTTGCCATTTGAAAATGTACTCACTACAATGACTACAAATTCATTAAGAGGTTGCAAGCGAAACCCTAGAATTTTGATAAGTGCCTTCTAGGTGGTCCTATGCATGAGAGCACCTTTACATGGTGGAAATGTCTACCTTTGAGAAGAGAGACGAAAAAGAGAGTACAGTGGTGACTTTAACAAGAAGTTTGAAGAGAAAGCAACGTTTGTTTGGAGTGTGGAGTGGGCTTCCACGAACCTCTAACTTCACGGCCATGGCAAGACCTTACAAATGATTGAAGACGATTGGAGTGATGAGTGGGTTTCCACGAACCTAACCTCACGGCCATGGCAGGACCTTACAAATACTTGAAGATGAAGGAACTCCATTTATGGACTTTACTCGCATCGTTGCTTCTTATATCGTAAGTAAATCTTATACAAATTAAATACTTTATCTCACTATTTTTTGAGTATTTTGTAAAAATTTATATTTTAAAATATTATTAAAATTTTATAAATTAATCTCGTATTTTTAATCATTCTTTAAAAAGTAATTAATTATTTCTCTTCATTATTATTATTATTATTATTAGATGTAATTGCATAAGTTTTCAAAAAACAAATTAAATACTTTATCTCACTATTATTTGAGTGTTTTCAATTCCTTTAGGGTTTTTCCTAAGTTAACTTCTACGGCACGGTTTTGACGGCAACCATGGATATCGACGCCGCCGTGGCTGGTCTGTCTCTCACCGGCGACGAAGATGATGATTGGGTGGTTCCAGCGACGGAAGGTGGTTCTGGATGGCCATATAGTTTGTGCGTGGTTGGAACCGTATTGACTACTGCTAGGGTTAATTTTCAAGCTTTGCGAGATCTATTGGCAGATGTGTGGCAACCTCAGGCCGGTATTGCTATCTCGGAGTTGGGCACTCGACGGTATCTTTTCCGTTTCTTCCACAAAGTGGACGTTGATCGTATTATGGGTCGAGGTCCCTACGATTTTAACCGTCATCTCGTGATTTTATATAGATTACAGGAGGGGGAGGTACCCTTGGAGATCCCGTTGATGTACACTGATATATGGGTGCAAGTACACGGGCTGCAGTCGGGACTAATGACGGACTCTCTAGCTAAGCAGTTTGGGAATTTTATCGGAGAATTTACCGAGTATGATACTTCTCACCTGGGAAAGAGTTACCGCCCTTTCATGCGTATCCGCGTTCGTATTGACGTCCGTTCACCTTTGAAGCGACGCAAAAAGATTCGCATTTCTGCTACTTTCTCTTATTTTGCTAGATTCAAGTATGAAAAGCTACCGTTGTTTTGTTTTATTTGCGACTTGCTGGGGCATGGTGAGAGCCTATGTCCAGAGAGGTTGCGCAATCCTTCTCTTGCACCACCATACGAGTGGGATAACTCCTTACATGCTTCTTCGGGACACCAATCCCAAATACGTAGTCGGTGGTTGCGAAACGACGATGGGTCTCCCTTGGATGATTTCGACAGTTTCTCCGTTGGTTCTATGTATGAAGTTCATTCTGCCATGGATGCTAGCGAGGCTGAGGGGTCTCCTATGGCTGTAGGTGAAGGTAAGAAGCGGCAACAGTCGGTTGGATCCACTGCACTCGGGTTTTCTAGCGTTGATTCGATGGGGGCAACTAATGGACATCGTGTCCTTTCTTCTTCTGTATTGGCGGGCGCCAAGGTGCGACCCGACCAGTCGCAATGAAAATTCTAAGTTGGAACTGTCAGGGTCTCGGCAACCCTTCGACAGTTCAAGCTTTAGACGATCTTATTCGTCAGCATAAGTCGGATGTTGTGTTCGTTATTGAGACTTTAGTTGATGACGGACGCATCGAAGAGCTTCGTGATTAGTTCCGCTTTGAAATTGGTTTTTCAGTTGGTTGTATTGGACGGAGTGGTGGTTTAGTCGTGTTTGGTCGACATTCGAATGCTGTGGAGGTGCTACGTAACACGCGAAATTCTGTTGACCTTAAGATTCGTATGGCAAACGGAGGGTTTTGGTTTCTTACTTGCTTCTATGGTTTTCCGAAGCGGTTTTGTCGACGGGACTCATGGCAGTTGTTAAGGTCGTTGAATCCTGGACTCGGTGCCCCGTGGTTAGTTATTGGAGATTTTAACTATTTGACTTGTTCTAGAGAAAAGATTGGTGGTTGGGATCATCCATATCACTTGTTTTCTGGTTTCCGGTCTACC
Organism: Erythroxylum cataractarum; assembly: GCA_024703695.1. Taxonomy (NCBI): domain Eukaryota; kingdom Viridiplantae; phylum Streptophyta; class Magnoliopsida; order Malpighiales; family Erythroxylaceae; genus Erythroxylum; species Erythroxylum cataractarum. Next base: position 966,597 of record JANJEY010000001.1, on the reverse strand, counting down.
TTACAAGACTGTGATCTACAAGAAGTGGAATGGCTCGGTTATTCCTTTACGTGGGAGAGGAGTCGCGGATCGCCGGCATGGGTCCTTGAGAAGTTAGATAGGGCGGTGGCTAATGCAGCGTGGTTTGAGCTTTTCGATAATGCCATTATCAAAACGTGTGTGGCACCTGTGTCCGATCATGCCCCCATATTGTTGAGCACTGATACTGCTGTTCTTACATGGAATAGAAGGCGCTTTCGATTCGAGAACAAGTGGCTTAAGCAGGCTGAGTTGGCAGTTATTATTGAACTCGTATGGTCATCAATCGTCGATATAATGGTTAAGAAACAACGGTTATGCAGCGAGCTTGAGAAATGGGGTCAGAGTTTGGACCGAGCTTTAGCTGTAGAGAAACGTCGATTGACGGCTCGCATGGAGGATGTTCGACATGTCAATAGCGTAGAGTATAATGTGTTACGAACGGAATTGTCTCAGTTGCTGGATTTGGAGCGTGTAAAGTGGCGGCAGCGTGCAAAGGAATTTTGGCTGGCAGAGGGTGACACTAATTCCAAGTTTTTCCATATATCTGCCAGTGCTCGCAAACGTCTTAATACTATTACTGAATTGTCTTATGCCAATGGGAATATGGTTAGTGATAAGGCCGGGATTCATGCAATAATCCATGATTATTTTGAGCACTTATATGTGGCTGAGGTGGCTGATTACTTAGTAGTAACTAGTTTAGTCCCTTCACGTGTGACGGAAGCCGATAATTATGCACTTTTATCTCCTCTCACTAATGTGGAATTTCGTAAGGCTGTGTTTTCGATGCATCCAGATAAACCAGGTCCCGACGGGCTTAATCCCGCTTTTTTCCAGAACTTTTGGCATCTTATTGGACCCGATGTGGTTGCGGCAAGTAATAGTTGGTTGAATGCAGGCCATTTCCCTCCGAACTTGACCGATACGATAATCGTTCTTATTCCGAAAGTAGATCACCCAACATCAGTTAAGGATCTCCGACCTATTTCTTTATGTAGCGTGCTATATAAGATTGTTGCCAAGGTCCATGCTAATCGGTTAAAACTATTGTTGCCTCGTATTGTGTCCGACTCTCAGTCTGCTTTTATTAAGGGGCGTCTTATAACCGATAATGTATTAGTTGCGTTCGAATTGTTGCATTTCATGAAGCGGAGGACAGGTCGAGTGGGTGGTACTGTTGCACTCAAGATTGATATTAGCAAAGCTTATGATCGTGTTGATTGGGGCTATCTTGAAAGTATTATGGCTGCGTTGGGTTTTGATGCTCGTTGGATATCACTTGTAATGATGTGTGTCCGCAATGTTAGTTATTCTGTCTCTGTTAATGGTGAGGAGATTGAACCCATCGTTTCGTCTCGAGGGTTGCGGCAAGGAGATCCGTTGTCTCAGTACTTGTATGTTCTGTGTGTCGAGGGTTTGTCTGCTTTGCTCACTGATGCCGATAATCGTCATGCTATCACGGGTATCTCTATCTGTCGGAATAGCCCATCAATCTCTCATTTGCTGTTTGCCGACGATTCTTTTCTTTTTTTCAAAGCCACCGAAGCACAATGCCATGAAATTCGACGGTTACTTCAGATTTATGAACATGCCTCTGGGCAAGTTGTTAATTTGCGCAAGTCTGGCATATTTTACAGCTCTAATGTGTTTGAGGTACAGAAAGTTATCTTCTCGAATATTTTAGATGTTCATCTTCCGCTTGATCATAGTCGGTATTTGGGACTACCTTCCATGATAGGTAGTAACAAGACAACCATTTTTGCTTTCCTCCGTGATAAGCTTTGGGCTCGGACTCAGAATTGGAAGACGAAGTTTTTGTCTCGAGCTGGTAAGGAAATATTATTGAAAGCAGTGGCCCAGGCCATTCCGGCCTATTGCATGAGCGTGTTCCTCCTTCCTGTTTCCCTGTGCGACGAATTGCAGAAGATGATGAACTCCTTTTGGTGGGGTACGAAAGATGATGGTCGGCATAAGGTTCATTGGCTACGATGGGACCGTATGTGTGATAAGAAGTCTGTTGGAGGTTTGGGTTTTCGGAATTTGCATTGTTTTAATTTAGCTATGGTTGCTAAACAAGGATGGCGTCTTATGATGTCGGCAAATTCACTTCTTTATCGCTTGTTTCGTGCCCATTATTTTCCTAATACTGATTTGCTCTCCGCTAATCTTGGCTCTAACCCGAGCTTTACATGGCGTGGTATTCACCATGCATTATCAATCATTCGCGTTGGGTTAAGATGGCAAGTGGGTAGTGGGGAAAATATTAGAGTGTGGTCCGATCCATGGTTGCCACGAGATGGTGCTTTTGGAGTTTCGACAGGTTCTCCCTCTGTTGGATCTGACTTACGTGTCTATGATCTTATTGACCAAGATAATAGGATTTGGAATGTTGATAAGGTTCGTGCGGTGTTTAGTGCTGATGATGCACACA
>JANJEY010000001.1:948048-964045 GCA_024703695.1 Erythroxylum cataractarum | reverse complement strand
CTGAGTATGGCAACATCATCGAGGATTGTCGACGGCTTTTGCGCCAACGTGTTGATATTAACGTATCCTGGATAAGACGTGTTGCCAACGGTTTAGCACATTGTCTCGCTCGTAATTCTCGTTTTACTTCCTCGTTTATGTTTTGGACCTCTCCACCTCTGTGTATTATGGACTCTTTTCGTTGATTTCAATAAAGTTTGCTACATTTTTCCTATAAAAAAAAAGTTGTAAAAATTTATATTCGATATTCTAAATATTTAAAAAAATTATGAGATAATATTGTATTTTTTAAAATAATTTTTTAAAAATAATTAATTAGTTCTCTTTATTATTATTATTATATTTAAAGTAAATAATTATATGAACCTTAGATGGTAAATTTTTTATAAAAAATTTTACACATATTTTTAAAAAACATTAAAATTACAAATAATTATGGTGTAATTAACTAAAAAATAACTAGAAAGCTATTCATTATAATGCATGTTTAAAATAAGTCCTAATTTTCCTATATATTGTTTTGCTAAAGAAGATGAGCTTTGAAGGAATCGGTAAAGTTGTTTCTTTGTGACCTTATAATTACAAATTCTAAGTTACGGAAATATGTTTGTAAAAATATAAAGGAAATATTACATACATTATGACTAATGACGGAGCTAAGAATTTAAAATAGGAAGATCTAAGTATTTAATTTTTTAAATCTTGAAGGGCTCAGTGCATCACTAAGTTCTAAATAACTCCTTCTTTATATATATATATATATAATTAAAAAAATATTTAATTTTTTTAAATCGGGAAAGTATAGGAGCATCACATGCACTTGTATTTACCAACCACATTTACCATGTCAAATTGTTGTTATGATAAGAAATGATCTCTGCTATCTATTAGTTACAGTATATGTGTTTCAAATTCAAATTACTTATCTGTAAATCAGTGATAGATGGCATGTACAGTTGTATTTAAACTCTCGTACAGAATGAACAAGGTGAAGCTTTTTCTTGCCAATTACTTGCAATTATATGGTATCAGAGCCACCATACTCAAACGAGTTTGATCCAATTTATTTTTTCCTCTTCCTCTCACAATGACTGGCGCAAACAACCATACCGTTATCAACTCCGACAATACCACAACCACCACATCAATTGTCCAATTTAATCCCGCATCCCAATTGCCCATTAAATTGATCGGAAGTGTCAATTTTTCAACTTGAAAAGCCCAAGTATCGATGCTAATGCAAGGCCACTATCTATTTGGTCATCTTGATGGCTTGAAACCAATCCCTCCTTGCACGACCGGCACAAATCAGCTGCCCAATCCAGCCTACAATCTCTAGTTCCGATAGGACCCGCTTATTCAAAATGCTCTTATGACCTCAGTCGATCAAAATTATGACCAGCCCAACTAACTCCGTTTAAAATTATGACCCTTCTCATATTCCCACAAGGCAAAATATCCTGTGCGTTGAGGACGTTGCTGTTCACGAAAATCCTTCAAAATAAAAGAGATCTTATCATTACTCACCAAAACCTGATTGAGATTAATCCCAAAGCATCTAGAAGTTGAATTTCTTCCTACACCATATATGAATAGTTAATGCACCCAAAAGTCAATATTGGCTAAATACTGAAAGATATGGCAACAGACTTTAGGACATTTGTCATTTTCACTTCGCTTATATAGTTGTATTTACTGTTCTTATGTTCTAGTTGACCATAATGAAAACAACGTGTGTGCGTCGCAGAAGAAAGAGACTAATAGTGCTTGCAAGAAAAGAAAAGTTGTGGTTAAGAACTTTACCGATCTTTTAAAAACAGTACTGAAAATTAAATTGATAAAATATAAAATTGGAAGTTTAATATAAAATTAGTTAAATATTTAATAAATTAAGGGTTTTAAAATATAATTAAAAATATTGTTCTTATTTATTAAAGAATTTAAAATTTAATTAAAAAGAGTATTAAATAAAAATTAATCGATAATTTTCATTTATAAAATTAATTAATTTATAAAAATTGATCGATTAATTAATAAATTGATTAATTTTAATAAGAAATATTATAAAAATAAATCGAATTGAAAATTTTATCAGTTAAATTGATCGAATTAGTTCAAATTTTTTATCATTAACCTAACGATAATTCAATTAACTAATATTTTTTACATACTAAAGACATTGCTTTCTTTTAGAGATAAAACAATCCTAACGTGCTTAGCTTTTTGAAAATTTATCAATTTATTACTAAGTTTTTAAAATTTTTAATTGAGCGATCAATCTTTTAAAATCTTATAAGTTCAGTTTATGGCATTAATTTTGTTAATAATTTGCTGATCTAGCTAATGTAATCTTTGTTGTTCATGCCATATAGATATTCACTTAAAAATATGAATACATTTTTTGAGCCAACATTTACATATTATAAATAATAAAGATTTTGCGTGAGCTAAGTCAATAAAATATTAATGGAAGTGGCATTTTGAGCCGAACTGTTAAAGTTTTAAAAAGATAATTACTTGATTGAAAATTTTAAAAACTTAATTATTGAAATAATTGAAAAAAAACTTGAATAATTTATGATTAATTATCGCTTTCTTTTTATCATGTTTATGCTCGTATTGTGAATATCATACCAAGAAAGTGAAGTATGAAAACAAAAAGGATTTACATGTATATAACTATTATAATACATAACACAGGTACCATGAACTTTCAATGTAATAGAGACATGTTGATATATGCAAATTGTAATTTGTATAAGATAATTTGAAGCATTGGTTTAGTTTAGTAATACATAAGATTAGTAATCAATCGAGACAGTCAAATTTATTAACGTTAGATTTAACCGAGCTAAGTTAATCCGAACCAAATTTGTCTTTTCAACAATGGAGTTATCTTCTAAATTTGACAAGTCCCAACATACAATAATGGACCAACAGCAAATGCAGTAGATTTTTTCTCTTCATCGACTAGTCTGGACAGGTATTGAAGAGAAAAATCTACTGCATTTGCTGTTGGTATATGTGAATACCTGGCCTGACTAGTTGATGAACAGAAAAATCTACCATTTGCTGTGTGAATACCTGACCAGACTAGTCGATAAAGAGAAAATTCTACTGCATTTGCTGTTGGTCATGAACCATTATTGTATGCTGGACTTGTCAAATTCAGAAGATAAACCCATTGTCGAAGGGCTTGTTACATGTTTATAATGTTTATTATGCTTAGTTTGACAAGAAGTATGAAAACAAGATCTCGACAAAGCCAAAGTCTAGCTGATGGACAGAAGCATCTGCAATTGCATTTCTGGTTTGTCACGAACTCTTTGAGTGGAACAAAAACAACATTGATTCTGAACCGCATCAAAAAAAAAAGAAGAAGAAGATTTAAGGACTATAATTTAGAGAGTGATTAAGATGGGAACTTTGTTTGTGAGAGAGAGCTTTCGAATAACTTGCAAAAGTCACTAATTTGTGATTAGGAGGTTGCTGGTTTAAATCAAGGAAATAATTAAGATCTTATTCCGTATTTTGGATGGTAAAAAATGAAAGAAATACGAAATATTTGATTTCGGTTCTATTTCAATTTGTAAAGTTGTTTTCGTGACTAAAATGAGCTCCAATCTTTTGATACCTTTGTAGAAATTGTTCATCAATACGTAATTAATTTTTTTTTTACAATTTTCTCTTAACATAAGCATTTTTAATAAGTTAGAGAATCTGAATGTTTATAAATAATATAAGCAACTATATATGAGACCTTAACATTTATATAAACTTACTGTTTTTTGGGTTAATAATTTTTAAAAAAATGTGAAACCTTAATAAAAATTATTTCCTAGAAAAGAGAAAAAAAATGGTTTATTACTATTTTTGTATTCTTTGATTTCAATGATCTCATGATGGATTTACTCAATTGTTACAAATCCAACCTTATCTAGGATTTTGTCATACACTAACACAGTGATCTGGCCCAGGTTTTGTGTGTTCTTGTTGCAAGCCGAGTTCGCCCTAATCTCACGAGTCAACTCATCCGATTCGAGTGATCTAATGGCGTTTCGTGTTCATTTCAGGCAGGAAAGTTCATTTGTTCAAAAAATCTAATCTTGACATAGAGAAACAAGAAAGGTCTAATCTTGACATAGAATACATATCATTTCACTTCCAGTTTCAACTGCAGAAACCCAACTGAGCTTGTTGAGGTAAGCTTGTGAGTTTCCACTGTTATCTCGAAGATAATGCACCAAGCTTATGTTAGTTCTACTGTTTTGTCATTTAGAAGTAAAGGGTATCTCTCATTTTCCTTCAATGACTGCTCTAACTTGTTGAACGAAAGATTTGAGAGAAGCCCTTTATTGTCGTGTCCTGCTCAATGTTGTTCTTGTTGTAGCTGTTGTTCTTGTTGTTGTGTGTCTTCATTTGGTTCTCCTAGATTGCCCATAAGCTCCGGTTGGTTGTATGGACTGAGGCAATCCACTCTTGTTCAACGGCCACCTTATAGGAGGTTGGTCTTGGGTGCTGGGGACCGGTATAGTTACCGGGTTCCTGCTTATGGATTGGATCTTGATTGTTCTGAGGTTTCTTACTCAATTCAAGGGAATAGTGGCAGTAATGGAATTCGTAGGAGTAGTGAAAAGAGGCTTGGACGAATAAGTTCATGGGAAAGGCGTTGTTCGAGTAATTTTGATGATGTGGAAGCTATGATAAGCTTGTTGAGTGAGGAATTAGGTGAGGAATACTTGGGTGAAAGAGAGAGAAAGAGGAGTTTGTTGAAGAGAGTGGAAATAAAGGACAGAGGGAATTATCGAGGTGATCACCGTAGGAAGAAGAAGGATGTCAGTTTGGGTTTGTTGGAGAGTGATTCCAAGTGTAAATTTGAGTCGGTAATTGTAAAATCAAGAAATGAACAATTTAGTGGTGATAAAGTGGATGATAAAACGGAAGATGTAGAAGAAAATACTGCTGTTGCAAACAATGAGAATCTTAAGGGAAGAAGGGAGAGTATTTCCTCTTATTATTCCCTTTCTGGGGAGGATTTTGACAGTGATATGGAATCTCAGGATGAGCATTGTGTTGTGGTAAAAAAAGCATCGGTAATATGCAGGCAGGACTTGAAGAATGAAGATGGTAGATTTGTGGGGCGTATGGTTGAAGAGTTTAAAAGACATAGGGACGGTATAGAGGGAAAAAGCGGGGTATTGGGGTGTAGAACTGGAGTGACAAACACTAATTTCGACTGGGATATGAGAAAGAAATCTGAAAAGAAACTTACTGAAATTGATGAAACACAATTAAGAAAGGAATCCTCAGAAATACAATCAATAACGGCACCAAGTTCAGCTAAGACATTTAATGACGAGAAAGAAACAACAGATTTATTTTCTTATTCACAGAAAGAGAGGAAAAAAAACTATAGCCAGATGGATAATGAATCTGTTGAACAAGCCAAAATCCGAAGAAATTACCGGGAGGTTACTGAGTCAGAGGATAAATATGCAAGGCATGTGGAAGCAGCCTCACATCATCAAAAGCATGAAGATTTGCTTCAGAGACGAAGAGCTGAAAATCATAAAACAGTTGGCAGAAGTTCCACAAATGATAGTTTGAGAAAAAACACTCAACATATGACTGAAATTTCAGAAATTGGAAATGTTGACGTGCACAGAGATTCTAATTTGCAGAAGTGGTCAGAGTCTCAAGTAAAAGTACAGGAAGAAGATATAGACATAAAGAAAAGTCGGAATGCCAGTGAACAACTAGACCAAAGGGGTGACCAAACGACACAGAAAAATTTAACAAGAAGGTCAGAATCTAGTAGGAGGAAGGAATTTGGAGATTCAGCTATTATCACAAAATCTAGTGCTGAAGAAGAGCATAGCTCCAATGATCAAACTACACTTCAGAGAATTCGATCCGGGAAAGGGTCCCAAGGTGTTCAAAATATATCAGTGAATGTTACCAACGTTTCGGTACTACAAGCAATTGATAGTAAAACTGTCACTAATAATCAAAGCATTTCTGATGACGTTTTGATTAATCAAGGAAGTAAATTGACATCAGTTGTGAAACCCTTTCTGGAAATAGGAAAAAAGAATCAAACTGACGAAAGTGCTTTTGAAGTCAAATCCCAAAAAGAGACTTACAGAGCTGACAAAGTATTGAGTTATAGTGAGGGAACCTCACATGAAGCGTCCACTTCTCAAGTGTCTTTGGATAGGGTTTCTGAGATGAGAATGCAACAGACTAATGTGCAGGAGCATGACGAGGATGTCCAGAAAAGTTCTAATCCAGTAATGATCCCTCCTACACATCAATTGGTAGCTAGAGGTCCATTGCTTCTTGATCCAACTGGTGAAGTTGCAAAACAAGATTCGTCAACTGAAGCTTTTGAGAGTAGTTCCAGTGTGTTTTATACTAGTTCAGGAGGGAGAACTCCAGCTCAACATAAATCAGATGATAACAGAGGTGTTAGCAGTGTGGCTTATGGTGAGCCTTTGAACCTTGTGGCCCATGAAGATACCCTTGATTCGGCTTATCGTTTAGAGGAATCATCCAGAAGTTATGTTGATGACTTTATTCAACAGTCAAAACATGAACTCTCAACCCCTGGTATGCAAGAGGAGATGACGATGTCTGTTACAAAAGTAGATAGTGAAGGTGAGAAACGAAGGCAAAAGAAGTCCAGTCATGATTTCACCAAGGATTCACAACTGACAGACCAGGACTCAGGGCCATCGTTGGGAAGTTCTGGGGTAAAGGGCCCTTCAGATGAAATGTGGGATGTGAGAGATACAACTACACAGGAATCTTTAGAGAAAGAAGAAGCAGAAGACAACACAGCTACTGAGACTCTTGCTGTTAGGAGGACAGGCAGGTCCTTGTGGGGTATCATTGCTAACATTGCTGGCTTACGCTGGGGTTCACATGCCGAAATGCCCAAGCCAGCTGTAAATTCTGGAACAAAGAGTTCATCAAATGATTCTCTTAGTAGTGAGGCATATTTCTCTGGTCATGATCATGAAGAGAACAGTGACTGGAATGGGAAAAAGGAAAGAAACATGCCAAAAGAATTGACGTCTTCTCTTCAGCTGCAACTGCGTCAAACTTCTGGTCAAGGTCAGGAAGAAATACTTGACACTAGTGCAACAAAAGGCATTACAAGACAGCTGGAGTTAGAAACATCATCTCATTCTGGTATATCCAAAAATGGGTTGACATCAAAAGGTATTTCTTCACCTGAACACGAGGAACATGTTGGATTTAGTCTAGATCAGAAGGGTTTTCAAGTTGGCTCCTCTAACATGGAAGGAGGGAAGTCATCTTTAGTACCAGTTCCCTTTTCTTATCATGGCACAACTAGTCACATAGTGGAGGAACGCTTTGATAGTGGAAAAAGTAATGCATCTGATAGCGGTCTAATGCAGCCAGCGAAGCAACATGTTAGTGGGAAGCTACATGAAGTATTAGGCAGAGATGGGAAGGATGGGGAATTGAAACTTAAGAAGCTTCAGCGAAACAAGCAGGTCATTAGAGATAGATTTGATGAGTGGGAGGAAGCATACCTACGCGAAAGTGAGCAGCGGAAAAGTGATGAGATATTTATGAGGGAAGCACTGCTAGAGGCTAAGCATGCCGCTGATACATGGGAGGTGCCGGTAGGAGCAGTATTGGTGCAGCATGGAAAAATTATAGCACGTGGCTACAACCTGTAAGTTTCATGCTTTTACAGATTCGCTTGATGTGGTACTAGCATTCTTTTGGATTTTTATGTATGTTCATATTTCAGAGTGGAAGAGTTACGGGACTCCACTGCTCATGCAGAAATGATATGCATCCGGGAGGCTTCGAAGCAACTCCGGTCATGGAGGCTTTCGGTAATGTTTCCTTTTAACGTATGTTGTTACTGAATGGACAAATTTGGAAAAAGGGGTCTTTTTATTTTCAATTATTATTATGATCTTTTTCTCTCATCTAAAAACAATAAGCAAAAAGATCGAAAGGTTAAAAAGAAAACTGATATGCCTAACTAATCACCAGATGAAAGAAACAGTAATGGTGATATGGGGAAGTTAAGAAACTCCTGTCATATTCTTAATGCTTCATGATTGGCTTTGTTTCATGTAATAACAATGGCTTTAGATCACTTCATAAACTGCAATTATGTTGTTATTGCCGTGAAAAAAGTAATTTTGAATGTAAAACTGGCTTATCAGTTGCATAAAGTGGGTTAGACAAACATACATGTTACAAGATATGATGGTCAATTACAATATTAGTAGCTATTTTTCCGTGAACTTGTATAATCATGAGAAGTTATTCAGTGACAAATTGGCAATACAAGCTCTCTGTATTTTAGAAAAACTGAAGCACTTGTTTTCGTGTTGATCTTTTCCTTTCACTTTAAACCTGTAAAGATCTGAAATGAGATTAACAGCTTTTTATTACAGTTATGGGTTGAAATGTTTAGATTCCCTAGATAAAGTTTCTGTCCTCTTTTGTTCCAATGGACCTTCTTTCAGAAGAAGGAGACTCTGTTCCATGCTAGCTTTCCAATTAATTAAGGGACCTCACTAATTCCACCCTTTTTTTTAATTGTAATGTTTTTCCCAATCTGTGGATTCTCAGGATGCAACTCTATATGTAACACTTGAACCCTGTGCCATGTGTGCTGGAGCAATCCTTCAAGCCAGAATAGACACTCTTGTATGGGGAGCTCCCAATAAACTTCTTGGAGCTGATGGGAGCTGGATCAGGTAAGAAGCTGCTGTCTTCAAACCTTCTATGAAGTTTGAAGACATATTTTTGTCTGAAACAATAAATGGGTCCCTTGCTAATCAAAATTCAGAAGTTTCAAACATTCTAAGCCAACAAAGGAACTTTCTTTCCAGACTTTTACATCAAAACTATCTGAATTCTGACAGAGCATGACCCACTCGATTGGCTTTCCTACTGAATAACTGAAACCTAACTTCCGACCTTCCAGGCAGTTCTTCCTTAATATCATCAATGGTTGCCTGATACTCTGCTTAAGCATTGACTGCTGTTATTAATGAGGCAAACCATATTCATTTAATATTTCATTATCTATAACGAAAACCATCTTTGAATAATTATCTTGTTCAATTCCTTCTGTAAGAATAATTGTCAAAATCATGTAACCTTATTCTCAATCAACAAGAATCTTATAAGTTGGCTGTCAACTTATGCATATCCTGGAGTAACCGGACAAATTTCTTTCTGTATGGCTGTTGCCCTCTGTCAGGGTATGCATCATAGGGTCATGTTCGACAACATTTCCTCCACGGACCTCTTTTTCTTCATCTTTCCATATTTTTGTAACTTGTTCCTCTCAAATTTCTTTGCAAAATTCAAATCAAATTGTTTACAACTAAAGTTTGGTTTGATGCAACTGGAACTGCAAGCATGGCTGGAAATGCCTTGCATTGTGCTAATTCGGACTACTAAATAAAACGAAAATGAATGTCATGGAGTAGATTTTTAGTCAATCATTCCAGACATTTGGATTTTGACTCGAGTCTAAGTTTAGTCCATACTAACTGGCATCAGTTCAATTAATTTTCACCATAAGCTCTTTTTAAAATGTCTTGATTTTATGTATGTCCAAATTGTTTCAGTTTGTTCCCAAATGGTGAAGAGAACAGAAATGGTGGACAACCAACGGACAAACCAGCTGCCCCAGTCCATCCCTTTCATCCCAAGATGACAATTCGAAGAGGGGTATTGGAATCACAGTGTGCAGAAGTTATGCAGCAATTCTTCCAACTCAGGAGAAGGAAAAAGCAGAAGAATGAAGACGAGCCTCCACAGCCGACCTGTCTTCCTGTTTCAAGTCGTCAATCAAAAGTCCTTGATAAGTTGCATAATATCTTCCATGTTATGTTTTGTTTGTGATGAATTACAAATTGTTGATGAGTTCTTTGCAAATAATTGAAACTTAAGCTATGATAACTATATGTGATCTTGTGATGTTTTCATCTAGTCTTTATAATTGCCCTGCTTCTTTCAAGGACTATACTATCATGATTACCATATATATACATATATATATACATAGATGATTTGACTGATTCTGTAAGTAGAGGCTTCAACAAGAAAACAAGTGGAATTTCTAGCAGAAGCTGTTGCCTCGCAGCAAACTTTGATCTTCATGATCGAAGTTTCCAGGAACTGACATATATACCATCCCTCTAACACTGGATCCTCGAAGTTCATAATTATGCATAAATGGTATTTCCAAATACATATAACACAAAGTGTTTCAATGTTATACAACAATGGCTGGTTCTGTCTGCGGTAATGGAGATGCAAGATAACTTGGTCATGACTGAGATAGTAACAGACAAGAAACCAGAAAGGGTATACGCAGCTTCCTTTGTCCTGTTTTATTTCGACAGGGTCTGGTTACCAATTGAAAGGGTGAGTTAGGATAAATATCATGATCCAATAAACATCACCTCCATGTCTTGTCCACCCTTTTAGCCCATATTTGCCACGAGTATTATCATTTGGTGTAGAACATATATAACATGGCTTCAAAATCACATTGTCTCCAGAGTTAAGCCACATACTGGCTTTGAACCACGTTACTGCCTCAAGAAGCAGGTGACATATCTCTCGCAAGTTGATGTTATACCTGCAAAACATCAGCAGACAAGAACTTTTTCAGAAGATCTTCTTTCTTCAACAATACAACTCCAGTTACAGGAATATGCAGTGGCCCACTAACCATAAATCAGTAGAAGGGGTGTTGCATTCTCATGAAGACAATATTTCTACCTTAAAACATTTAGCTGATAAAAAATACTTGATCCAGAAACCCTATATATTGCCACTATTTTTACTTCTAATGTCTCTTCACAACAAAATGGCTTCAGAGTTTTGGGTTATATTCCTGGCTTGTATTACCTTTCCTTTAACCCTTTCCAGTGGCCAGGCACCGGCACTGTCACCGGTGAATTTGCCTATTACACCTGTGGCACCATCTCAGTCACCAACTTCTACTGTACCAACAGCACCGACACAATCACCGGCAAAAGCAGTAACACCTCCAACTACAACTACTCCTGTGGCACCATCTCAATCACCAACTTCCACTGTACCAACTGCACCGACACAGTCACCGGCAAAAGCAGTAACACCACCTACAGCTACACCTGTGGCACCATCTCAATCACCAACTTCCACTGTACCAACCGCACCGGTGCAATCACCAGCAAAAGCAGTAACACCTCCACCTACAACCACTCCTATATCTTCACCATCTCCTAAATTAGCCCCAGCTACTAGTCCAACCGTCCCACCTCCTAAAAGTTCACCCACTCGATCACCACAAACTCCTCCGGTCGCAGCGCCATCAAAGCCACCAGCATTACCACCATCAAAGCCACCAGCATTACCACCGGCTCCTGCTACACCACCACCAGCGTTGCCACCACCGAAAGTGTCCCCGGCTCCAGCCAAAGCAGCACCAGCACCGGCTCCAGCCAAAGCACCACCAGCACCAGCACCAGCTAAGGAAACACCGGCACCGGCACCAGCAAAGGCACCTCCAGCCCCTGCCCCAACACCAGCAAAGACACCTCCAGCCCCAGCACCAACACCAGCAAAGACACCTCCAGCCCCAGCACCAACACCCGCAAAGGCACCTCCAGCCCCAGCCCCAGCCCCAGCACCTATCATTCCATCACCAGCTCCAACACCTGCATTAGTGCCTTCACCTGCACCAGCTCCTCCTAAGCATAAGAAGAAAAGAAAGCAAAAGCACAAACACAAGAAGCCACATCATCACTTGTCAGCTCTTGGCCCAATTCCCCCAAGCCCTCCAGCTCCACCTACAGCGGCAGATTCTTTGGATACTGCTCCAGATGCTCCAGATGCTCCAGCACCATCTCCAACGCATGTAAGTGCTCCATAGTTGCATGAATTAATATTCAAGTTCCAACAATATGCTTGCTGGCACAACAAATTATATAGTATGACCACTTCTTGCCTCTTATGTCTTACAGAATGGAGGAATTGCATTGCACCAGCAACAAGGAAGGTTCACAATGTGGGGAACTGTTGGATTAGCAACTGCATTTACACTACTTATTGCAGGATAAAGCCTTATGTGAGTTGGCTATATTACCTCATGATTCATGAGCTGTTTGTATGCATATATGTAGATTATTTTGTATGGACAAAATAATCAGTATGGAAATTCAAGAACACGGGATTTCAAAAGGCGAGCCGATGTATCAAAAATGTAGCGTGGATATTGAATATTCTTTCATTTCTTCCAATTGTTGCTATTTATAAGAAATGCATTGTGAGTTACCAGAGTAATTGAAGAGAAAAGTAAAAAAGAATGAACTTGTAAGAAAAACTTTATTAAACTTGATCTGTATTTGATTCTGCACTTATTTCCTCCTCCAAGTCATACTCAATTACAAGGCCTAAATTATCAGCCAATTTGTGATACTGCTCACATCCTGCACACTGAAGACAAGGACCAGAGGTTAATCATGGAAAATTTTCTTCAACTGTGACAATAAAGCAAAAAGCTTTGGTATCCCTTAAAAGCCAAAGCAACATATTCCTTGCAAAAGATGATGCTATCAGCAAACAAGATGTTCTAAGAGAAGATTTTGCACAAATTTTGCACACACTTGACTTATAAATTTAAACTTTAGGTCCTTAAAAATCGCATCAAAATAAAACAATGATATTATGCAGTAAGTTGATGTTCAGGATTCTAACTGAATAAATCTCCCATGCAAACTTAGCTGCTCAATTTATCTATAAATGCAGCATAACATCCAAAGATGACAGCTGTAACAAGTTGCCAAAATTGTAGATAATTGCATAAGATGTATAATCTGACTGTCTAAGCAACCCTCATGTTTTTCTAAAATCCAACAAATTTTAATAACGTCAAATGAAAAAACAGTTCAAGTCTATAGAACAGTAGACGTGCTAGAAAAATGTTACGGCAAAGAGAGTAACCCAAAAAAGAATCATACTTTCATATATCAAATAAACATTATTGAATAACCCAAAAGAAAGTAAGATCAAAAATCAGTACTTCTGCCAGTTAAAAATTGTAAATCAACTCTTCTGTGGTGACAAATTTGTTCTCATGCAAAGGGTGATTCAAAGCAGTAAGGTGCAAAACTTCACAAGTTAACAAGGAACCCACTAGTTTCTTTGACAAAATACCCAAACTAGGACCCTCTTGAGGGCATTTGTGGTCGAACCAGTCAACCTACTTCACTAACTAGAATGGACCCATCATTCTGCCCATCCTATCGATTTATTTCACATCTTAACTCTAAACAATTGAAAAGAAAACTTCTTAATAGAAAAAAGCCATTGCACTTGGTATCTTTCTGCACTTTCAATTACTGCTTTGAAACCCTCACTCTCCTTATCTAATCACAGCAAGTCTTATAGCATCCACCAGTATGGGCATACAACTTGAGGCCTATTGTTATTCAAAACATAAGTTTGTATGTAATCAGCTATTATCATCTGTAGAAGGGCGATGATTCTGTATTGGTTCTTTCACGTTAACATTCCTGCAATCAGCAGAGTGTCTATATGAATGCTTAATAGCTTTTCCATTATCATTCCACCTATCACAAGAATCTAATGCTCAATAAGACAAACAGGTACCTGTACATAAACTAGTCCACGCTCATAGGCCAATCGATTTATGAGCCTCTGTGTTCTTCCACCACATTCATTACAAGTGAATTGTACAAGCAGACTCCTCCTAGGTAGTTTTATGTCAATAGTTGCACCCTGCCATACAAAATGCATGACTAAAACATGTCAAGATTAATATCTTAAGGGTTTAACAATAGAAAAACAAAATGATAAATGAATAGAATCAAGTAACAGATGGCAGATCCTCTGTAATTCCTATAGCAAATTTTGGTCAAGTGACTAAGCAGATTTACAACCCTTTTTGATTCAATTATGACGGATGCTGATAGCATTTCACGTTACGTTCTTGTATATTAGATAAACCCACAATCTTAACAGTGAGATTAACAAGTTATTTGGCACGTAATCTACTACGGATTTTGGTAAAAAAGCTAGGCATTACTATCTGATTTACACCCTTCTTTGGCGAAGATGGCACTTTTCATGTTATCTTTTGCATTAGTCTCACTCTTCACCTTAAAGGGGGAAATTCTACTCCATCCATTTTAGAATATGTGATAAAAGAATGTATCCTTCTCACAATTTAGATAGTGGGTTATATATGGACAGAATCATATGCAGCTGTCAAGGTCATATTTGATGTATACTGGACTACTGGCTTAGCAAAATGAAGAGTCTCCATAATGTCAGGTGCTCCAAGCAGGCATAATCATCAGCAGCGTCATGACATCATCATCATCGGTCTTTTACTTGCTCCTCAAGCCTCCTTCAAACTACTCCTGATATATCATCCCAAGAGTTCAAGTTCCAAAATCATCACCAAAACACTGCCAGGTCTCGAAATACTTTCCCTTACACAAACACTCTTGTCATACAATTTACTTCGCAATATAATAAAATCACAAATAATCAGGTAACTGGATATTTCCAATATCAACCCCGAATTTTCACATACTGCCTAGAAAACTTCCACCTAAAACTTGAAACAAACGCGAGAAATGGGATGCAAAAACTTAAACTAAACAAGTAAAGTACAAAGACTAAATTTAAACACCTCATTGGAGTCTCCCAGTTCCACTTCTGAGCTTATCTCATGATCTCCATCCGGAGTTGCCAACAACGGATACAAACGTTTTGGCCACACTGCTTTACTGTCAAGAATTCTCAGCCTGCACGAAAAAAGAAGAAAAAGCAATAAAGCTTGCAACTTTATAAAGTTCAGACGGCAAAAAATTGAAACTTAACAAGAAACAGCGAAGAGAGAAGAAATCCTAAGAGGGTCTTCAAGGGTTTTCGAGGAATTAACCTTGACAGTGATAGAGTTGGGTATGTACTACAGAAAGAAATAGGCTTAAAGTTGCTTGTTTTAAGTGAGAAATTAAAGGGTTTCTGTGATTTGAGAGTGCGAGTATAGAGAGCAGTAGTGGCGACAGAGAAGCTGCTGTGAGTGGCGGCAGCCATGGACGAACAGTGCAGCCAACAGAAGGATGTTAGAGAACAGTGGTCGCTTCGTCACACATCCTATGCGTCGTTAAAACTCCAAAATTAAAGAATTTGAATTTAATTAAAGGTTAAGCTTGAGTTATAAATAAAATATAAAAATAATTATTATAAATAATCATTTAACATTTAGTAACATTTTTATATTATTTGAAAATTTATTAAAATTATAAACTTTTGTAGCTAATTTACATTTTTATAAATTCATGACTGTTATTTAATTTATATTTTTATAAAAAGATAATTTTTGTTTTAACATAATTATATATATTAGGTTTATTTTAATAAATAATTCATACTTTATATAATTATTAAAATTAATAAATGAGTTTATAAGTTGAACTTAAATTAAAATTTAAAAAAAGTTTTGAGTTAAACATGTAACTAAATTTTTTAAAATTTTAATTTAACGTTAATTAAATTAGATATATATATATATATATATATATCTCTATGTGCGCGCGCGTGCGTGTGTGCTTGCGCTTGCGCGTGTGTTATTATATTTTCTAATAAGAATAATATTCTTTTTTTTTCATAAATATTTTTTATTGTATATATTAATTTGAGCTTGTGTCTCTTTTAGCATCTTTGGAATTTATAATCTAGTCAATCTTTGTTTATTCTTAATCTCTTATGGATGATTTATAATAAATCATAAATTTTATATTTTATATTTTAAAAATTACTTGAAATAATTCCAACATCGGCTTTACTCCAACTTTAGTCAGGTTTCATATCTTGGAGTCACAAAGTTATGTGAATATTGTTGTGCCTGGTGATCTTATCAGCTTTTTTTTTTTTAATCCATATAAAAACATATTTGACTGTA
>JANJEY010000001.1:937628-947948 GCA_024703695.1 Erythroxylum cataractarum | reverse complement strand
ATTTTAATAAATAATTCATACTTTATATAATTATTAAAATTAATAAATGAGTTTATAAATTGAACTTAAATTAAAATTTAAAAAAAGTTTTGAGTTAAATATGTAACTAAATTTTTTAAAATTTTAATTTAATGTTAATTAAATTAGATATATATATATATATACCTCTGTGTGCGCGCGTGTGCGTGTGTGCGTGCGTGTGTTATTATATTTTTTAATAAGAATATTATTCTTTTTTTTCATAAATATTTTTTATTGTATATATTAATTTGAGCTTGTGTCTTTTTTAGCATCTTTGGAATTTATAATCTAGTCAATCTTTGTTTATTCTTGATCTCTTATGAATAATTTATAATAAATCATAAATTTTATATTTTATATTTTATATTTTAAAAATTACTTGAAATAATTCCAACATCAGCTTTACTCCAAGTTTAGTCAGGTTTCATATCTTGCAGTCACCAAGTTATGTGAATATTGTTGTGCCTGGTGATCTTATCAGCTTTTTTTTTTTTAAATCCATCAAAAACATATTTGACTGTAGTCTGATCTTGAGCAGAACTAGGAAAACCAAGCAATTGCATATGCAACAAGGATTTGCATTTCTTTTTATTAATGAAATTTCTGTATACAAAGTATGAATCTTTTCATGTTCCTGAGGTACAGGAAAAGTATCAAGTTGATGAATTGTGAAATCATCTTCAACAAGAAGACACAATGGTTCTTGTTGGAAAGATTAGGTGTTAGAGAAATTCTAAAACCCAGAATCGAGTTCTATTAGCAACTATTGCCAACGAAGAATCAGTTTCAGTCCTCTTCATCCACTTCACGAAAAGGAAGTGGTACTGTTTTGACTGCTCTGAACTTGCCTGCATTATTTAGATGCTCATTCTCCAACCTGGACCGTTTGAAAAAAAAATCTCTTTCAGTAATGATAAAAGGGCTAAAGAAGGTTATGAATTAGTTCAATCATATAACTAAAAGTTGGAGCTTTACCTGTAAAAATTCCACTGTCCTCTTCTAATCACTTCCAGGGAAGCTAAGAACAGACCTGTTACTCTGTAATCTACATGTTCAAACCTTGAATGAAGAACTGTCTGCAGCCAAGCAAGCCTGAGAATAAGGTTCAGTACCTGCAGGAAGTACCCAAGTTCTGTTCAGAATCTGGAAGTTATACGATATGTAGCAGATATATTGACGCTGAAGTTCAGACCAGTATTATCAGAAAGCTATTGTTGGTTGGGAATCTTGTTCTACAATGTAAAAAAATTTACAAGAATATGTTCATTATCCTGTCTCTGATATTCTTACCTTAACGAAGATATGCTATTCGATCGTCTAATCAAATAATTTATAATGTTCTGATAAGTTAGTCATTAATTTTGCTGTTAAAATTGGATTCCTAGGAACCTGGAACTAAACCTGAAACCTTTTTCTACCGAAAACATAAAGGGAAGCAGAATGAACGAATGATGATGATCTCATGTATACCATGGAGAAGTAGTAAATGAATTTTTGACGAAGCATTAATTCATTCCTTAGCCATGGATTCTTGGAATTCATTTGGAGCAAACCCCAGTCCTTTACAAAGTCCCAATACAATTGGTAAACTGTTGCAGAACTTGACATAACCACTAGAAGACACAGGCATCCAACACTCCTTTCCTTTTCATATGCAACTTTAGCTCCTGCTGCTAGCATTGCTGACACATACTTCCCCAGATTCACAAGGTGGCTTGTCTGTCCTTCATCGAACCATCGCCTCGCGCACTGCATACCCGATTAAGGACAGAAAATATTAGCACAGGTTTCCGTATTGGTTCTGGTAAAATTACAGCAAGTTATTCAATCTAATATTGCACATCTTAAAGTGTATGTATAGAAACTATACCTGCATTGCCCTCCAGTAGTAGGGTAGGAAGGATACTGCATACACAAGATCACGGTAGTGCTTGGCTCTCATGCAGTAGCCATAATCTTGTGTTTTGTAGCTTCCAGTTATGTAGTAACATGCCACATACTCAAGGTCCCTAAGCATTGGAACCTATTGCCATAACAGCTACTGTCAGTAAACTTTAATAATTGATTCTGCCATTTTGTTCAGTGATTTATGTTATTTACCTGACTACAAAGTTGATCAGCCATAAAAAAGTCCAGCATCACAACCTGCAGAAGAAAATTGTTTAAACAGGTCAGCGGAATTCTTGGTTTTGGCCTCAATCACAGTAATGACTATTTCATACCTTATACAGGGGTGACAGAATGATGTTCCGAATCACTCGAAGGAAACAGTAACGACTTGACCGATATAAGATATTGAAGGGACAAACTAGTAGAATCAATACCATCTGCAGACATAAAAGCAACAGTTATTAGTAATGGCTAAATGAAGAAGAGTTAGGTAAGCTTGTAAAGACTTCTGTTTAAAGATTTACCAGTAACAGAAGGCCAGGGATTGCTTGAACTTGGGAATATGAATGTCCTTTGGTAAGAAGTGTCAAATGAATAAACATAACCCCAACTACTGCAGTCATTGATGCAGTACAAATCAAGAACACATCTCTATACTTAAGCTCCTTGGTAGGGGCCAACTCAAAGATGAAGCTATAGTTTATCCTAGCTTTTCTCCACATGAAGATGTTGCAACCATACAGAAAGAAGTGAAGGAATAGCAGGCTAAACATGCTGCAGATTGAAAAACACCACTATTGTTAGTTTCCTTTCATTGGGGATTCAAACTTTTTACTTCAAACCCAAATGGATAGCAACTTGCCTAAACACAGGGTAGACAGTTTCCATGTAGACTGTATCGGGTTGTTTTCGGTACATTCCGGTGATATGAGCCATTATAATATACCCAGCAAGGAGAGCCAGGAAACAACCAGCGAAGAGTCCTGATTATTAAGGAACAGAAGTGATCAATATGTTTGTTAAGGATGTTGCTAAAGTAAAGGATTAGCATTTGCTGAGTTCCAATCCTACAAGATTATCATTGAGCTTTAACGTTTTTCGAGTCCCGAAAGAGGCAAACTTAATAAACATTTTGTTAGATTCATATTTTCATTGAAGCTAACATGTATACTGCAATCTTACATTCACGGTGGACATGGACACTTTACTGAGTAAAACTTAAAATGTTCTCTTCAGGCATGATGATTAATGTGCGGCATGGGACCTATGCTTTATCATCCACCCAGATAAAGTGAACCAGGCACTTCCCTGAAAGCTTAGTGGCCTGATGGGTCCATACTTTAGTGTCTTTCTTTAAGATCTAATAATGTATCCTGAAGTGAGCAAGAACAAACCTAGAACACATAATTACCCAATTCTAGGCTAGTTCTAATTTTGAGTTTGAACTCACCAATGAAGAAGGTTACAGCATGTGATTCTTTTCGGTGATTTGGTTTAAGATACTTCATAGCCTTTCTCCTGTCTTCTTGAGCAAAATATTTCACAAATAGCTCCTCAACTTCATCTGCTAAATTGGTCACCTGTCATTTCTTAAGACTGGTAAGCAAATGCAACCAACTTCAGGAATAACTGGTTCATAAGAAAGATCAAAAATTAACAGACAAGCAAATCCAAGTTCAGTTTCAACATATCCCACTAAATCTCTAGTTCAGACATGCACTGTAGGATCATTGATCCCTTGTCACTGTCACAAGCACTAACACAGAGTTTCTAGTGGCAGGCAAACATCTAAATCTCATCCTATCATTGAATCCCATGTAGTTTTTCTGCTTCTGCAACAATCCTATGATGAATATCGTCATTTACCTTGTCAGAACAGTTGAAATATGAGCTTTCAACAACTTTTAGATATATGGGCAACACTTGTTTTCCAGTGACCTGATGAAAGTAATGACAAACAAATCTCTCATTAGATATTGGGACCAGCAGAAGAACATACTGAAACAAAATAGGCCTCTACCTATATCCTTACTTTGTGAAACTTCTTCAAGATTTTTATGAAAGCGAGCATATTGAGATTCCTGAAAAATCAATCAAAAGCACACAAAGTGAACTTTTTGTGTGTAAAAAATCCAATATTGCAACAAAAGTTTCTTTCCAGTCATTGTTACCTGTAAGTATTCAGATATCCCAACCCTTTGTAAAGCTCAATGAAAGCACCTTTAATCATCTTCTCTGCATGATGTAACTTAGTTTTGTTGATATGAAGCTTGTTCCCTTCAAGATTAGATTTCCTAAAGGACTGGTTCACTAAATCTTCCCAGACTACGTAGCTAATTGCAGAAAAAGTACGAGCAGGTGTTGTTAAAGGAATGTGTATCCTCATGTTCTTGCCTTGGCAATAAAAAGCACGACCAGAGAGACTCCTCAATTTGCTGTCCTCTCTTTTCAACCTCATTGATCTTCCCAGTTCTTCTGATCTTGGATAGTCTAACACATCAGTCCTCTCAGAATCCTCTGTGCTGTTGTCTTGCACCTGCTCTTGTTCTTGTTCTGTTCTTTCCCTCACAGAATCCTCCTCTGTAACCAAGAAGATGCAACCATGACAAGATCATCAGAGTTAAAATGTTTTCAATTTTTTGAATCATTTAGTCAAACAGAAGTACTTGATATATTACCACTTGAAATGGTGCATGAAATGGAAGCATCCTCCTTGGAATCCTGAGAAGAGTC
This sequence comes from Erythroxylum cataractarum, assembly GCA_024703695.1. NCBI lineage: Eukaryota > Viridiplantae > Streptophyta > Magnoliopsida > Malpighiales > Erythroxylaceae > Erythroxylum > Erythroxylum cataractarum. The sequence continues at coordinate 943,304 of JANJEY010000001.1, read as the reverse complement.
TCCTTTGCTACGCTGTTGCTTTAAAGCAGATTTCAGCTCACTGAGAATCTCCAACTGTTTCTTCAATGATTCACCTCTGTCCATGAATTCTTGCTCCTTGTTCTTATAGAATTGATTCACTTTGTTAAGTTGCAGATCCAAACATGCAAAGAACTCTTTAGCTGCATCAGTATCAGCAAAAGTTTCAAGAAGTTCTGTCTCATACATGTCCCCTTTACTACTCGAAGAAGCAAGCTTCCTATGAACCTGTTCACGTAAAACACCATCTTTTTTCACTTTTCATGTAAGGTATTAACCATATTATACATGTTAAGTACAGAGTTATAGATAGAACACAGTACATGAATAGCTCCATGGTCCCTATTATGATCATGTCCAAAAAAGGAGACCTTCTTAAGAGAAGAAATGAAGTTGTTCGATAAAGAACTATTGTGTTGGTGCTTGGTGGGTATGGAGTTGACATTGTTAAGGACATGGAATTTCTTAAGATCCTTCTTGAGTTGCCAGTAATCAACAAAGGCCTCTCTCCATTCAGGCACAAGCTGAGCCTCAAACTGCCTAGTGAACTTCACCATTCTCGGTTCTCTTTTTTGGTGCTAAGTATACAACAGAAGAAGAAGAAGAAACAAATGAGCTTGTGAGTGTGTTCAATGACTGGCTTTGTTCACCATTTATGGGGGTGTGAAACAAGGAATATGGATGATGTGTTAGTACTGATGCTCAGACAGCACATTCCAAAATATCCTCTGCACTTATACTAATCCTAATAGTGGCCAAGATTCGCCGGAAATTGACTCAAAAACAGTCACCGGATTTTATGATCTCTCAGGCCAACATGCATGCTCACACGAAGATCTTCAAAGTATGGAGACCATTTAAATGGATTGACGTACGTGGGGTCATGCATATTTCAAAGATACAACAACTAGAAAAGCATATCTCTCTTTTAGATGTTCTTTTTTGAAGGGTAATATACGTAAATTCTTAAAATTCCTAAAGAGCTCTCTTTAGAGGTAACACATTATGTAATAACAACGATAACAAATCAGCAAAATTTTTGTTAATATATAAAATTTAAAAAAATTTAATAATACATAACCTTACTGCTAAATAATAGAGAGACTGTTTCATACTTAATTGTGTAAGAATTTTCGATTGTATAATTTTTCATACAAATGATCCAAAATATTTATTTAAAATATTCTTGACAGATAAATAAAATATATTATTAAAATTTTATTTTTTTCATTTTAGTCTCTCATATTTTAAAAATTATCACTTACCCTCTATATTATTATTTAATTATCATGTAAATTCGTTTTTCTTCTATTATTCTATAATCAAAATTAACATAGTATCGAAAAAAAACTAGACTTGTATAATAACTAAATAATATTGTAAAAATAAATAATAAATTAAAAATACAAATATTAAAATGAAAAAAGATCAAATCACAAGAGATAATATTATAATTAACTTTATTCTTAAAATTAGAATTTAAAATTCGGAAATGTATTTTTAAATTTTATTTCAAAAAAAGGATAGTAAGCACTAGAATAGAATTCAACCACTTTCATTTTCATGGTTTATTCCTTCTTTCAGTGTATATTAATATATAGGTTTATTCCATCACTGCTTCGTATACTTGATGATTAGAATCTCTTACGTTTTGGATAATGAGTTTGGATCAAGAATACGATGCCTAACTTGCTTTAAGTACGTGGTTTCCATATTACTAGACTAAAATTATAAAAAAAATACAGAAAATGTATTTAAAAAAACATGATTTCCATATAACTAGACTTTGATTAAAAAATACACCAAAAATGGATTAAAAAAACATGATTTTAGAAACTAGTAGTTAGGTCCAATGTTTTAAAAATTGAATCGGAAATTAAACCACGACAAGAGGTTTAAAATTTAAAAGATTCAATCAGTATTAAACTGTCATAAAATCAATTAATAATTGAATAAAATTAAAGAATTTGAAATATTATTAAAAGAGAAAGTAAGATTTTGAAGTTTAATTAAAACATAAATTGTTACATATAAATTAATTTATTTATTTTAGTTTATAAGAACTTATTAATTTATAAAAATTGACCAATTAATTAAATATTCGATCAGTTTTTAATAACAAGATCTATTAGAATAAATCGAATTAAAAATTTGAACGAGTCAAGATTTTTACAGTTAAACTAATTGAATTGATTGAATTGTTTAATTATTAGTTAAGTTTAGTAGCAATAGTGGGTGACGAATTAAAATTTGAGAAAATGGAAGGTTCTATGTTCTATTCTATTCTTTAGTTCTAATCTCCTCTCCTTCTTTTCTCCTTCCTTCCCAACTTGACAAGAGCACGAGAACTTGTACACTTTTTTAAGCTTTCAAAACTTCTAATCTCCACAAACACATTCGGTCCTACCCAACTAGACATATGGATTGTAACATCAAACATTGTAATTGTGGAAAATTGACATCGTGCCTTGTGTTGCTGACTCATAGATACCCCATTTATATTATTCCCTCTATGCACATATAGACAAAACCCCCTTTTTTTTCTTTTCTAACTTAGAATTATTAAATGTAAATAATTATTAACTTTTGTTTACAAAACTCAAACATGAGAAGAGTGATAACATATCCGATCTAGAGAATGACAATTACCTCGATCATGCCCCTTAATCCTAATTTAATAATTGATTTGTTCGAAATATATAATTTATGAATTATTAATAATTTATTCAGAACATCTTGCTGAATATTATGATGATATTAATTAAACATACATAAATTATAAATTATCTCGACATGAACATACTTACTAATAAATTTCCCGTGATAATATTAATTAGACATATATGAATTATAAATTATCTCAATACTAACATATTTATTGATAAATTCAAATGTGGATTTACTATGATGAAATTATTTAGACATATATAAATTATAAATTATTTCAATACCAACTTATTTGTTAATAAGTTCATATGTAAATTTACTATGATGATATTAGTTAATGTTAAGAATTTCATATCGGATAAGTTTGATTGTATTAAGCGATTTATAAAAGTGAGTTAGGCCTTTCAACATAATATTAGAGTTTATTTATTTCGATGGTTTAAGATAGTGCCCGATTCTACTTCTTTGCCCAATATGCCTAATAGATATTCAGCCCTCTTTTGAGTTAAAGGGGTGTGTCAAGAATCTCACGTCAGATAAGTGTGAGTGTATTCAGTGATTTATAATAATGTGCAAACTTTCCCTCTCAAACTAGCTTTTGGGGCGAGTTAGGTCTTTCAAAAGTTAGACATAAATAAATTATAAATTGTCTCATTATCAAAATATTTATTAATAAATTTCAATAGGAGAAAAGGGAAAACTGAAATAGAAAAGAAGATAAATAAAAGATAAATAAAGGTTTTTTTTGGAAAAATAAATAAATAATATTTTTAATGCGGTGAAAGTAGTAGTACTGAAGAGAAAAAAAAGAAATGGAGATAGGCAGGAGAGCAAAAGCTGCCCGAACCAATTGCAAGACATTGAGATGATGGTCTGATTCAGAGAGCATTTTATTTTGGTGCGCCTTTGTAAGCTACCACCTATAGATATCCCCTCTCTTTTCTTCACCTTCATTAAGTACATTATCATCTCTTTTACATATATATTCTATGTTGTATCCAAACTTTTGACCACACATGACACGTCAAATCATTAAAACTAACTCTTAAAATTTCAATTTGTACTACTCCACGGTGCTCTAGTAGAATTTATTTCTTATATATCAATTTGCATTTTAATAACCCTAAACCTTAAATTCTAAAATCCTAAACATTAGACTCTAACCCTAAACCCTAAACTCTAATCCTAATCCTAAACTCTAAAACCCTAAAACTTTAAACCTTAACCTAAACCTTAAGCCCTAAACTCTAAAATCCTAAATCCTAACCTAAACCCTAAATCTTAAATCCTAAAATTTCAACTTGTAATCCTCCATGAGTGGCCTAATAAAATTTATTTCTTACATATCAATTTGCATTTTAATAACTTAAAAATGACGGGTCAAAAATAGAAATATTTTAACGACTCAAAAAAACTGATAAGTCGTGAGTAAAAATATATTAAATTTAAAATATTAATTGAATTGAACATATCGAATATATTCATAATTTAAATATAGTAATAATTTGCTTTGTATTTTCTTCTTGATAGATAATATTATTTTAAAATTTAAAAATAAAATATTAAATGTGATTTCAATACATAATTCTTTTGACTATATGTCATATTCTTACTAATCATCTTTTATTTAATTAGAAGATAATTATCTATTAATAATTATTATGCATTTAATGATTAATAGAGAGACATTAAACCTAATTAAGGCAAATGTGAATAAAGTATGAAAGATTAAAAATACCTCGTTGTAGAATTATCCATCTCTCTATCAGTCTATCTACTAAAGATGCACTTAGTATCAAAGAAGTACATCATCAAATCTAAGGGATTTCTAATTGATGCACACACGTATAAACACATACAGACGTGTGTGTGTATATATATATATATATATATATTATTGCATGAGTATACTATCTTAATTCTTAGATGTGTAAATATAAGAATTTTACATTTATTTAGTTTTTGATTGGAGGACAATTTCTTAAAAGAGTGTGAGGCAATATATTGTTATTGCATTCATAATTTAAAAAATTAATGATTAAAAAATTCGATTGGTTCTACAGATTCAATAGTAAAAACTTTAAACAATCTCATTTTTCGATTTTAATTTTTAACTTTTCGGTTTAATTTACTTTATAACTTTATTATTAAAAATTGATCAATTTACTAATTAATCAGTCTATTTTCTTAAATTAATAATTTTTATATGTCAAAATAAATCAATTAATTTAAATACTATCATTTTTAATTAAACTTCAAATTTTTCTGATAAAAAAGAACAGTCTCTTTCACTCATATTCTATTTTTTTTATTTTTATTTAATCTTTAATCAATTTGATAACGGTCTATTTCCTAGAGAACTTTTTAAGTTTTACATCTCTTGTTTTACTGACTTAATTTCTGGTCCGAATTTTGAAACATGAATAAACTATGGTCTATAATAATTTACAGTTTAGTCATTAAAATTTTGTGTGATAATATTACAATTATTTTTTTTAATTCAAACTTTTTTGTTAAAGAAGATGTTGAGAAATAAAGTGTGTTAATTGAATATATTAATACTAACCTTATGGTTACAATGCATTGACAAAAAGATTACCTCCAAATACATTTAGTGAACATGGTAGAAGAATGATGATTATTGTAAATTACTATTGACATTATAATGATATATTATATTCCTTATTTTTTATGCTATGCATTCATTATGTAATATTTATGATATTTTAATTTCAAAAACAACCTTCCTGTTAACTTTATTGTTAAGAGTAAAATTGCATATTATAAAACTTTCCAAACCTCACAATTAGTAAGAGTTTTTACAAGATTGTCGTCGTCGTCGTTGCAATATTTATGATATTTTAATGAACGCTTTATTAGTCTACATACATAAATGAATTATGTTGATATAGTAGAATTTACTTTTTTTCACAAAGATATTATTATTTAACCATTATAATATCTCTCGTTAAGTGTTATATTAAGCATCTT
>JANJEY010000001.1:923132-933973 GCA_024703695.1 Erythroxylum cataractarum | reverse complement strand
AAGACGAGACTTCGTAATAAGATGGAAGATGAATATCTCTCTGATTGTTTATTAGTGTTTATTGAAAGAGAAATTGTCGAAACAGTTAGTACAGATTTATTGATAGACGATTTTCGTGATCTAAAAGAACGGCGTGTTGTATTTTGATTATTTATTAATAATATTATATAATTGTATTATTTTTTTGCATTTAGATGTTGGCCCCCGGCCCCCCCTTAGAGTTGAGTCTGGCTCCGTCCCTGGCCACAACTCCATTGATCTCCCACCACCAATAGCTAGAGCCCGAGCTTGAGGTACACCTCGGAAAAAGAAAAGTCCATCTTCGCGTTCACCCACTCCAATCAACTGGCTCGTCACTCAGTCCTGCATAACACACAATGCATTAGTTATTTGAACGGTACAATCATATTCATCTAACAACTTTGTTACAAAAATTAGATTACAATCTAATTTAGGAACAAAAAGCACATTATTAATTTTCAGATTCCCTGGCAATAATACACTGCCTTCATGAGTGACTTGTGAACTGCTCCCATCTGGTAAACTCACTGTATAGTTGTGAATTTTCTTAACATCAACCATCCACTCTAAAGTTCCTGTGACATGATGCGTTGCTCCAGTATCTATAATCCACAGATACTTACCGGAGAGTCGATCTTTCAGTTTTGGAAGGTTGAGAAGATCAAGGATATGTTGCCATTGTTCTGGAGTTATGTTTGACAATCCGGTTTGCTCCATGGTGTGAGGTAGCTGCCCCTGGGTCTGCTGCTGTGTCGAGGTGCTGGCAGAGGTTTTGTTTGCACTTGCTATCGTGCCTCCACGCCCTTTCCCAGCTATACCCCCTTGTCCCCCTCTACCTCCACGATCAAGTCCACGACCACCACGTGGTCGATCCCCCCACTAGTCCGGAAAGCCATGAATTTAGAAACAAGTGCTTTCATCATGACCTTCATGATTGCAATGAGCACAAAACTTGTTAGAATTTTCATTAGATTTTGATTTACCTCGTGTGTCCGATTGGACCTTAAATGCCATCATCATGTCTCGGTCTTCCTTTTGACTACCACACAATCGTTCTTCTTGAGCAATTTTTTGGTATGCACGATCCAATGAAGGCAGAGAATCTTGGTTTAAAATCCGAGACCACACCGAAGCATACGCACCATCTAAACCAACAAGAAACCAGTGTAACTTGTCTTCCTACAAAAGGGTCTGGTATTGAATTGCTAGACTACATCGGCAACCACCACAAGTGCACCCAGTGCAGGTACACTTAGGCAGCATCACATATGTTGATAGTTCTTCAAAAATCTTGCTGAGCCGCCCAAAATACGAAGCCACAGACTCCGTCTTGCCTTGCTTACATTCAACCAGAGATGTCTTCAACTGACAGATTCGTATGCCGTTGACCACACAAAATCTTCCCTTTAGTACCACCCACAATTCGCGAGCATCTTCATAGAACGTAAGAGTTGAGCGAATTGAAGGCTCAATCGTATTCATAAGCCAAGCCACAAGCATTGAATGAACAGTATACCAATCATCCAGTTTTGCATCATTCTCCTTGGGTTTCTCGATGCTACCATCCAAAAACCCGAATTTCCTCTTTTCTCGTAGGGCAGTCCGAATTGCCCTAGCCCATTCATCATAATTTTCGCCCCTCAATTGAATTGATGTCATGAGATTACCCGGGTTGTCATTAGACCCTAGGTAAAACACATCAATCTTCTTGTCACCGCCAAAACCATTGCTGGCATTAAGCTTCTCGTCGTCCCTTGACATATCCCCAAACAGAAGACAAAAAATTATGTTTTGTGTGTTTCAGGACCAACCTGGCTCTGATACCATGACAAGAAATTCTCCTCAATTTTCTGTGTCTTTCTCATTCACCGTAACAACGTATATATACAAGTACATAATCAGAGAAAAGAAGGAAAGCGTATCCTTATGCTCCAGGCCAAGAATCACGTCCACAATATTCTCCATAATATTCTCCTAATTTGTCTCTTACAATAATGTACATAATATGTCACGACATCTCCTAATTATGATAAAAGATATATATCTCGTAACATTTAGCTATTCACAATATGTAATTTACTAGGGAGACAATTTGCTGGTTCATGTGTACTAGGATTTTAAAACATTATAGTTTATGGAATTTGAATAATCTTTTCTTATTACCATTTAAATTACTATCCGATTGTTATCACTCGAGTCATCTCTTTGAAATATAATTTCTATTTTATTATTTTTATTTCAATTTTATAATGTAAATTCATAAAGATATTCGGCATAATTAGGCAAAGTTTAAATGATCTAAATATTACATGAAAAAGGTGTGTATTCATTAATTAAGAATCAATGAAGATTTTGAATTAATAAATGTGTTAGCTATTCATTTTATTAAATATCCCTCGGTCTTATTGAAGGTATTTGCATAAAACATCATAGTTAATTCATTAAAGTAAGGAAATTAAAGTAAAGAACTTGGAATAGCGTTTCAACAATTATTTTCCCGTTTTGGTTTATCAAAAAGATAATAATAAGAATTCAACAATTATTTCAAAATAGTATCTCTATTAATTAGGGATAAGGTTGTGTACTACTAGATCTTTCCAGACCCTGCGTCTCAGCGAAATTTATACTAAATATTGTTAAAAATAATAAAAATTCATTTCACTAGTTAAAATTGAGATAATTAATTTATTTTAAAAGATAATTAAATACAACACTCACAATTTGAACTAGATTTTTAAATCCCTTACTTGCAATTGAAAATTGAAATTCTAATCTCATCAATAATTCTAAAAGTGTAATTTGTCATCTACCTTATTATAAAATTCAATTCTCATTACCGATTTTTCAATTTGATTCACCATTTATTTTATTAAGCAATCCTTTGTATGTTCATATTAAATTAAATATATATAATAATTTATAATTATGTGCATTAAATAAGTCTTAAACAAATAACACATTCAAGATCATAAGAATGCCACAATAGAAATACGTCTTTAAACACGTATCAAATTAAACTTGCGGTAGCACAAACTTTTGACTAGGAATAAATTAGGCACAGCTCCTGTTGCATGCCTTTGGAACTCATTTACGTGCACGGGTCATCGACCGTGACAATCCCATGCTTTTGAGATGGATCAAACATGGCAATCTTGGATAGGTTATGAGATTGTCCGATATATCTGCATGCAATGAGCAAAGAGCCAGCATAAATTCGCAATGTTTGTGTAAGCTAAAGAGAGAAAAGGATAAATATATAGCTTCGTGGCTTAATTGCTTTTGGGTTAGGGAAAGTCGCACTATAAGTAGTTGACATAAGCATACAGTCTTCAATTAAATTTTTTATATGAGCAGAGTGTATAATCCACTTACAAGAATTGAGCTTGGGTTAATCATTATCTAAATAATTAGAACTAGTTGTTTAGATAGTTGACCCTTACCACTTATATATCCTTTGACATTTTCATGTTTAGTTAATATGAGATACTCTAATACTCCATCTCAAGTGCAACTGAAACTGAACATATAATTGTCACTTGAAATATATGCAGTGGTAACCGAACCGGGTCTCTGAGAATGAATTTTCAAACGGACAATTGAAAAATTAATAATCCTGACCAAACCTGCTATGATATTATATTAAATTTTTAATATAGGCAGAGCGTAAAATCCACTTATAAGAATTGAACTTGGGTCAATCCTTGTTCAAATAACTAGAACTAGTTGTTTGGATAATTGACTCTTATCATTTATATATCCTTTGATATTTTCATGTTTAGTCAATATGTGATACTCTAAAATCGTCTTCTAATATCAGATTTAAATTAAGAATTACGAGTTATATTATAATTACGGAGGATTACGATAATTACAAATAATACGGTTATAAAACTACGATTGCATCAATCAAACGAATCATATTCGTACTCTTGTAATAGCTGACGTAGGTATGCAATCGTCTTCTAGTATCCATACTCAGCAGCCAAATAGACATGTTACACGCAAAGTTTTAATTTATAGACTACTAATTTTAATATAATCGTGAATAATTGTGACAATTATGGGTAATGCAAACATAATTATAATTTATCGTATTTATGATAAATTATAATAATAATTCGTCTCGTAATTACAACCAATGAGTAAAAAATTCAACCGGTTCATCCAGTGAACTGTAAAAGCCTTATACCATTTAATTTTTTGGTTTAGTTTTCAATTTCTCAATTTAAATTACTTTAATAACTCTTGTTGTTAAAAACTAATCAATTTATTAATTAATCGGTTAATTTTAACAAATTAATAATTTTTTATAAATCAAAATAAATAAAATAATTTTCATTTAAAAATTTATTTTTCAATTCAATTTCAAATTATTTGATAACTAAGGACAATATTTTTCAACCATATTTCAAAATTTTTAATTTGATTTAATATTTAACTGGTTTTATGACGATCTAATACTAATTAATCTTTTAAACTTTAAACCTCTTGTTTTACCAATCTAACTTTTGGTCTGAATTTTAAAACATCCTGACACTTAAAAATAATCCAAATATAATTGCAAATCCTCGTGATTATGATAAATTATAATAGCAATTCGTCTTGTGACCACAATGGCAACAAAACGAATCATCTTAGTATTGGATAGAAAGAACCTCCATTTTTATATGTAATTATTGCTCTTCAAGGTAAGCATCCAATAAGTATGGTAATTAGATATCCATCATCTGTCACCCACTTTCCTCTAATTGTTAGCACGAGGACTGCTGCTATTTTAAACTCGAGAATCCATAATCTGTGCACGATTAAACAATGCATTAGGATCACATTCATATGCTTAAGATGGCAAATTGGTTGCTTAATTTTCGATAGAACTATCTATCGGTAAAGGTGCACTAAGTTTTATATCATATCTAAACATGGATTAGCATATATATTAAAAGAACTAGCCAATGTGCACTAGATTTATTAAGTATTATTATTTATTCGCGTGAAGATTATCCATATAAAGTATAAACTATAAAGTCATTCAGATCTTTGTAGATATTATCAATATTGTTTTAAAAATCGGATTATAAGTTCAACTGGTAAGATTATTTAAGGGTTAAAATATTCAACCGGTATTAGACTATTATAAAATTAGCTAACAATTGAATAAAATTAAAAAATTGAAATATAATTTTAAAAGATTATTCTTATTTATTGAAAATTTTGAAGTTTAATTCAAACAAAAGATTATTAAATGAAAATTAATTGTTTTTATTTTAATTTATAAGAATTTATTAATTTATAATCGATTTTTAACTATAAGAGTTACTAGAATAAATCTAATCAAAAAGTTAAAACTGAATCGCAAGTTGATTGTTTCAAGAATTTTACAATTGAATTGATTGAAATGATTAACTTTTTAAATCATTGGATATTATTTAACCCCTTTGAAAGAGCAAGATTTTTGGAGAGAACTTAGCTTGCATACATGTAAAAGTTTAAAGGAAACTAGAGGTTGTACAAGTTACGATGGATAGGAAAATTTTATATATCTAAGGCCCACTTTAGGTATACTACCTTCCAAGGTTATGTTCAACTTTTGAAAGGGATAAAAGAAAAGAAAAGGAATAGGCTAATCAATCTAATCCTTTTTGCTTCTAAAAATGGTATAAAATTTGATTTATAAGTAATGATTAAAAAATTTAAACGAATTGTCTATTTTAATTATAAAAATTTTGAATCGTTCAACTTTTTAGTTTACTTTTTAACTTTCAGTTTAGATTTATTTTAATAAATCTTGTTATTAAAAATCAATAAATTTATTAATTAATTGATCAAATTTTCTAAATTAATACGTTTTTATGGACTAAAATAAATCAATTAATTTTTATTTAATAATCTCTTTTTTAATTAGACTTCAAATTCTTCAATAGATAAAAATAATCTCCTTCAATTATATTTCAATTTTTTTAATTTTTAGCTAGTTTTTATGATAGTTTAATATCTGTAAGACTTTTTAAACCTTAAATCTCTTACCTTACCAGTTTAATCTTAGGTCTAATTTTTAAAACATTGATTATAAGTAGGTCTTGATACAAAATACAACTTAAATAATATAAGCTTTCTTTAATATTAATAGTCTAAATCCTAAATTAAAAGGAGGATTAGTGTCATGAAACGATTAATTCCTGGCTAAATCAAACAAAATTAATTCTTCAAATTACATTCTAAACATAAGGAAAAATTAGGATTTATACTCATTAAATACATAAATGAATATGGTTGCTTAATTTTATGAATTAATTAGATTTTTTTTTACCATTAACATAAATTCTTTGCTTAAAATTGGGCCGGATTAAAATGAATACATATAACATTATCAAACTGCATCAATCATCATAATATACTTCCTGGAACGACCAAAACTTAAAAAAAAAATAACAACAAGAATCTATAACAAAACAACCAATCATGGAAATCATTTGTGGTACCTTTCTAAACCAAGATAACATAATAATTCGTTCATTATAGACCGCCACAGTCAACACTTCCTTTTGCACTTTATAAGAGTAATACTAAAATATACACTTTTCTTAGTCCTTTTCGTTTATGCAATGAAGTTGAAGCATTCGATCGATCATTTGCAAAAAGTGGTTCCTAGTAATCATTATTATTCAATAAAATATTTATTTTAAAAAATATTGATTATTCAGAAATAACCTTTATATTAATTAGGGATAAAATTACGTATTATTAGATCTTTCTAAATTTCATATTTCAATAAAAAATTTTAATGAGTTGTGATTGCTGATGCAATGAAAATTTTCCCTTTCAAAAACAAATACCTTTGGGGAGTTGTATCCATTTTGGCCAACTAAAAAGCTTAGTAGCCGTAACCAGTCATCTCCCTCGTCATTGTAATCTTATCCTGTACTAGCCATTAAATGATAATAAACCGAATTAGCTAATTGGATTTCATTTCGATGATTTAGATAAGGAAAGGCTTGTTCATATTGCTAGATTATTACAAGATTTAAGGGGTTGAAATGGAGCTGGATACCATTATAATTTGCTTTATTAGTGCTTTATCATGTATATGATAGACATTTAGTGATTTTAGAGGCAGTCATTATTTTACGATTCTCTTTGGATTCACTAAGAATTACATCCACAAAAAATTTCCTTTTTTCTTTTTTGTATATGGCCCTTTTAATTTCATAAAAATGTAATTCTTCATCTTTTGTCTCATATTTTCAATGAAGTTGCCACTTAATTTCAAGATTAGGTCATTTTCTTAAGTTTCTGAAGGCATAATTAAAGTAAGTTTATTATGTTTAAACAATTGGCAATATGATTTCTTAAACTAGTAGAAAAGACTTGAAATGATTTCGATCAAATTTCAAAATGACTCTTACCCGATTTATTCGAGTCAGATCTAAGTCGAACAATTCTAACCCAATTAAATTTGGAGTTGATTATGATTTATTGTTATCCTTAATAACATCATTCAAGCATTCAACTTATATTTTTTTTTTCTTTTGTAATTATTATAATAATAAAAGTAGTGGTCGTATGGAATTGTCTATACTACAACTAAATCTCTTCTCTGAGTTGTTCAACGATGGAGTTCATCATCTCACGATCTCTCTACCGTGGCAAAATTCATATATAAAAGCCAAGTAAAGTTTAGAACAATCATGTAAGTGACTTTAGGCAATCAGGCAGGTCATTAACACAACATTATGGTCAAAATGATCACTTACGACCGCATCCAAAAAGCATGGCTTGATAACCACAAAACCCTACTTTAGCTCTTTAAGTGATGACTCTTTATCCGAGGAGCCAATTTACTCCATTGACTAATGCATGCTTGCTTCCTACTTTTGCTGAATATGTGTCTATTTCTTAACTTTTGGCCGTTTGTTTCTTCTTTTAAGCAAATCATTTGAGCTCTATCTTACTTATATAGGTGTAATCGTCTATAAACTAAACATGTTTGTTACTTTTCTATGCTTGGTAATGACGTATCAAGATATGTTGGAAAAGATGGAAATAACTTTATGATGATTTTGTATCTTTTGATAAGCTGTCTCATTGTTTTATAATCATGAAAAAGCTAAGGAGTTTATGTCTGTAAATATTTTGTGTTAATAATATTATTCAGCTAATCTTAGAATTTTCCTTCAATGGAACAAAAACTTTTAGATTTAAAAAAAATCTTATAAAATTGGAAGCACAAGAGTAAAACTGAAAGCAAATGAAAATGATATTTGATTATGGACAGGAAGGGGACTAAAACTATATTATCATAAAATAAAGAGAATGATGAATTAGATAATTGAGTCATTTGGTTGTAATTGTCTAGAGCATCAAAGTTTTAGGGATAACAAATTGACTCAATTTAAGTCGAGGGATAGAAATTTACATTGATTGAATTTTAGTTCAAAAGGTTGATTTAATTTGAATCGAACGAATTAAAACGTTAAAATAGTGTTAAAATCTGAAGTTTGATTGATCTTCAAATAATCAAATCGTTTCGACTGGTCTGACCCAAACATCCCAATTCCAATTAGGATTGATGAAAAAAATATCTTTATTAATTTTGAAAAATCTTTATATTCATTCATGGATGAGTTAAGAAAGGAAATCTTAATCAAAAATTCATGAACGATAGAAGGAATCTTAAATGTAATTTTTTTTGCGTTAATGTGTCAAGATCAATTCCAACTTGACATTAAAGAATTCGAAGCTTTGGCTCTCCAATTTTGAGTGTTGAGATTAGAGATGACATTTGAGCTAAGGTTCGCTTGCCCCAACCTGAGGTCAAGAGATTAGGCTTGGCTTGACTAAGCTTTAGACCAAAATTTTCAAAAAAATTGGGCCTAAGGACTCGATGCCTGACATATATAAGCAAAATGATATTGTTTTTATATTTTACTAAAAATAGCTTAGGTTAGGTTGTCGGGTTGAGTTGGATCTTGGGCTAGATTGCATTGGGCCTGAGCTCTAGGAACATTGGTCAGGCTGGGCTCAAGCTTATGAAGCCTTATCCTAGCTTGACCTATTTTCATCCCTAATTGAAGGGTAGCTGCCCGAGCCTACCGCTGTCCCTAATTCAGAGGTGGAATTCCCATCTCATTCACCTAATTTCTAAGTACTAGAGCTTGGTGAAAAATTACCCCTCCATGTACTCTAATTATTAGGTCATTACTATATAGCAATACCATTTAAAAAATACCCACACAACGAGTCAGTCGATTTGGGGTCAATCCATAAATCATGTTTAAGTTTAAAAGTGTCGAACTTGAGTTATATTAAAAAATAAAATCTAATATTTATAAGTTAATTATAACTATTGTTTAATTTTATTTTAGAATAATTAATATTCCTGTACTATTGTATTGTTTAAATTTTATAAAATATGAAGTATATAATTTAATTAATATTTTAATATATTATTGAAGATATTATATTTTATTTAAAAATTTTAATAAATTACTTATATTTTGTATAATCGTTAAAATTATTAAAAATGCAAACTTATTGGTGGACTTAAATTTAATTTTTTTATAATAAATTAAATGAAACTCATTTTATAAATCAGAATAAATACTAACTTTAAGTTTTTTAATTTTGACTGAAATTTAATTAAATACGACTTATGTACTACGTCTAGTTTTGGGCTACTCGAGTAAGAATGAATATCCTCTTAGAAGTGAGTGAACCAAGTCTGTATGGTCAATAGGCTCAGTTCATAATGGGTTGACCATGGCACTCTTTGGTAGTCCAATCCAGTCCATTATTGGGTCAATTCCAAAAATATAGGAATAAATAATAGCCATAGATAAGTTTATAGACGACAAGCCCTCTCGACCTGGCCTGAGGTCAACTTGGCCAGGTCCGATTTGCCTGAGGAAAACACCTTTAAACTATCCACACTCAGACTAATCATCTCTTGAACCGGGTAGATCATTTGCAGGAGACAAAGCTCTGACCTCTAAGTTTTAAACGACTGCATACATAAGGGGGGTTCGAATCCGCGACCTCACTTAAGCTAAAAAAGTTCCTTACTAACTTACCTGCACTCTGAGAATTAAACAACTCTTTTGTTACTAATACATATCGAGCCCTAGGTTGGACTGAGCTAGGCTTAGGCTGCCCAAGTTCGAAGCTTGAATCTTTAGAAAATTAAGGACCGGACCAGTTAACTTGGACTTGACATCAATCACCACCTTAAATAAGTTTTTCAATGAATATGAGTTTAGGAATTGTAGTATTTAAAATTTATGATTTATTAAATATAGGTTATATGACTTATGCAAATTAAATATAGTGTTTAATGTCATTATTTAGTTTAATTTAACCATAAAAATAATAATATCATCATAAAAAGAAAATGGAAAGATATAATGACAATTTAAGACCAATTCTATATTACAATATGTCAAATAACCTAACAAGCTTTATTTATATAAACATTTAAAATTAAACGATTGTAAATTATAATAATAAAATTATATTCTTATTAGGACTAAGAGAATTATCACAATTCTTTTAAACTCAAATTTGGTTTAATTAAGAATTAAAAAGACATTATTTTAACAAAATTTAGTAGGAGACGTTATCTTGATTATTATTTTTTAATATGTAAAATCGATAAATTATGTTTAAATAATATTATATTAATTTGGACCGTTGGAATTAACTTTAACCCTTTTTTCTATTCCTAATTTATATCTTATATAATTTAAAATCTGTAACGCCCCAAATTAGGGGTTAGCAGATTAAGCAAATTTAGTCCGATTTAGGTTATGTCTCTTTGACATTTTGGC
>JANJEY010000001.1:912319-923032 GCA_024703695.1 Erythroxylum cataractarum | reverse complement strand
GTGTGAAACGTTTTGATTTGATTGTACTGTATTGGGTGGCATCCATGTATCCTCTCAGGGGGTATTTGGGTGTTACAAAATCAATATGGTTTAGGTATATTTAAAAAGAACAAAAAATATATAATAAGATAATCCGAAAATTATCACATGAAACAATGATAATTAATTGTTTCACCAAATGTTCACATTTAATATAAGCGGACCCAAAATAGTATTATCATCATTTGAGTGTAAAAGTTGAGAAAATATGATAATACTTAGTGTTATTTTTATCTAATGGAGAGATTGTTTTTAATACAGACACAAAATGTTATATGAATAAAAAATTATATTTCAAAATTAGAAAAAAAATTAAATTAATATGATAAGAAATTTAATGTTTAAAAAATTTAACCGGTATTAGACGATTATAAAATCAGTCAAAAATTGAAAAAATTAAAAAATTTAAAAAATGATTAAAAAGTTTGTTTTTATTTATAAAAAATTTTAAAATTTAATTAAAAAGTTGTTAAAAATAGATAAATTGATTTATTTTAATTTATATAATTAATTAATTAATTATCGAATATATCTATTAATTAATAAACAAATTAATTTTTAAGACATTGCCAAAAACTTCACAAAAGGGCAGCTAAGACTTAATCCGACGTTGTTTTCTGCAAGCACATAGCTTCTTCCTTCTCACGAAGGACCAAAGGAACAAACTTCGTTATCATCCAATCCCGCAGCCGCACGTGGCAGACACCAACTGGCAATTCCTTCTCCAATCATCGAGCCTCTTCCCCATCCCCTAGATCTTTCCTGTCATCAACTGTAAAAGAATTGATCCCTCAAAGATCTCTTTGCCAATAAAGATTCAATCTTTTTCCACCAAGGAGTAGAAAGATTGCATCCTTTTTCCCTGTAACATGGAGATGCAGTGAAAAAAAAGAGGTTTCACGAGTACCCAACAAATAGGAACAGGACAGCATTTGGTATCTGTAACGTGTTGAACCTCTCAATCATGCCATCTCCTGTTTTACCTGTAACTAGTCCCCAGTTTTCGAAACCCATCTCTCTTGTTGACCCAACCTCACCGAATGTGTTGTCATCAGCGATGTTCCTCAAACCAGAGATGCTCGACGACCCAACAACGAGACTTTTGATTTCTCCAAGGATTCAAGATGAATCCAGCGTTTCAATGAGCCCTCTTTTGTCAAGGACTTCTAGTTTTGCAGGTATTACTAGCACAACTACTAGTACTACCAAGTTTTATCAACAGAGACGTCGCCGGATCGCTAGTGAAAGCTCTCTCTGTTCCCTTTCAGATGGCAATGGTCGAGAGCAGTCTTTTGGTCACGAAGTGGGTGAAGTCGCCTCTCAGACGTTTGTTGCCACTAGTTTGAGTGTGAAACTCCTGAGTTACCTTGGGTATGTTTTTCTGAGTTTTAATTTGTTGCAACATTTATATGCTCAGTTATCTAATTTGCTTACGCTTAGACACTTTTATGCTTTGTTTCAAGATATACCAACGTCTAGAATTGTATGGACAGAGAACATGTTTTTATTTGTTTCTCAACCGTCTCTTCTGGATTCTGTGTTACTTTCCTTCTTGTGTCTGTTGGGTGCCTTTTCATGGTATAAATTTATTAAGTTAATTGTTTATCACACATAAATGGTGGGTCCTTTGTTTTTAAGTTGCTTGTGGCTTCAAGTTACAGTTTTCTGTACCCCTTTTTGAAAGACGTATATGGTTTACATGACTACTCTGATGGTTCTTGGGATACGATCAGTGTTCCATACTCTTTCAGAAATGATCTAAGGAAGTTCTTTTGTTTGGTAAAAGTCTTTTTCTTGATAGAAGAAGCATTTGTCCAATATCATCTTGGGCTTGTTGAGCGTAATATAAATAGATTGGCGGTTGATTCATAACCAGAATACATGAATTGTCTATTTGATGCTTGCTTAGTAAGCCTGTGTTATTTGAAATAAGATGCAAGCTGCCATTAAGAAGAGTCTTCTGTTTCATCTTGGTTGGATCTGTTGCAATGAGGAGATTAAACTTTATTTGCCATTTTATCTCTCAGCAAAGTGAACTTATTGATGAAGATAATACACTCAATTGTTGGATTATGTCACTGCATATTTGTCTGTCCCTCCATAAATGTTTCCTCATTTTTGTGCTAGGCTGTTGAGTTCTTTGTTATCCTCAATCATCTTCTGTAATACACACAATGGATGCCATTTGGAAATGTGTTTAATGGAAGGATTTTGAGTTCAAGGTTATTGGTCCAAAACTTTTGTGTTCAAGTCTTTGGAAAAAAATCTGCTTGTTTTCTGAAGATCACTTTGCCTAAATGAAGGGGAAACTGAATAGCTGCTTGAACTTGGAACTTAATGTTTATTCCCTAACTTCCTCACAACTGTCATGTGCTTCCTAATCATTTCTTCTCATTCAGGGTAGGCTACAGATGGATTTTGAGATTTCTTGCCCTTGGTTGTTACTCTTTGATGCTTCTTCCTGGTTTTATTCAAGGTAATTGAGCAGTAATTCATGAAGAAGTTCTCCAATGTCATATTGAATCCTTTGATTATTTCTATTAAACCTCAAAACAATTTGTTTTGTTTGGTAAGATCACTAGGCTAAAGATTGGTAGAATGTATTCATGAGTATCTAGTTCAAAGTTTTCTGAGTCTTTTGCAGTTGGGTACTACTATTTCTTCTCTCGCCATGTCATTAGAGGTATAGTATACGGGGAACAACCAAGAAATAGGTATGATTTACATGCTATGTTTATCCTGAGTTGCCTCACATTGAGAACATATAAACTCTATTAGAACACATTCGTAAAATGAATATCCAAAACTTTCTCATGCAGGCTTGACCTTTATTTACCAAAATCCAGTGATGGACCAAAGCCTGTAGTTGCTTTTATAACTGGTGGAGCGTGGATAATTGGGTGAGTTCCTTGTTCCTTCTAGATTTGAATATAGAGATGCAGGAGATACATTGCCTAACATAATATGAGATGAAAGTCAATCTCTGGCCACTTACAACCCTCTTCTGAGTTGCATGGAGATAATGATTGCTTCTTAGATACTTCCTATGAAAAAGAAAAATTAATATGATGGGAGGAAGTCAGAGCAAATTCCTCACTGGCAGATGGAGCTAAAATCAAAAGTCTTAACCTTTTTCATTTTTTGAGTACCATTATAAGAAATTTGGAATTTCCTCTTGAATGTTATATTTGTTTATTTAGCTTTGGTATTAAAAATAAAAAGAGGACTTGATTCGACATAGTCTGTGTATTGAGATTCTATTGAATGCCATTAGTGTGCCTTTCTCCTTTGTCATTCCTATTTGATCATATATCATGGAGCTCTCTTTGTTCGTACAGTTATAAAGCATGGGGTTCTCTATTAGGACAGCAGTTGTCAGAACGAGATATCATAGTAGCTTGCATAGACTACAGGTGAGATTTTATACTTCAAAAGGTAATATCTTTAACTGATCAATTTACCATGCCATGTTTCTTGTATATTACCTTTATGTGATGCTTTTTGTTGAAACTGAGTTGTTATTCGGTTATTTATTTACTGATTCACATGCCCTATATATGGAAGTTTGTGTGCACACTACTGTTGAGGAAAGGTTCTTAGCGTGGGAACACGTAGTTTCCGTCTTTCTGGCACGGGACTGCATTGTAGTTTCTAACTGCAAAAATTCCTTCCTCTGTGACGTTATATCATTCGAGAAATCACAGCAACATCTCATCTCTATCCAAACATCTGTTCTGTACCTTTTCTACCTAAAGCCTTATTCTTTGTTCAACTTCATATTATCTTGCAATTTCTGGTAAACTAAATTAACATGTGCTTGCGTCTATCTCTCCCTTTGTGCACAGCCTAATGTTCCTTTGTTGGTATTTGGTGATCATCAAAGTGGATTACCTAATCTATGTTCCATTTCCTTTACCAACGAGTGTACATGTGTTTCTTCCATTAATTTCTTTAAATTGTTCTCTGTTTTGCTTCTTTTTTATTTCCCCATTTCATGTCTAACTTTGTTTAGTACGTATACTGATTGATGAATGTTATTGGACTTAACACATTTGGTTTTATTGGTGAATGACAAAAGATTATCTTCTAGGTTATATTTTTTTATTCTATGATCTATTTATGAACTTTATCATCACAGACAAAGATAGTTTTTGGTTAAGTTTATCTCAGTATCTTCTCTTCATGTTTTAGTTTCAATTCATTTCTAGTTAACGACTCCTTATATCCTAACCTCAGTTCATTGCACATGTAGAAACTTCCCTCAGGGAACTATGAGTGACATGGTTGCTGATGCATCCCAAGGTATCTCATTTGTCTGCAATCACATTGCTGAATATGGAGGTGATCCTAACAGGTAATTGCCTTTGATCCTTCTTCATCTTGTCCTTTTTCTTTTGTCCTTTTCCTGTCTCTAAAAGCTTGCATGAATCATTAATTTCTCTTTATGATGTTCATTTTTCATTTGGGTAGGATCTATCTAATGGGACAATCAGCTGGTGCACATATTGCAGCTTGTGTACTTGTAGAACAGGCAATCAAAGAGGCTGGTGAAGGAGAGAGCACTTCTTGGAGTCTTTCTCAGATAAATGCGCACTTTGGTTTATCTGGGGGGTAAATATAGATTTAAAAGATGTTATATCTTAAAAATTTATCATGTTTGATCATGATTATAAGGACCTTTTCTTATCATCTGGAATAGGTACAATTTGTTTAACCTGGTAGATTACTTCCATAGTCGGGGTCTGTACCGTTCTGTATTTTTAAGGTAACCTCATACTACATTCCTCTGTAAATCGTCCAATACATGTTTCGTTTTGATAATACATTATGAATGACTGCATCTTTGATTGTTGTTGTTGTCGTTGTCATATTTATGTACAGCATAATGGAAGGGGAAGAGTCTTTAAGGCGATTTTCTCCTGAAGTTGTTGTTCAGGACCCTAACTTGAAAAATGCTTTTGCTCTTCTACCTCCTATCATCCTTTTTCATGGTACTGCAGACTACTCAATTCCAGTTGATGCCAGGTCAGGACTTTCTCCAAGTAAAATCCTGGATATATACATATATCCATACATATTATTCTCTTAATTGCAGATGATTATGCAACTCTAATAGGTTTTCAGAGACTTAGTATGATCGAATTCACCATTTTAATTTAAGATCACTGTAGGTTAGAGGCAGTTGTGTTTGCAGGCTATTGTAACAAATATTTTTATCTCATAGTTTAAGGGAATTCATAATACTTTCAGAGAATTGGTGTCTCTGAACCCAAACCCTTTTCACTAAATGGCTGATCAATATATTATCTGAACCCTTGTATCGAGGCATATCAAATTGAAATGTGTATGTGCCTCAGGATTTCCCAGACTCCTTGTTCTAGGCGTCAGGTTGGTGCATTTATACTGGTCTTGAATCACTATCACAAATGTGAGAGATTAAATGATGAGAGTACTGATAAAATTAGAATTGCAGTACTTAAATGAGAAAGCTGTCTTTGAATTCTATTCTGCACAAGAGAATTTGTTCCCAGGGAGGATGTACTGTATGAAAAGTAAAGAATGATTGCGTCCCCTCGCGAAATTTGTTTATTGTTCATGGCCTAATACATTTTCCAGGTGCTTGTCAGCAGGAACAGGATCTTATCATTTGAACTTCTTTTGCAGTAAAAGCTTTGCTGAAACTCTTCGAGGAGTCGGGGTCAGAGCTGAATCAATCGTGTATGAGGGGAAGACTCATACTGATTTGTTTCTTCAGGTAATCTAGCTATTTATCTTGTGTAATCCCTGAAATATTTTCATGATCGTAAAGCTGAAATTCCTTCCCCATCAACTTCTTTCCAGTGGGAGATTATAACTTGTTCTAATGGATGGTCATTTCAGGATCCTATGAGAGGTGGAAAAGATCAGATGTTTGAAGATTTGGTTGCCATAATTCATGCAGATGACCTGCAAGCACAGGCCAAGGATGCAGTGGCGCCTCCAAGAAGACGTATGGTACCTGAATTCATGATTAGGGTGGCTCGCAAAGTTAGCCCCTTTTGACAGTTGCAGAAACCTTCAAAATGCCAAAATCCCGAGGACTTTCAATCTCTCTTTTATACTGATTTCAACTATTGGTGTAGTGTACATATTCTTCCATTTTTCCACAGGTCACCAACTTCTCTGTTTTAGCCATTGAAACGGTTCATTTTACACGTTCCTGGTCAGCTCAGGACAACATTTATCGAGCTTCCAAGACATGTAAAATCTTGAAACAGAGCTATTCCATCACGAGATAGCTTTCAGTAGATGATTTTATACAGTGTTACTGGTAGTGGATGAATGTTCGAGCTCAGCTTATGAAGTGGTTCTTTTGCGATGTTGTGAAGATAAATCAACTTGTCATTTTGAAGAAAGGCATAGTAAAGGAAGTTTTGAAAGTAACTTCTTTATTAGATAAGGATAAGATTGCATATTACTGGATTTTTTTAAATTTTACGTTTCAGTGAGATTTTTATTAAATTATTGTTGTTACGTGATAAAAGAAAGTACTTTTTTGATTTTTTTTTTTTTGAGATTGAGGTTGATGTTGAGGTCAATGGAGCTTAAAACTTGAAAAAAAGTAGATTTGACAATGTCAAGATAAATTTATCACACCCTTCATAGAAAAAAAGTAGTATGATATTTGTGGCTCATTTTGGCTCTCTTTGAAGATTAACAAACTAAATCTAAATTGTTCGGATTTTGAATTAAATTTAGGCTTGAGAGATTGGCTTAACTTTTCTAAGGATGACATCGGATTAGGTCGAGCTCGAGTCCTGTTGGGAGCTTGAGTCCTGTTGGCCAGAACAGGCTTGGGACTTACGACCTAATTGAGGTTATACAACCTAAAGCTTGAGCCTGATGTTAATTTTATTTTTGATCTTATCTTATTTTACCTGGAAGCAATGATGCTTGTGCTTAAAACATTCTGGCGGCTTCAAGTCGAGAATAAAGTTTAAGCTCAAACAATTTCTACGAGTCTAGATGCAGAAAATCATTGATTAGAAAACTTGCTGTATGCTAATGGAACAAAATTCGAAGTTGAATCGCCATAATGGTGCTTCTCTCTCAGATCCTAATTTGTATTGATGCGTAGTGGGAAGTCTCATTTATTTCACTGTTACATATCCTGAAATCTCTTTTGTTGTTCAAGTTGTCAGTCAGTTCTCAATGTAAGAGGTCATATCTCTCATCTCTTCATTGCATTCTTCGCTATCTAAAGGGAACTTGTGATGGCGGACTATTTTTTCCTTCCAAGTTCTCTTTTCCACTAAGGCATGCAGATTATATTATGTTAACGTTGTTTTAGTTTTAGTTTTGAAACGTTATTTTGCTTCTGATGATGCTTAGTTTTTGTAGCATTCTTGCTTGACAAAATAGTGAACCAGTCTTTTATTTTATTAAAGGGAAAAAGTACAAACAACGAGCTAAACTAATTTGGGGGTACTAATCCCAGCTATGTCCTTTATGAGGATTGATTGACACTCGTTGGGTGTGGATACAAACGTGGTAACCCCTACTCTGAAATTTACAACAAAATTTGCGAGCCAATCGGCACTCCTGTTACCCTCTCTGTAAATGTGGCGGGGTAAGACTACCCAATTACAATTGAGTAGCTCATTGATGCCCAAGACAAGAGGATTAAGAGACGTGACGTAGTTAGTGGAATTAGAGAGAAGACTAGATACCACCTATGAATCTATTTCTAATTCCACTTTCCAAAATCCTAAGTCCCAGGTCAGATTGAGCCCTAAATAGACGTCCCAGAGTTTTGCTACGACCGAGGAACACCGACCAATATTCTGGGCAAATTCCCTTAGTCAATCACCATTGCTGTCGCGGAGAAGGCCCCCTGCGGTGGCTAACCCTGAAGAATGTTTTTGCGCCCCATCGGTGTTCAGTTTCACCCATCCAAGAGCGGGTCTATTCTAGCGAATTAAGTGCTCCTGTCGAGGTCAGGGACCCTGATTGGTCGTGCTTGGCCATTCTGGGGCTTGGAGGATCTGACGAACATATTCCAAAACAGTGGTAGCAGGAGTGATCGGCAGGAGAATTGGGCCTAAAAAGGGACTGGTTTCTCCAGAACCATAGAAACCAGCAACTTGTGCCAAATATGAGGGACCAATCATGGCCACCGATTTGACGATGCATATGAAGGTTGGCCTGGAACCAATCAGAAAGAGAAAGGTAAAAAAAGTTAGTTAGGAGTATGTGGATAGAAAAGGAGTACCATAGCCTTTTTGCCCTGGGGCAGTCGCACATAAGGTGGATGGAGGACTCTTCCTCCTGACATTGGGTGCACTCGCCAGTCGAAGTTAGGTTTCGATGAAGCCGTTGTTGATTGGTTAACAATCGATCATGAGCCAATAGCCAGAGGAAGGATCGGATGCATTGAGGGTCGGACTAGTGCCAAAGAGTCCTCCAATGGATAAGAGCCTCCTGGGTGCCTGATCCATAATCATGGTGTATGCGATGGCTGTATTGAAATGTCCGGATTCTGACCTCCCCCAAGTCAGCTTATTCGGCCCGAAGTGAGGCTTGGGCAGCAAAATACCTGCAATGGACATGCAAACAAAATGAAAAAGTAATAATTGAAATTTATCCCAATGTCAATTACCTGAAGTTTCGGTGTAGTGCTGCACTTGTAGGTTGAAGTCAGAGTCGGGGATAGGAGCCAGCGCGTGAGCAATGAACGGTCCCAAGTCTGCCATCCAAGTGTCTAGCCAGAATCGTGCCATTGAGCTGTCACCAATAACCCATTTTATGCCATGAAGGACGTGGTGCTAAGTAGCTTTGATGCTCTTCTAGATCATAGAGCTGCCTGTGGCCTATATGGAGACAGGCAGGTTGTTAACATCAAAATTATATTTGGTAGAAAGAATTTGAACCCATAACTTGTTCGACTGCGAGATTAGGGTCCATCCAAGTTTGGTTAACAACACATCATTAGTATCCCTAATTTTACAAATACCCAGCCCCCCCAGTTCTTTTGGTTGGTAGACTATGTCCCAGGCAACAAAATTAACTTTTTTGGCATCCGGAGAAGAGGCCCACAAAAAGTTGCGTATAATTTTTTCCAAGTTATCACAAAGTCTTCTAGGAAGGCGCACTGTCTGCATCGTATAGAGGGGAAGAGCAGAGATGATTGCTTGAGTCAAAGTGGTGCATCCAACAAGCGATAAAAGATTTGCGGTCCATCCCGAGAGACATTGTTAAACCTTATCCAAGATGAATTGGTATGTACTCTTGTTGACTCTTGCATGGAGCAAAGGCACTCCAAGGTAGCGGCTTAAGTCGGTAGTTTGCTTAAAACCCAATTCTCTACTCAACTGATGGGCATTGGAATGGTGGACATTCTTGGAGTAATAGCAACTAGATTTCTCTTGACTGATTTTTTGGTTAGATGCATTACAGAACTGGGCCATGACATCTCGGATGACCCGGGCTTGGCCGAGAGCCATTTTGGAGAAAAGGATGAGGTCGTTGGCAAAAAACAGATGAGTTAACAGGGGACCCCTGTGGCTTAATTGAATAGGTTTCCATTTGCCTTGTAAAATCGAGTGGTGGATCAGGTGACCGAGGCATTCGATGCACAAGATGAAAAGATATGATGATAATGGATCTCCTTGGCGAAGCCCTTTGGAGGGAGTAAATTCCTCACTGAGTTTGCCTCCCCAGTTAACTTGCATGGTAACGGTAGTAACGCACTTCATAATGAGAGAGATGAGAGAGCTAGGAAGGTCAGCATCCATGAGTGTATCATGGATGAAGTTCCAAGAGAGTCGGTCATAGGCTTTCTCAAGATCGAATTTTATGGCCAGAAAAACCTTTTTTCCCTATCTTCCTTCTCATGGTATGGATAATCTCCTGGGCTATGATAATGTTTTCAACTATCATTCACCCCGGAATGAAACTGCATTGATTAGGGGCGACTAGAACATCAAGAAAAGGTTTTAGATGATTAACAATGATCTTGGACAATCCTTTGTAAAGCACGGAGCACAATACGATTGGTCTGAATTGCATGATTAGTTTAGGTGAGGGAATTTTTGGGATGAGAACCAGAAGGGTGCGGCTCAGTTCGGATTCCCAGACTTCATGTCGAAAAGTTTTTTAAATAAAACTGATCAACGAAGGCCCTAATGTGTCCCATTGGGATGATAAGAATACTGCAGTGAATCCATCAAATCCCGGGGCTTTGTTAGGAGCCATGGCAAAAAAAGCAGATTTAACTTCCTCGAGCAGGAGAGGGCTTTCAAGAACAGTCTTCGCTCTAGGCTGGAGAGGGGGAAAGCATCCTCTGAGTTGAAGCGGGGTCAAGGTAGTAGGATGTTCTGTATACAACTTTTCAAGGAAAGTCTTAGCGAGATGACAGATTACAATAGGGTCGGAGTGAGCTGTGCCAGATTCATCAGTAAGGGAGGCTATGTGGACTTTTCGTCTTTTGGCAGTCGTGACAGCGTGGAAGTATTTAGTATACCTGTCGCCTTGTCTGATCCACTGTCATCTAGATTTTTGGTGCCAATAGAGTTCTTCTTGATAGAGCACATGTTCCAGTTCGGTCCGTAGAAATGGTCAAGCTCGGGAAGAGAATCTGAATCCTCTTCATCCAAAGATTTTTGAATGCCTGTCAGGCTCTCCATGAGTCTCTTT
>JANJEY010000001.1:834922-851278 GCA_024703695.1 Erythroxylum cataractarum | reverse complement strand
CGATCGGTTTAACTATAAAAAATTTAAACCATTCAATTTTTTAGTTTTATTTTTAATTTTAATTTAATAATTCTTGTTATTAAAAAGTGATCAGTTAATTAATTAATTGATTGATTTTAAAAATTAATAAGTTATTATAAACTAAAATAAATCAATTAATTTTCGTTTAATATTTTTAATTAAACTTCAAATTTTTTATAAATAAATATCAGTTGCGTTTAAAATTTTATTTTATTCAATATTTAACTAATTTTATGATACTTAAATACCTATTTAATTTTTTATACGTTAAATCTTTTTTAAAATATTAGTCCCAGCCATGCTCAAGTTGTAACATTTCTCTGCCCTGCATTGACGGGGACTGCAGCTTGCCAGCATAATGGACCACTATGTCCTTTTCTTTTGTTTGCACTCGTCGATCTTCGGTCTTCCGACCCCCCATGCCGTGATTTTCGTTCATGCTTGACCTGTGGCCGCAGAGCTGTAACGATAGGACAAGTCCCAAACATCTTGGACTTTTCAATTTCACCGTATCTAATACGCTGCTTAAACCTCGATAAACCATGCATAAATATGGCTTCTAAGGAATGAATCAAATCTAAGCTACTACAATGGCACTGAAACTCACTTCCTCACTACCCCTTTACTGCTTTCTCTTGATCATCTCGATCCTCCATACCACACCACGAGAACTTACACCTAGACAACTTCAAGATCTTCCTCCATATGGTAAGTATGTTATATCTTACTTTTTTTAAAAATTTGTAATGTTCTTTTGCTCATGGTTCTCAGGAGTACGTGAATGATTTATTTTTGCAGGTAACAGTACTAATAATTCGAGTGTACATGAGCTCAATAAAGCACCAAGTAAGGGTCAAGTCTATGGAAGTGTGTCCCGGCGGGCTGGTTCAGCCACTGGTCACAGTACGCCTAGTGGGCCGATCCAAATGCCACCTCCCACTGCAGTCACTACGGTCACATATGAAAGTGGTAGCCCTCCGGAAAATAATAACAATAATGGCAATAACAATAATAACGGAAATAGTAACAATAATAATGAGCAAAATGGTAATTCTTATTGGAATCCTCCAGCAAATCATTGGCCCTAACTATGCTTAATAATACGGTGAAGAAGAAAAAAAAGTGATAGATAATAAATAATCTTAGTCAATTAATTATGTTAATGTGCAATTTGTTGGAAGCCTTTTCTTCTTCGTTAACTCCACTTTTCAATCAGGAAAAAGAAAAGAAAACAGGTTGGTTTGTGGCAATTTTAAGTTTCCTACATTCAATGTAAACTGTGCTATTGCTGTTCGATATATTCAAATAAAAATTATTCAAAAAGTTGGAGATCATATTTTTTATATTTTTGTAACGCTTTATTTATTTTTTTTTTGGCTCTTACTTTTATGGCAAATTATTGAAAATAATTCCTGAACCATAAAATTATTTCAAAAGCCGATTAATGAACATGTTGTTGATTAGGGTAAGTTCGATTAATTTATAACCATTCACAGATTTCTTGTTCTTCGTGTTTCCTTTGACTTTTTAAACCCGAGAATATCGGTGAGAGAATAGTCAAGTAATTAATTAATACTTAACATGCACAAAAGAATATAATAACCTTCATTTTGAACTTTTTAAATATATTTTAAAAATTGATCTCAAGATATTGTTTTATTATTATATTATTTGGTTTCAAATAAACATAGTACTAAAATTCTTAAATTTTAATAAAAATTATGAATAAACGAAAAACTAAGAAGAATAATAAAAAAGTTATTTTTAAAAAATCAAGTTGCATAAAAATTTAATATAACCATTCTTAAAATGTATTATAAATAAGAAACATTAATTTCGATTAAGTTTAGCACATTATCAAAATAAATGTAATATAATCTTTTAAATATGTATGAGAGCAAGGCCAACAACTTTTGTAGCATTTTCTACTTAAATTATCTTCACGCTTTCTAACTTCGAAATGTGCAACGGTACAATAATAATCTAATAAAGATTCGAGAAATTAAATAATACGCGATCCTATTTTTAATTAATAAGAAGATATTTTTAAATAACTTAAATAAAATAATAATAATAATAATAATAAGAAAGAGCACACCTAACTTGACCAGCAAACGCGGTTTCATTGCTGTCCTCGTCCACATCTTTTTGCAGAGAAGAAAAAGAAGTCATGGTGCATGGCCCTAGTAACTGTCTTTCTGAGAAGTTTTCATATTAAATAGGATTGACCAATAGCTAAAATAGATAGAGAAGACGAATTCTACTTTTTCACATTATTTATTTGGTCAGTACCTTTGACATTTTTGTTAATTATGATATTATGTTGAATATTAATATTCTTAAAATGATATTAATAATATTATAAACCGAAAAGTCTCTATAGTTATTTTAATTTATGTGATATCAGATAATTCACATAAATTCTAAAATATTTTTTAGACTTTAAGAAAATATATTATTTGTATTTCAACATTTTACAAAATTTTTAAAGTGATATAAGAAATAATCACTAAAGATAATCATTTTGGTATGAAAGATAATAATGAAGATTTAATTATTCGAATATTAACATGGTCTGGGTTATTATATAAATCTGAGTGATGATTAATGTGGATGATCATCGCCGACTTAAAGAGTTAAAGCCTTTGAACGAAAATGGGAAGCAAGAATACCACCTCCTCTTCACTTGGCTTATTCTGTTCCCTCTTCATTATGTTCCTTCTGTTCTTCCCCAGAGGACTCATTGCAAGAAGATTAGCTGATGACATCTCTCCAGGTACTTAATCTAATCAACTACTCTTTTTGCTCAAAATCCATGTTTATAGCGTTTAAATTCTGATAGAATTAAAAGGGTTTTAGAGTTTTTGTATCAATGAGTAAAGGGTTTTGATTTGTGTAGAAAATTTATGAGTTCCTTAGCTTTGTTTAACTGGTGATTGAATAGGTGAAGAGAATAAGCAAGATAATGGACAAAGCAAAGGCAACGTCCATGGAAGTCAATCGAGGCATGCCGGTTCTGCAACTGGCGATGGTTCACCTACAGGGACTGTCCAAATGTCACCTCCTACCTCTTTAAAAAAGATCTCATTTGCAAGAGTCACTGTTAACGCCACAAATCCTTCGCCACCATAGCCATCCGAACTTGTCTTTGGAAGGACAAGTTTCTTAATTCTATTGTGTTCAATCCCAGTTTACTTAAAGTTCTTCATATTGGTTTTGATATTGTATTATATGAAACCTAGTAATGTGTATTTTCTGTTAGAAAAGTGGGTTCAAGTTGGATGACTTGAGACTGAAAAATCACTATCTTTAAGAAAATATTTGCCCCCACTAGTTGCTGCAGGGTTTTGACAAATTTAATTCTAAGATACAACAAGCCTAATGTTCTCTAAGACAGCAAAATTAATAGAGAACCAAAGATAAACTTCAATTAAAAATGAATATGATAAAGATGAAGAAAAAAAGATTTGATCATGTATTAACCATGAATTAGATATTACTGGCCTTATATAGACTTAAAGACACCCATTCATAATATACATGATTGATCATGACACCTCTTGGGAAAACATGTGACCATTCATGGCGTTTGAATTGAAATGACATGTCTCTTCATTTACACTTCTTCATTGAATTCCTTGATTTCAAACTCTTTTCCAACAATCCCCCACTTAGTTTGTAATGTAAGATTAAAGACATTTCATGCATTTAAGAGGTATCTTTAGATTTGAACCTCTCATTAGTATAAGCACTTCAATGTTCTAACGAAATTTAGGTGGCATGGAAGCTTTGAACCTAGATTCCTATGTGTTAGAACCGAAAATGCTATACACATAAAACCTTCATTTTTCTTAAAAGTTTATTTAATAACCGCACCTTATGGCCTTATGCTACCTCTTAGAATTCATGAAGATTTACAAGATCTATTCCTTGTTGACGCAGCACCACTTCCATGTTCATATAGGTGAAGATCGTTAAGAATTTATTCCCTCTTAACTCTTCATTAAGAGTGTTTAACAATCACCTTCCTCTAGTACCAATCGTTTGACGACTCTTTTGGGATCAAACTTAGTACTTTGTCCCTTGCTTATAACTTGTTGTTACCCATTGACCTTTTGACTAGTGATGTGCTAGAAAAAGTTAGGTTTCCATTACAAGCAAAGTTAATTTATATGTCTCAATCCCAAACCTGTTGATGTGCTCTTTATCAAATCTCTCGAGAAACCCTTTGTGAATGGATTCGCTAGGTTATCACAGGATTTGACATATACAATGGCAATAATACCATCTGAAATCAATTGTCTTACATATTCATGTCTAAGGCTTCTATGTCTAGATTTTCCATTATAAATTTTTCTATATGCTTTAGACATAGTTGCTTGGCTATCACAATGTAAGGATATGGCCGGCATCTGTTGTGACCATAACTTGATATCCAATAATAAATTTCTCAGCCAGTCTACTTCCTTACCTGCAACTCCTAATGTTATAAATTCAGATTTCATTGTTGAATGTATTATACAAGTTTGCTTCTTTAATATCCAAAAATTGTACCTCCTTCCAAGATGAACACCCAACCCAATATTGACTTGTTATCACTCACACTAGTTATCCAACTAGCATCTGTGTAACCTTCCAACATGATTGGAAACTTGTTATAAAACAATCCGTAGTTTAGAGTTTTCTTCAAGTACCCAAGTACTCTCCCAATTGCCTTCCAATGTTCCACACTAGGATTACTAGTGTATATTGATAATTTACAAACCGCGAATGCAATATCTAGTCTAGTGCAATATGTAGCATACATTAAACTACCAAAAGCACTAGCATATTCCAATTGAGCTACTGCTCTACCTATATTTTCAATTACTTTGCATGAGGCATCATATGAAGTATTTGCTTCTTTGATGTCCAAGTGTTTGAATTTGTTCAACACGTTTCCAATATAATAAGATTGGAAAAGAACAAAACCCCCCGCTATGTTTAGATACCTTAATTCCCAAGATAGTATCTACCTCATTTAAGTCTTTCATTTTGGATTGTGCGGTTAGATACTTCTTTGTTTCATTCACACACAACATATTAGTGTCAATAATCAACATATCATCTACATATAAACATATGATGACACCATATTCTTGTGTAAACTTAGAATATATACACTTATCAGCACTATTATGCTACATTTTTTAAGATAACGAATCAAATTTCTCATGTCATTGCTTGGGTACTTGTTTTAATTCATACAAAGATCTTATTAATTTACACACTTTGTTTTCATTAATTGATAGAACAAAACCCTCCAATTGCTCCATATATACTTCTTGATTCAAGTCACCATTTAAAAATGCATTTTTAACATCCATTTGATGTATATACAAATTATAAATAGAAGCTAAAGCTAATAGTACCCTTATAAATGTTATCCTTGCAACCGATGCATAAGTATCAAAGTAATCTATTCCCTTTTTTTGCCTAAAACCTTTGACAATCAATCTAGCTTTGAATGTTTGTATTGGACCATCCGTATTATATTTCTTTTTAAACATACACTTACATCTAATAGCCTTTGAACTAGGAGGCAAATCAGTGATGACCCAAGTTTTATTTGATAATAAAAAGTCCATTTCATCATTGATTGCTTCCTTCCAAAACGATGCATCTCTCGATTGCATTGCTTCCTTATAGGTCTTTGGATCATCCTCAACATGTAAAACAATTGGTAGCTTATTTAGTACCGTTATCCTATTCCCTTCAACTAAAAAGACAATAGATTGTGAGGATATAAAATCCATATGTAAGTCCTTTTCTTTTCTAGCACATTGACTCCTTCTAACTTCGGTTAAAGGACTTGAATCATGTTCAATGCTAGAACTTGGTTTAGAATGTTTTTTAGCTTATGATTCAACCAAATGCTCACTAGTAGAGTCTTGATTTGAGCTTGGCTTATTATGAAACTTGTTTTCAACAAACTCAACATCCCTAGACTTTACAATTACATTGGATTCTAGGTCCAATATCCTATATGTCTTAGAATTTTTCGCATATCCAATAAAGACACCTTTGAGTGCTCTAGGCCCCAATTTAGTCCTTTTCGGATCCGGAGCTCTATAGTATGCTAGGCATCCCCAAACTCTAAGATAACTTAGATTTGACTTTCTTTTTTTTCATACTTCATATGGAGAAATTTTAAATTTTTTTTGTAAAAATTCTATTATGAATGTGACAAGCCGTAAGCAAGACTTCTCCCCACAAATTCGTTGGTAAACTCGAATTTACTAACATTACATTAAGCATGTCAACCAAAATTCGATTCTTTTTTTCCACCAAACCATTTTGTTAGGGTGTATATGGAGCAGTTGTTTAGTGTATGATTCCATTTTCCTTACAAAAATTTAAGAACTCTTGAGGAAAATACTCACCACCTTTAGCACTTCTTAGATCTTTTATTTTCATTCCCTTTTGGTTTTCAACTTCCATCTTATAAAATTTAAACATATGAAATGCTTCATCTTTATGCTTTAACAAATGCATATTGGTATATCTAGATGCATCATCAATGAAAGTTATAAAGTATCCATTTCCACCTCTTGTTAGCATACCATTTAATTCACATATGTCGGAATGAACAAGTTCCAAAATTTTAGGTTTTCTTTCAACTTTTGGAAATGGTTTCTTAACCATTTTATCTTGAATGCACACTTCACAAGTTTTATCATTATCATAATTGTAAGATATTAAATCATATTTGGACATAAATTTAAGTGTTGTATTGCTAACATGTGCAAGTCTATCATGGCATAATGATAATGATAAGTCAGCCATATAGACCAAAACATTTGTATTATTATTAATGCTTAACTTAAATGTTCCATTACAAACATATCCGTTGCCTACAAACAATCCATTCTTAGACAAAATAACTTTATCCCCCTCTAGCACAGCCTTGAAACCCTTTTTACAAACCAAATTGATCGAAACGAGATTCTTAGTTATCTCGGTACATGTAAAATATTAATCAATAACAACTCCTTTCCCGAAGTAAAATTCAGTTTTACACTATCCTTTCCCAAAACCTTTGCGGCATTATTGTTTCCCATAAGAACTTCTTAGCCTTCATCAACATGTTCATAAGTCTTAAATAATTCTTTATTGTTGCAAACATGTACCGTGGCTCCCAAGTCAAACCAAGTGATCATACCAATATGCAAATCTGAAACCATTGCAACCAAGTCATTAGTTCCAAGGTCCACCATATTTGCATTATTAGTATTTTGGGTACTACCATCTTGTTTTTGTTTCTTTCGAAACCAATAATGCTTTTTGTAATGTCCCTTCTTGTCACAATTAAAGCATGTCTGTCCTTTCTTAGAATTTTCAACCTTCAGTTTTGGAGCACCCGCTATATCAGAGTATTTTCTCTTGTTTCCACTACTTTTATTACCTTGCTTCCCTTCAACATAATTAACTTTTGTTGCACCTTCAAAAACATGCCTTTTAACAAGATTTCTTGTTTTTTCTTCTATCCACAAATGTTTTTGAATTTGCTCAAGAGGGAAGTCCTCAGTGGTATGTAAAGGCTTCTTCTTATAATCATTCCAACTAGGAGGAAGTTTGGAAATTATTCCTCCTACTTGCAATGACTCAGGAACTTTCACCTTTAATTCTTTGAGCTTGGAAACAAGAACTTGTAATTCATGTACTTGGTCCATTATAGACACATTATTAACCGTATTAGACTCAAAATATTTCATAATAAAAAAATTGTCCACACCTTGCTTTTCGGTATTGTACTTGAACTCCAAAGCCCTTCATATGTCTTTTGGTGAAGTAATTAATGTGAACAAATCATAAAGTCGATCAAAAAGATTGTTGAGAATGTTTCCTCGACGTAGCAACTCATCTTCTTCTCGCTTCTTGCATGCAGCTTTTGTTGCTTCATTATCATCCGGTTGTGGGGTTGGAAGATCATGCAAATCCGGGTCCAAGCAATATGCAATTTTCAATACCGTCAAAAGAAACATCATTTTGTCCTTCCATCATATAAATCCGTGCCATCAAAACAATCCAACTTTATGTAATCTTGATTCATGATACTCTTTTGATTCCATTGCAAGTTATTTTCTTAAAATTGTTAGAAAAGTGGGTTCAAGTTGGATGGCTTGAGGCGTGAAAAATCACTATTTTTAAGAAAACATTTGCCCCCACTAGTTACTGTAGGGTTTTGACAATTTCCTTCTAGGATACAACAAGCCTAATGTTTTCTAAGACAGCAAAATCAATAGAGAACCAAAGATGAACGTCAATTAAGAATCAATATGATAAAAATGATGAAGAAAAGATTTGATCATGTATTAATCATGAATTGGATGTTAAACCAGCCTTATATAGACTTAAAGACACTCATTCATAATGTACATGATTATTCATGGCACCTCTTGGGAAAACATGTGACCATTCATGACATTTGAATTGAAAAGACATGTTTCTTCATTGACACTTCTTCATTCAATTCCTTTCAAACTATTTTCCAACATTTTCATCTACTTCATCATCGACTAATAGCATAATTTTGTAGGCATGGCAACAAGACGGTCTTTATTCCGAGCATGACCATAACTTGGGTTAGGTTCGACCAGTATTTTTTCTGTAGTTCTTGTGTAATGGTACCAATTTACCTATAATTTTTGACTTCATGGCTCAAAACACTTAGAGTAATAAGGGAATATATGCTTCTATTTATTTTTTTAGTTTTTTATTTTCACAATAGTAAAAACAATTATTTGTTTCAGTTTTTGGTTTTTAGTTTTGATTTTGGTTTCTTCCAATTTTTAAAATTTATAAAAATCACAAAAGTATTTTTTATTATATATTTATATTTTTTATAAACGGAACTATCAATTAAATATATTATTTAATTATTTCATATATTAATTATAAATAATTTGAGTTAGAATGATATTTAATTGATTAAAATTATGAATAATTTAACTTTATTTAATAATTTATTCAATTTTGTAATTAAATAAAATAAAATTAATTAAATAATTATTAATTAATAACTGGTCACATAATCATGATAAAATTAGTAAACATATTGTTGGTACCTGTGAAATCTTATTTTATTAATAAAGGTCTTTAAATAGCTGATATGCATGCATTAATTACATCTGTCTTTTTTTTTTTCGAATTTAACACCAAAAACATCATAGGATAAGCAAACTAAATAAGACTTCGAGACAATTCCATTTATCATATTAGCCAACTTTTGTTCATACTCTGCATCACTTTTTCTTTCCCTCAGTTCTTCGCTGATGATTTGCCTCCTTTCCTCTAATAACACAAAAGTTAAACACTAAGTTGAATTATGCAAACAAAATTGGGGAACATTATGATTAATATACCTTCTTCTTAGGTTCTTGAGACTTTGGTGCAGCTTTCTTGGAGGCTGATGGCTTGGAACCTCCGGGTTTGGGGGCACCATCAGTACTTACCTTAGCAGGTTCTTTCTTGACCTGTCCAAAGAGCGAAGTGCCAACAGATTTCTCTACCTTCAATGATGCCATCTCTTTTAATCGAAAAAACCAACCCTTCTCTAAGTTGGTGAGAATTGAATGTAAAGTGCTTGTTTGCTTGTTGCATCAGGTTCTGATCAGGAGGGTCTATATATATAGAAAAATCAATCAGTGCGAGAAGGGAATCAGAATCTCACGTCTGATGTATAGATTGAAGATTGAAAACAGAGAGTGACTGTGGAAAAAGAATGAGAACAAGTGATTTGGAGTGCACTTGGGTGGGATAGTATTAGATGCTTAAACTAATATTATAGGCATAATTTCCAAAAACAGGCATATATGTCCTGATTTTTTTTTTCTGAATACAATTGATTAAGAAACCTGTAATAATTACATCAGAATAGTTATAGAATTTCATCAGATCGTATCTACTTTGATTTATGTTCTTGGTTGCCTGCTTTTGTGATGGCAACTTCTAGAAGGATTAATAAAAATTATTTAAAAAATGTTTCACAATGAAAGTCCAAGAATTGAATGGTCACTTGGAAGGAGAATTTCTGAAGCCTTTGAAAGGGTTATCAGTCTAGTTTCTAATGCCATAAACAACACTTTATGACTATCTAGTAGAATTTCGAATTTCGAATTAAGATTTAAGTAATGATTAAAAAAATTTAACCGATTCGGTCGATTTAACACTAAAAACTTTAAAGTGTTTAATTTTTCAGTTTGGTTTTTAAATTTTGAGTTCGATTTACTTTAATAACTCTCTTTTATTAAATACTGATCAATTTTTGTAAATTCATAAATTGAAATAAATCAATTAATTTTTATTTAATATTTTTCAATTAAACTTCAAATTCTTAAATACGTAAGGACAAACATATTTTAAATTCTTTAATTTTATTTAATCTTTAGCTGATTTTATGACGATATAATAATGGTTGAATCTTTTAAACCTTAAATATCTTATCTTATTAGTTTAACTTTCAATTCAATTTTTAAAATATTAGATTTAAGACTTGTTCAGAAGTGAAAAAGATTGTATTAGGCTATTTTAAATAGGTGTTTAAGTTGCGGATATAAACAAGATTTGAATTAGTAAAATAACATTCTATTACAACTCTAGATTGATTTAGCTCTTAACATCGAGCCTTTTTCCTAATCGTGTGTTTGTTGTTATTAGGGGATCGGATTGTTCCTCTTTTCTCCTTTCAGTCGTCATCTTATTCTTCTTTTATCTTTATATAGCTTTGGCAAGAAGAAACAATAGGTAAAGAGAATCAAAGTTCACATGGTTATAGGGTTCCACGAGGCATAATGTACATGATTGCTTGCTCTGAGCTTACAGGACCACCTGTTTTAAACTTCTTAAAGTTTTTGCATTGGAAGGTATTCAGAAATAGGGATAGAATTAGATCCCGCCAATAGCGAAATAATTGCAATTTTTTTATATTTTAATTTCTCAAAAATTAAGATTACTTTAATTCCATAAAATGATTAACACATAAATCATAATAAAATATAAGTCTTAATTCGTATCTTATTCCGAAACTTAATCATAATCTTATCTATTTTTTGAATCATTTTTGAAATCAATATATCTCAACCATCATAGTTATAAAAATGTCTAACCTCTAATGATATTTATATAATAATTTGAGAGAACTTTGTAACTCTTACATAGAAAGTTTAAGCAAGAAGTGTTAACTTCATTAGAGTTTAAGTCTGCTTATAATATGTTTGGGACATTTTAGTAATTTAATTAACATTAAATTCTAATTTCAACTAAATTTTATTAGAATTACAAATAATTTCAATTAAATACTAATTATGCCTAAATAAGATATAATATCTCACATTAATCCTTTTTTGTTAAATATCTCATATTTAATTATAAAGTTTCTCAAACTTTATAATCAAATTCAATTTAACTAAAATATTTTTACTCTCTTCAACACATTCTATTTATGAGATTCTTTCTCAAATATGTTGGCAATGATTATAATTATAATTTAATTACATAAATTAAAACTTCTTTTATTTTATCTTTAATTTTTTAATTAAATAATTTATAACCATGTATCAATATTGGCGTCTAGCAACGTATAATGACCACTCAAATATTTGAGAATGTCAAAGTTAATTTAACTAACTTTTCCATGCATGATTTTTTTTGTATAATTTAATCATTTCATCATAGAATGTTTTGGTTATACATAGAACATGAAATTAATGCCTACTCTAATTTAAATCCAATCATATTAGTTTTTCGTCATTACCTATTGATTCAATTAATAACATTTGTAAACTATTTACAAAACATCATTCCACATTGATCAAGAATTTTTTGAATTAATATTAATAAAAAATAGTGAAACATTTTCTCTAATTACTTTAAGGTGATGAATTTTAACTTGATCATTTAACTACCTCTATATAGTTGATGTTATATCTAATGGCTATTTACTGAATGACCCATGATTAAATAAGTCATCAATAGTATCAAAGCATAACAATTCATATACAAGATAACTTTAGAGATCTTAAGTTAAAAGATCAGTTATACAATCATCAGAATGAGAAAACTATAGACACACAAGTAATTAATGTTCCAATTTGATTTCTCATATCAGGTCTATTCAGTGAATTTGTTCTCTAACAAACACCTGCACATTTGTTTAATTATCTCTATGCTTCAATTTATAAGATTGATTACTTCTTTCATAAAGAAAAATATAATGTGTGCTAATTTGTTTACATTTTATTAATATCCAATCTTAATAAAACAATAACTAGGAACAATTTAGGAATAATACATAGATTTCATATGAATTTTATAATTATAATCTCGTTATAATTTCATTTGTAATGTATAATTATTCTACAAACTTTATCATATAAAGGTATATAAGATAAAAAAATGTCTTTAAATAATTGTCACTAAATTACAACCAAATTGATTGACTCTAAGACATAAACTAATATAATAATCATCTGAATCCTTTGTTCATAACAAGTCTCCAATCTTATCTGAGTTATAGAAGGTGACTTTTTTAAATAATGACCTCTAGTTAACGGATATAAACTATTAAGTTACCCTAATAATTTCTAAACATACTTATTCAACCAATTCGATCCATCTCGAGTGGAGTCAAATCATATTAGTCAGAATAAGTCTAGTTTAAACTAACCCTATTTATTTTTAATGGATAAAATTATTAGGTTGACTTAATAGTTTTTTAAAACGCCCTTTTGATTAATTTAATTTGACTTAATATAAAAATATTTTTTTAAATATTTATAACTTTATAAGGGTTAAAGTTATACATTTTATAACTTTTTAATCCAAGAATTAATATGTTTCTACTCTCATACATGTTAACATATTCCAAATTTTGCAATTATATAAATGCAATAAAAAATTGTCATAGTCAAATAATCATTTAATGAATCGATAATTTAGAATTCAATAATAAATAATACATTAAAAATATGCCATATTTAAATAATCGTATATTTCAAATAAATCATTTAATGAATCAATAATTTTGAAATAATTTAAAAACTCATATCTAAATTCTAACATATTTCTAGTCCCAACAAATTCATCTTCTTTTAAGTCAACAAAAGAATTTGCAAATCTAAAAAAAAAAGGTTGTCAGCCGCATTGGAAGTTGTATTTGTCCTCTTCTTCTCTCAGTCTCGCTTACTTTTTTTTTACAAAGGAAATAAACTAAACAGTTACAATATAAATCTCGGGAACAAATCTTGGTCATATCTTCTAGGAGGAATGGGAGGTATCCTGTAGGTGTAGCATGGAGAATGGACAATCCTAGGCCATAGGTGACAATCGAATGGGCAAGCCAGTCCGCATAGCGGTTGCCCTCCCTGTAGAGGTGGCGAGTCCGTACAACCCAATTCCACAGTAACAACTCATTAATCTTTTTGATGAGGGGGTCAGGGAACAGAGTCCGTGCAGTGTAGGAAGAGATATTTGTCGCCGCCACGAGGGAGTCGATCTAAAGCTCAACCCGATGGTACCCTAGGTCCCAATTAAGCTGTAAACCAGAGAGAATACCTTATAGTTCTGTGGTATGTGGCGAGCACCTATCGATATTCTAAATAAAACCATCGATCCATGCGCTTGTACTGTCACAGAGGAGGTCACCTGCTGTGGTAGAGGACGAATGGTTAGTATAAGCACCGTCCGTATTCAGTTTAATCCTGTCGTTAGGAGGTTTGACCCATCCTATGAAATGTTCCCTGCAGGGTGGAGGCCCCAAACAAGCTCGGTGATGCCAAGTCGATGCCTGGATGATCTGATGGCCCAAATCCAGGATAACCTGAGTAGGGGATGCTGGTCGAATGAACTCGGGCTCAAAGATGGATTTATTACGCCAGATTCAGAGGTACCAACAAGGGAGCCCAAATATTAGTGGCCAGGCCAAGCCTGCAATGGTCCTGTGGAGGTGAAGATTAGTAGCGAACCAATTCGGGATGCAAGGATTATGGAAGTCAGGGGGTAGAAGGTACCGGGGGAATTGGTTCCAAACGGTGCGGGCCAGCGAGCAGTCCTGGAGAGCATGAAAAGTGGTTTTGATAACAGGACAATGGGGACAAGCACTATCAGTAATGAGGTGGAGATGCGCCCGTTGTTGGTTGATGAGGAGTCGATCATGCGCCAAAAGCCAAATGAAATAGTAAGACAGTGTTGAGTATGAAAATGGTGAATGGTTAATTGATCGTATTGATTCAATTTATTGGCAGAAATTACTCAAGTAACGAATTTTTGCGAGAAACTGAAAGTCAATGAACGAAAAGACTCCCCCGCCTTTCTGATCAGTCGTGTATGAAATTTCGAGGACGAAATTTTATTAGGAGGGGAGAATTGTAACATCCCGTCACCGATGGGAAGGTTATATTGGTAAATTGGGACGGGATAGGGTTTTACCGCACATTATCGACTGAGTATTCTTTTGGCCTCTAATTGTAGAGGAATGAGTCCTTTGGTACATGCACATATAGGTACATGCATTCATGACATTTTCCCGGCTTTTGATTTGTGAATGTGATAGGAATTGTGATTTGTGAGATAGTTGGGATTTATGGGGAATTATAGAATAATTGGGTTTAAATGATTAAATTGGAACTGTTTAGAGTAATTGCCAATTGATAGTGACTCTTCGGAATTTTTTTGAAAAATTCGGGAGAAAAAGTCCGGACCGGAAATCCTCCGAGTAATGGACCGATTGACTATATAGTGCTAGAATAATGGGTATATGGCAATGGAAAATTTAGATATATGATACTGGAATTTAATATGCCGAGTCATTGAAATTTGGAGATGAATTGGACCGGAAATAAAAGTGAAAGAGAAAGAGATTTGAGGATAAAGACTAGAGGCTTAAGTGATTAACCTATAAATGCTTTAGGTTTCAAATTGAAGAAGGAAAAATCCTCTTTTCCTTCCTCCTAGGGCACGACCGTTTCGTTTCTCCTCCTTCCTCGATGATTTGCGATTTTTCCTTCGAGATTTCGATTGCTTGTTTCTCCCTACGCGAAGCCTTGTTTGATGCTTAGCGAGGATGATGTTCTGTATGGTTATGGGAGCTTACCGTGTGTGTTAGAGAAAGGGGAAGAGTTTGAGAGATTTTTGGAAATTCCAGAGATCGGAGGATTTGAGCTCGATGTGGTAAGTTTATGGGTTTAATGTTGTTGATTTGTTAGCTTAATGCATTCATGGGGTTAATTGTGTAAGTTTGGGTAGTGTCGAGTGATTTATTACTGGTTTTAGAGAGAGAAAGAGGGAAAGGAAATCGGAGAAGACGAACCAGGGCCGCATGTCGCGACGAGAAAAATGTTTAGACGTCGCGACGAGGAAATTGCTTAGACATCACGACGAGCAAGGTGGGGACGTCGCGGCGAACCCGAAGGAAACGTTCGCCGCGGCGAGCGACTCCTGCACGTCACGACGAGCGTCTGTGCGTCGCGGCGAGGAACAGTGTCTGATGTGATTTAATTGGGTTTTTGGGGCATAATTAATTGTATAGACCTCCAATTGAGGTGATGCTTGATTCGTAATGATCTAGAGAATGAGGTCTATAATTGAGGAAAAGAATGAGAGTTTGAATTTGAGTTTTAGAAATCTCGATCAATGAAAGAAAGTTAAGAATGTGATTGTATTTCAGTTTAAGGATTTTTCTTAATAATTGGGGGATTTTATGAGACTTTGAAAGTAAATTCAGTGCTACTGAGAATCTTAGAAATTGTGCATAATGGGTGAATTTGATCGAGAGACTAGTGATATTGCTTGTGAGGTCATACCCTAGCGAGTACGACATGATAATTGACTGGATATTAGAATTAAAATTGGGGAGTTCTGTATCATGTTATTGAATTGGAAATGAGTCATTAGTGATCGATTGAGTGGAAAAATAGAATTTGTCAAAGAAAGTGGAATATGGGAAATAGCACCGGGAAAATCATGAATAGGCATCGTACATCTGTTATTGAGAGCATGTGCATCATCGAATTATAAGTGACTGTGCATTAGTAATTGGAAACTATTTGATTGTTATAGAGGCTCCGATGGATCGAGGTTCCACGGATATTGCTGGGACTTCCAAGCTGTAGCTCGGAAGTACAGGTGAGTAACCTAGTTGGTTCCTCAAATTCCTGATTGTCTAAATGCTCTATGTGAATTACTTGCCAATGTGAATTGCATGATTACTGAAATGTATATGATCGAATTGCATGCTTCTACTGTATGGGATTGGACTACTGCATGACATTGGGAATTGAAATACTGGGCTTTTATAGC
>JANJEY010000001.1:804064-818614 GCA_024703695.1 Erythroxylum cataractarum | reverse complement strand
TCATGTCCTTATAAGTCATTTTACACTTAAACAGCTAATACTAAACAACTAATTTTACCAAACATCTTTAACAAACAACTAATACAATCAACTGGTCAAACCAGTTGATATAATCAGCTATTAGCTAACAGCTGATAGAATCAGCTATCAGCTGATTGCCAAACAGGGCCAATGTCACCATCTTTATCTTGAACTCTCCAAGTTTTCTGCACTTGTTTTTCTTTGTTTTTCTTTAATAGCATCAGTTGATTGCTCCTCTTCCCAAAATAATTTTTATTTAATAATTTATTTTTAGTTAAACTTCAAAATTTTCAAGACAATTTCTAAAATCATATTTTAAAATTTTTAATTTTATTTAATATTTAATTAATTTGTGACGATTTAATATCGGTTAATCTTTTAAAAACCTTAAAATTTTTATTTTAGCAGTTTAATTTTCAGTCCTATTTTTAAAACATTGTTAATGACTATTTATGTAATTATGATGGGTTTAGATAAGTTTCATTTCATGTTTGCTTAGAATTTTTATTAAATATCTACAACTATCAGACAAAATTCAATTATTGTTACCTTTGTCTACTTCTCATATG
Organism: Erythroxylum cataractarum; assembly: GCA_024703695.1. Lineage (NCBI taxonomy): Eukaryota > Viridiplantae > Streptophyta > Magnoliopsida > Malpighiales > Erythroxylaceae > Erythroxylum > Erythroxylum cataractarum. The sequence goes on along the minus strand of JANJEY010000001.1, from coordinate 818,024 downwards.
ACAAAAAATGCGACCACCTCTTCCACCACACTACCTCTCTTCGTATGTATAGGCATCTTTTCTCACTTCTTCCACCACATTAACGGCTCTTATTATTTACCTTCCCTACAAACACATGACACACTTGTTGTACTATCGGGAAAATCTCACTTCAAACAATGGTTTATTTGTAATGTATGAGTATTATATAATTTACTCATTCATACTTTTTTTTATATACAAAAAGGCTAATATTTTGCAGATGCATATATGGTATGACAGTGACTTGAATATATCTGCATCTTACACATATATCATTAGTCCTTCACTTTGATGTTATTACATGATTGACAAATCAACATGTGCTTCATTTTCTTGGCTCACAATTAAGTAGTAGTTATCAAATATAATCTCAAATTATTTGCTATCCAAATGTTGGTAAATTTTGAATTTTATCATGGTGGGGTATGAAAAGACACGATAATAAATATGCTAAAGACAATTAAAAAGAAGAAAGATACGAGTGTTATATAAATTTAAAAAGGTAATTTTAAAAAGAGTTTCTAAACATAAAAAATATAAAGTAATATCTTTGTTTTACAAAATTTCTAACTAGTCGACTAGAAGTTTGAAAGACCCAAGCTTACACCATGATCAAGTTCCCCTGTCAGTTTGGTGCAGAGAGGTTCGAGAGTTAAAGATCAAGATGGAACAGCATTTTGACTTGCATAATCTTATCATGCTAGCCTCGATAACGGAGATATTAACGTAAGGATATTTTTATGAAAAAATGAAAGTTTAAATATTTAATTATCATTTTTAAAAATTATGTTATAATTAAAATTTTAAGTAATTTTTAATTTTTCATTAACCCTGTATATAATTTAATATAACATCATTTTACTTGATAATTGGAGAAGATAACAATTGTTTCTCTTTAAAATTCTTATGGTGTTGTTTATTTCATAATATTATTTTTGCTGTAAAATTTCTCAATAAAACACAATTTACGAAACAATACACCAAAAACAGGCTTTATGCTTAAGTATATGATTTTTATTTATTATAGACAAAGTCTATGAAAAGAGGAGACACATAGGAACAGGAGGAGCAAGCATAATGAAGCACAGACCATGAACAAAACTAGTTCATGGATTCTTCTCATGTGGTCCCCGTCCTTTTGCTTTCCTCATTTGCTTGCTGCTTTGCTTCCAGTAGCCTGTTGAAACAAAGGAAAGCCCTTTAGACCCTGCAAAGAAAGAATCGTGCATGCGATGCGATGCAAATGAAAAACCATTGTCAAGTCTGAGACACTTAATGATAGCGTACCTTCTTCCTAGGCTCTCGGGGTTTTGAATCAGCCTTGGGAGGGGCTGGCTTTGAGGCCGGAGTTTTTGGTCCACAGGACTTTCCACATTCTTTCTTGACCGGTGCGGCCGGTTGAGTGCCAACGGGTTTCTCAGCTTTCTGTGATGCCATTTTTTTTTCTGTGAGATGAGCTCCTAAGACTGAATTCCAAGCAGACCTCTGAGTTCTTGAGCTAGTCCTATGAGTCCATATATATAGATTGGATTTGTCAGATAACAAATGATGTGGAATCAGAATCATGGGTCAGATCAAGTTGATCGTAAGATTAGATGGTGGCTTCAAGAGAATAGCACAACTTAAGTGGAGATGCGCAGCACAGGATGCATGATTGTCCATCGACAGTATTGGATGCTTATTCCGTAGCAGAATTCACAAGTGAATTCAGGAAAGAGACATAAGAACGGAATGAGTTGGATACAAAAATCAAGCTCGTAATTCATTACCTGAAGATGTCGGATTGAGATCCGGTGTTTGTGGTTATATTTAATGTCACTCAAACCTGGTCTAATTTCTCTTTAAGCTTCCTCAAAACTCTTAATATTTCCATGCAGCTTGGCTTGATAAAATAAACATTTGAATCTCAAAGTAATTTTGTGTAGTATCATGTGAAATTCATATAAATAAAAAAGTAGAGAAATAAAAATCTTTATAAATCTGAAAATATTACTTTAAACCTTTTTTTTTTTAAAAAATTGAATTAGAGTTGTTGTTGAATTGGTCTAAACTTGGAGATGATTTTGGTGCTCATCAACTTGGGACTAACAATTTACCAATCCTGAAAAATTATATCTTACAACTTAATATAAAGTGAAAATGTGAAAAGAACCAGTAGACATTTATATGGAAACAGGGACCATTAATGGAATTCTTGATTTGGAAAGTTGTTACTGTAGGATAAAGATATAAAGGTGACATCATCAGAATTCCATTCTGGAATTCCTTTTAGGTGTCAAGGTATTGATGCTTAGTGATTTGTTCTGATCATATTCCTGACATTTGGATGTCTAGAAGAGCTCAAACAGTACAATGGGTGAAGAGATCACAAAGGGAAGATATATGGAACTTAGACATAAGCAAGTCCTGAACTGTCATTTCCTTTTTAATTTCAGTTTAGTCAGCATATTTTAAGCCAAACCCGAACTTTTTTCTTCTAAAGATTACATGTCAGTGTGTGTTCTGTTAAGAGAAGCTAAACAGGTTGCTCACTCTTTAACTCGTAATTCGCATTTGTATGCTAGTCACCATTTTTACATTCGAAAACAACCTTTGCATTAGATAGGGATAAGACTGCAAATTATTAGATCTTTTCAAATCTCACGTATTAAGTAAATTTTTAATGAATTGTTGTTGTTATGTTTGTTATTATTGATTTTTTACAGGGATCTCTTTTTCTCAATGTTTCTTAAATCAACATTTATGTTTCCTCAAAAAGAAAAACAGATATTTGCTATTAATATTGCAGGAAAAAAATTACACAAGGAAATATTTATTTAACAAATATCCACAATTGATCTGCTCTCTGCTCACATTTTTCATGTCATTGAACTATAAGTGTTACAAACTCTGATGATCTTACTAAATTTTGTACATGATAATCTGGAAATAAAGTTTTTTTTTTCACTCAAGAGTCCATGAAGATCAGCAGATGCTAATGTACCATAATTTCATCAACCAACACACCTGCAAAACATGTAAGTTGTAGCAACTAAACTTCACTTAGGATATGTGTCAGTGAGGTTGTCCCATTCTTAAAGCTACATAAGCCAAAAGCCTATATCCGACAAACATTAGTGTCAAAGCAGTGACATCCCACCATTTATGATCAAGACCAAGGTACCTGATACCAGAGAAATCCATAACGTTGCAATGCTTCTCAATTCCACATCTGAAGACCTCATTTGCAGAGTACTGCACCCCGATCAGTAGCTTGTAGCAGTAGTGACTAAAAGAGATGTACTTCAACCAAGCTATGAATTGAGGAATGTGTTGAATGTAGTATCCGCCTGCTAGTAAGAACACAAGCATAATCACAGAAGCTAAGGTAGTGGCCTGTTTTACATCCATTAATATAGCTCCAAGAGCTAGTCCTAGTCCTTGTGAAACTAGCACATTGAAGAGGACGATTAAGAGGGTTAATGCAAATGTCAGTAGGGAATGCTTGAGGCCTCCCATCCAGTATGTGATGGTGATGAAAATAGTCGGAAGAACAAGCTCCATAGGTAAGTCTCCGGCCATTCTTGCAAAGTAATAAGAAGAAAGTCGATACATTCCTGAGGAACGCTCTTTTATAAGCATTGGTTGCTCCTGAGGGAATGTAAATATGGCATTGAACATTGGGAAAAAGCCCCAGAAAATTGAGAAGAAGAAGAGCAATCCTACCTGTTCAAAAGTTGTCAATCATCAGAGTGAAGATGTTTTAAAGAAGAGAATTGGGAAGCAGGATTCAAACAATACCTGATCTTGTAAGTGTGCGGTATCAGAATGCCACCATAAAAGGCCTGAAAGAATGGAAACTGACATAACCTGGAAAACTTTCAATCCTGAGTAAGATTCGTGCTTTCTTTCCTGCAATCCCCTTCTCAACAAGACTTTGAATTGCTGCCACCAGCTGGTAGTCCATTGGTTGTCAGAACCTGAGAAAAAAAATTTTTGACTGATTATCAGGATTCTGTAGATACTACCAACAGAAAATTTCATACAATTAATGACAAGAAAGAGAGCGGAGGTGAGAAATTCGCACACACTTAGTAATGATGGTGAAGGAAGAGCAGGTCCCTGGAGATTTCGGTGGATTTCAGCTTTCAGTGCAGGGTACAAGTTCTTCCTGTAAGATGATATCAGATACTGCTTTGTTGCAAGGTCATCAAGATGGTCTACCACTACTCCATTCGACTCCATTTGATCATCTTGTTTCATATCAGGGACTAAACCTTCATAGTAAAACATCATGAAATTTAACATTATGATCTTAAACATGATTAGAGAAAGTACTTAAAAAGTCTCAATCCTGATCATAAAATTACAATAATCAGCCACGACAGGTGTAAACAAACAATCAACATCACATTAATGTTTTTGACATGGAAGACTACTGCCAGGAAATGGAAATTTTTAATGCAAATTGGAAGACTACGAATGAAGAAAGTAGAGAGAAGAGAGAACAGACAACTCAGACAACAGTAATGGTTCTTCTAACTACTCAGTCCCTGTCATGTCCCATGTTCTATATGATAAGACTTCACTTTACTTTGGCAACTACTTCCTTTCACGTAAATGTTATTGTATCAGTTTTTTACCAAGTACATGAATGATTAGAATTTATGACAGAAAAGGAAAAAGAAACTTACCATTGGCAAGATCGAGCAGAAAATCTGCAGGGTTGACATAATTATGTCCAGGAACGTAACCTATGGACCCGAAATACTCCATGACTCGACCTGCTTGGCCACTATAAATCGGATAACCATCAGACAACACCACAACTTTATCAAACATCCGGTACAACCTGCTTGAAGGTTGGTGAATTGTGGTGATCACAGTTCTACCACCTCGTGCAAGCCCTCTTAAAGTTGAAACAATACGTTGAGCTGTAGTTGAGTCAAGTCCTGAGGTGGGTTCGTCGAGCAAAAGCAAACTCGGATTGACCAACATTTCTTGCCCAATACTGACCCGTTTGCGTTCACCACCGGACACACCACGAAACAAAGGTCCACCCACCACACTGTTTCTACACCTTGTGAGTCCAAGCTCTGCAATTACCAGCTCAGCTTGCTGTATTTTCTCTTCCCTGGTTAGCTCTCTCGGTAGTCTCAGAAGAGCAGCGTATGTTAACGTCTCAAGGACCGTCAGGTGGGGATAGAGCACGTCGTCTTGTCTCACAAACCCTGTTTTGCGCTTCATAGTGCTAGAGAAAGGGTGGCCATTGTACGTTATTCTGCCGGATAACTTATCGAAAAGCCTGCCGGCGAGAGCTGTTAAAAGGGTCGTCTTACCACTACCAGAAGGTCCTAACATTGCGAGAAGCTCACAGGGACGAACTATGCCACTAACTCCATTAAGCACAGTTCTTGTGGATTTGGGTTCATTAGGACCAAAACAGCAACCTCCCTTTGTTGACAGATTGATACTGTAAGTCACATCTTCAAACTGGAGACAAAAGAAAAAAACACCAAGCACCATCAAAAACACTTACAATCACATCAATTCTTTAATGTTCGGTGGGGTTATGAAACTGTGTGTACCTTGAGTATCACTGGACGTAAAGATTCACCGAAGATTGAGAACTTGGGTTCTTGTTGATCATGATCTCGTGAAGGACTAACGTTAATGGAAATGGAAACAGAATCTCTTTTATCAGTAAGGGGGACATTAGAGGGACCATTTCCCATAATAACACTACTGGTTTCTTGATCAGGAGGCATCATTTAGATAGAGAGCAAGCACACAAACAAACAAACAAAAAAGTATATGAATTGAAGAACAAGAAGAAGAGAAGGAGGCGGAGAATTTAAGAGGCTAATCAAGATTGATGTAAAGGTCACATGTAAGTGAAGAGACTCTTGTGAAGAGTACTTATAAAGCTCGCACACGCAGGGATAGAGATAGAGAGAAGAGTGTGTCAAGGCACGAGATAAGTGTAGACTGTAGAGTCAATAGCAGCTATGTACGTATAGATCATGCACTATACTACTTTGGCTCGGGTACGTGTAGTGGAGGCATTTGTTTAAGTGAGTGTGTTAGGCTACGTGGAAGACTACTAGTTCACGTAACAATGGAGTTTTACTTTGCTCACTTGGAAGTCAGGATTGTCTCTAAACAAATCAAAAACCAAGATTAAAACAGCTATTATATTACATAAAATTAATTAAAAATTTAAATAAAATTTTAAATTTTAAAAAATAATTCAAAAAGATTACTTTTATTCACAAAATTTGATTAAGCCAGAAATATTTAGTTTGATATTGACCCTTCTCATATTTGAGATAGCTAGAATTTCAATTGAACTTGAATTATTAAGCACAAATTCGAGTTTGATCAAATTTTATAAGTTCAATTGTAATCATTTATTAAAATATAAAATGACGTTATTTAGTTATGCATATAAAATTATATCATTTTGTATATAGAAGTAGTGTCATAACATTTGAATTCAAATTATATTGATCTGGATTTTACTTAAATTCTCAAGTTTTGAACATAATTAACATCGTTTTTAATTTTTAAAAATTAAAAAATATATATTTAATTAGATTTGATTTGAGTTCGAGCTTAATTCTTAACAGGAATTACAGATTTTTAGCCCCAACCTCATATATGGGTGATTTTTTTAATGATTTTTTATGTTAAAAATGCTCTGACCATGTCTTATATATTAACTATTAACTATTAAGTCATCAATGTCTCTTAAGTCTTAATGGATAAGGTAACAAGAAAATATCAGTTTCGTTTCAAAACAACTGTCCGCAGAATCTTATTATTACTGATCATGTGGTTACAGACACGACATTACAAGAACCTAAGCATCAATTATTGCAAAGTCAAATTCAATAAAAAGCAAGACACTTATCACATACATAACCCTTTTGTTGAGGTCCAAAGAGCTTGATGTACGATTGGTGATTAAGCACCGATCAATCTAACTAGTGTAATGAAGAAAAATCCCAAGAAGATCGATGGTGGTCCTTCCATTTCCATGTCCATTGTGGACTTTATAGTGTACGCCATCCTTAAAATGAATAAACTAAAGGTTCAACCAATTTAAATATGATTTTTGTTAAATATTATTATGTATGATTCGTATATACACTCATGCAATCTTAGAGAATTTCTAGAAAATATAGACATTCTTATAAATCTCTCAGTCTGATCGTATGTTAGGATGTGTTCTTCTTTGTAATGCAAAGGTGAAGACATGGAAAAGAACACATACGGTTCAAATGACACGTTTACATGGCAAGGGAGTTTCTTAAAAAATTACATGACTTGTAACACGAACATATCAATCCTCTTGCCTATTTGCAGATATACTCACAAAAAAAGAACACGATTTAAGATACAGTCATTTTCCTATTCATGTCTTTTCCCAAAAATAATATATAACAAATCTAAAATATACTCATATCATAAGTAGTATTCACAACAGATTAGGCGGATTTTGGTAGTATAATCCTATTTGTTGAAGGACTCCAAACCCTATTAGAACTGTTTAAATAGGTTTGGTATGTTCAATGATAATTTACATAAAATTATTTCAACTAGGGCGTACATATAAATATCTTTTTTAACCCTAGTTTGATGTAATCAATATTATTATTAAATAGTAAAAATAGTCTCTCTTGCTCTTGAGCACCTAAACATATCAAAATTAATCGAACTTCATTAAAAATCTTTTTGTGCTATTGTTTCAAATTGAATTTGACAGTTGCTTACCAAAAATTGCTTAAATCAGCAACTATGAATTTTCCATAATTTAATTACAAGTAGAAAAATTTAATACGCAACGAATAAATCAATACACGAAATTTATTAACGTAGTTCGGCACATAAGACTTAAGTTTACAGGACTCTTACTCAGATTAATTGTAACACTCGAATACCCGTGAGAGGATATATAGATGTCACATAAAACAATTCTAAAACATACCAAGATATTTAAAAAATTCATTGAAAATAAGTTAACATACTTCACATTCATACTTTGCTGAGTTATATACAAAACATCATATATATATTGTACTCATCATATACATGTCTTACATACAAATGCGTAATGTATTATAGTTATTACAAACCATTTATCCAAAACACAATATGTTTCAACACATTGAAATACAACTTAAAACTTAAACACAATATTTTCCAAAATCATATCAAGCCCTTCATTGGCCACTGCGGTTGTCTCAGCCTTAAGTCTTCTTATCAGAATCTACACAGAGGCAAAACTATCGTGCTAAGCATATAATTTAGTAGGGAATAACTAAACAAGACACATAATGGTGACTATTTTTAACAGTCGACTAACAGTCACATGTACTGAATCAGGTTATATCATAAACAATCTTTAATTGTTCATATTAAAGAGCAATCCAACCATTATTTGTCTCAGAACAAAATGTAATTCATCATTACATAACATTCTTGCATCAGTACAAAACATATAAGTATCATAACAAAACATCATTACTTCATAACATAATGTACAAGTCTCAGAACAGAATATAATTGTGTCAGAACAGAATAGAACTTGTATCAAATCAGATTATATCTTGTATCAAATTAGAACTTATCTTGTATCAGATCAGAACACATATCAAAAACACAAAACAAAGTAGCCTACTAGTCCTTTTTACAGAAGTGGGTAATGAGACCAAAACAAAAGATACCTATGATTGGTATCTCAGAAACAGAAGAGACTTCAGTCTATGAAATATAAGACATTGAAGTGTCTAAGATCAGAAGACATCGGAGTGTCAACTATAGAAAACACCAAAGTGTCTAGATATAAAAAACACCGAAATGTCTAGTTATAGAAGACACCGAAGTGTCTAGTAACAAAAGCAGTTACAGACCCTTCTAGGCATGTCTATTGACCCACAACTAAAATTTAGCAGTTTTAAAAACAAAACATTTCGGATTTCAGAATCACATGTAAGTGATGTAGTGCATAATATATGACTTTATTCCATTTGACTCAAATTTAACATATTCATTCATATTTGATTAAACTTAGCATGTCTTATAAACATAAACACTTGCAATAATGCACCAACGAATACATTAAATAATTACACATTATATATTTTGACACAAGTTCCTAATTTACAAACATTCACAACTAGCATATTACTCTTGTTCTTTACATCACATTAGCACTCATAAATAAACTTCATTCCTTTAAAAATTTATAAGTTCCAAAATTAGATATTTTGTTATCAAATAAGACCTTCCTTAAGTTATTACTTCAATTAATAATCTAAACTTTATTCAACATTTAATAAACTAATTCCACATTAAACTAGGTTCATTTTACACCTTAATCAAGTTCAATTACACCATTAAAAAGTGCCTTAACATTATATAGTTCAATAAATGTACAAAACCAACCTTTTTCCCTTCCAAAGCATTTTCCACGACTGTGGGAAGGTGTCGTGTAAATCCCACAATAGTGAGATGAGTGAACTGAAGGTTCACTCACCCATGATCTTCATTTTGTTTCCCTCACTCAATCATGATCTTCATTTTGTTTCCAAATTTAACTCCTTCATACTCCACTCAATACACCTTCACCAAAATTTATCAATTTCACTTCAATTCTACCTTATTCATGCTTCAAGCTCTTATCAAATTCATGTCCAATCCAACTCAAAAATCATTCATTAGGAAACTCACAAATCATTATCTTTCATACATCTAAACCAAAACATAATTTTCCATACAAGGATCACTTTTCCAGCATTCATTTATCATCATCATAACACATATTCCATGTCAATTCAATCATCATAGAACTTGTATTAATACATGCATCAAGTTTAGAATTCACTTATATTTTTATCTTCAAGTTCCTTCTTTAAAGAACAAGCTAAACTAGCCTTCATGCAACCAGCACACTTCCAGGATCAAAGTGAAATTAGGATGATCTCAACACCCCAAAAATAGCATAAAATATCACAAGATCTAGCTTCCTTGTTGTAACATCTTGCAAAGATTTCAAGTGATGAGCATCCAAATTGAAGAAAAATCCAAGATTTTGTGAGAGTAAGAGAAAGTTTTGGTAGAGAGGAGCAAAAACTAGTGAAAATGCAGCAAAAACATCAAATGGACTAGAGTTATTCAGCACTTGTTTAGTGCTAGGTGTCATAAATTTGAAAGGGCACATGTCTTTCAATGAATCAACCTACATGTCACATATAGAAGTGAGCCACTTGTCCTCCGTTTAAGCTACCAAATGTCACAATTCTATTAAGTCATTTATCACTCAACCAATGCTGCCAAATGTCATTCAGTGGAGAGGCTTAGTCATACTAATTTTCATGTACCAACTTACCTTGCCACTTGACAATTTTCTTATTCCAAATGTACATCAATTTCCTAAGGGTACCAATTAATTCTAAGTTACTAATCATGGTCCACCAAACCAAGATCAAGACATATATAATTCACAATCATATCACAATTTCAACACCTATCACATTTACTTTCATGTGAATATGTAAAATTTCAACTAGGGTATAATTTAGGTCCTTACATTAATCAAAATTCATCGAAGTATAATAGTCTTATACAAGGCTTTATTGAGCCGACATTACTTACCCCTTAATAGTACCTACTCGTACTCACACCCCATGAAAGTATTTCACATCCAATAGCACGACCACCTCATGCTAACTTCAATAAAGGATTTTTGCAACAACGAACGATAATAAAGATGAAAATAATATCTCGAGTGATTAAATCAATAATAATAAATCAATAATAACATAAACAAAGAAACACTTGAGTCAAAAGACACTCTCTTATACGTGTAATCTCATTAAACCTAAATCATGGGAAGTTTTCTAACAAAAATCTTTTGAGAATCTTTCAAACTGATTATTGAAGAAACCCACTCATAACAGCCACAAAAGTCATCAGTCAGGCATATGTTTCGTCACTGAAGAAACCCACAGATTGTAGCCATAAAAACCATTATAATAACATATAATTAATCACTGAAGAAACTCAAAAACACAACTACTCAAAACAATAGATGGATGACATGTTTTTCACAAATAAAACCTTGTAATCAATCATCGAAAGCCCATACGAACAATGCCCCACCAATCTTCAATCAAGCATATAATTGATATTACAAGTACCTCAAACACATGGTTGCTAAAATCATAATATCTCACGCAACATGGATTGCCAAAATCATAACAAATCACTGAAGCATACCAACAAAAACGCAATCACACAAATTATCAATTGACGTGTAATTGATCATCAAAGCACATAAAATGTGGCTGCAATTATAAATGGATGGATTGTATATTTTTCACCTAATAGACTCCTTATACAAACAAAATTATACTGTCAAATTTATATGCTATCACTGCAAAACCTCTCATAACGCAACAACACAAATTAATAGATAGAACATATAATTGTTCACGAAAGCACAAAGAAACACATTTGTCAAAATTGATGATACACAAATATATAAAAACGTAGCTGCCAAAAATTTGTAAATTTATGATAAATCTCCTACAAGTTTATCTCTAATAAATCCTATCTTGTTTAATTAGGATTCTATCTCTAAGTTTATCTCCAATAATCCAATATAGTGAAATCATATACCAAGTCAACTTGTTATCATAAAAGATATACCAAATATTTTAAAATACATATAATGTCCAAAATAAATATCTTAACTGTTTTATTTTATGTTTCTTTATTCTTGTTGTATTCTTTCTCAATTAGTATCAAAGAATAATTGAGGTAACAATGAATTCAATAGCAAAGTTTGAAGTAGGTAAGTTCAATGGTCCTAAAAATATCATATTATGGCAACAAAGAGTGAGGAATTTATTGATGTACTACGTCATAGATATTGTGTTCCTAAGGAGATATGAAAGAAGTTAGAGAATCAATATGTGTTAATGTCTCTCATAAAAGTTGTATTTGAAGTAGAGATGATACAAGCTAAAGATCTAAGAACGAACATACTTAGAACAACATATCAATGCTTTTGATAAAAAATAATTGGTAACCTTTTAAGGCTATAAGTAACCATTGGTGACAAAGATATAAGTGATGATCTTACTTTGGTTTTTAAATTTTTCTTACAAATATGCGGTAAACACACTTGTTGAGTCAAAATGACTTTACATATATATGATTTTGATTAATAACAAAGAAGAAGGAAAAGAAGACGCAGAAAGAAAAGCAGACACAGATGTTGAAAAGCAGACGCAGAAGGAAAAGCAGACGCAGAAATGAAAAGCAGACATAGAATTTAAAAGCAGACAAAGAAAGAAAAACAGACGCAGAAAGAAAAGCAGACGCAGAAGGAAAAGCATACGCAGAAATGAAAAGCAGACGCAGAATTCAAAAGCAGACGCAGAATTTAAAAGCAGACAAAGAAAGAAAAGCAGACGCAATAATCAGTTCGAGTTAGTTACATAACTCAACTGATTAACCGTTTCTTTCAAGATTTAAGAAGCAAGATTCAAGAATCAAGAAGCAGTTGAAGACGAAGGCTATAAATATGAGTCGAAGTCGAAGATTGCAAAGTTAGTTTACTTATATATACGCGAACAAAAAAAAGCTTGTTTGAGATATTATTATGCGAATTAGCCAAGAGCTAGTGTTACTGTAACGTAGTTCAAACACTTTTGTAAGAAAGTAATACAGATAGCCTGCAGAGGCTAAGCGTAAAAGAATACTGAGTGTAGAGACCTAAAGAGGCTCAGAAAGAATACTTGTAAACGTTGAAGAGAAAGTGAAATCTCAGAAAGACTTATGAGGACTAGACGTAGCCCACGATTTGGGGTGAACCAGTATAAAACTACTGTGTCGACTTCTCTCTACTCTATCTCTCTTTTAGTTCAAATTTTTGTTATTACTTATATTTCAAAACAAGTTTTCAAAGTTTTGATTAATTCGAACTTACCGAAGTTTCTGTGAAAATAACTTGTTTTTAACAAAACGTTTTTGAAAGATTTTTCAAAAAGGGGAATACACAATTCAACCCCCCTCCCTTCTCGTGTATTCATATATCGTATTATAAGCATTGTAATAACGTGTGATTCACTTCAGAAAAGTAAGCAGAAAATGAAGAAGTAAGAAGAAGACAGAGAGTGAAACCATTTTTTTCTTATCTGTATATCTTCTTATAGTTTTGTTTATCTTACTTGTATGATTATTTGTTATCATCAAAAAGGGGGAGATTGTTAAGTTAAAATGACTTTACATAAATGATTTTGATGAAGTACAAATAATGAAAGAAGAAAAACAGACGGGAGCTGAAAAGTAGATGAAAGAAGAAAAACAGACGGAAGCTGAAAAGCAGACGAAATAATGAAAAACAGAAGGAAGCTGAAAAGCAGAAGAAATAATGAAAAGCAGACGGAAGAATGAAAAACAAACAGAAGCTGAAAAGCAGATGAAAGAATGAAAAATAGACGGAAGAAAAAATAGACGATGAAAAGCAGACGGAAGCAAAAGCAGGCGATGAAAAGCAGACAAAAGCCAAAAACAGACGAAAGCAAAAGCAGACAGAAACAAATCGCGTCTGATTCAAGAATCAGTTTGAGTTAGTTACAGAACTCAACTGAATAACCGCTTCTTTTAAGAAACAAGATTAAAGAAGCAAGAAGCAAGAAGCAAGAAACAGTTGCAGACGAAAACTATAAATATGAGTCGAAGTCGAAGATTAAAAAGTTAGATGCATTCATAACGTATACGAATACAAACACAAAAAGCTGTCAATACTTGAGAAAAATTATTGTGTGAAACTTAGAGCTATCTTATTGTAACAAAGCTCGGAAAACCTATTTGTAAGAAAGTAGTACAGATAGCCTGCAGAGGCTAAGAGTAAAAGAATACTGACTGTAAAGAGACCTGAAGAGGC
>JANJEY010000001.1:762377-780491 GCA_024703695.1 Erythroxylum cataractarum | reverse complement strand
ATTATATGAAATGCAACAATTTCAGAAAATCTCATATATCACAATCTCATACAAATTCACAGTCATCGGACCTAAGTTCGGCATTCAACTTTCATAAAGAATCAAATATCAAAAATTTATATCAAGTCAAAACACTCCCAATACATGCCCAACTATCAAACTCCTCGGACCTCAAGTCCGGAATCCAGAATCAACTCACAAACAGTTAATAATATTGGAAATGTAATAAATCAAATTAAATTCAAATCAAATCAATCCTAAGAAATCATCTAGGTTGACTCACAAAATGCTCTAATAAGCTATTGCCTAGATGGTCCGGTAATGTCTTTCTGGCGTCCTCTTGGCTTCTCTAAAACATATAAAACACATTCACAAATATCACACTTTTGCTCAAATATACAAGTATTTCTTTTATGCACATTAATATATAGAAAGTATGCACAATGCATATTCAATGAAAATTCTGGGGTACTCTATTGCTATCCTTATTAACAAATCATTCGGATATCGAAGCCCTTATTAATGAAGTTTGTATTTCTACATTGGACTATAATAAAGTAAATGTGAAATCCATTACAAAATTAATTGAACACTTCAGATTTTCTATCCATATAATTTCAGGTCAACTTTGCATAATTAATCTGATAGGGTAAATGACAAAATTAAGTAACACTTCCTTCTAAAAAGTTATTCTACAGTATCTTAAGTATCTAACGCCTCCAAAATCATTCAATTTGATTCAGCATTCAATGAGTTATCCACAAAATACCATAGACTGTGCATATTTGAACTTTTGGCTAGCATATGATCATACCCTCTACTTGATCAACTCATATCTTTCAGCTCAGACATCCAAAAATTTCAAACTTTATACCAATTTAAAGCTAAAAGAACAAGCTACAACTTTGGTGAAGATACCTTAGTCTAATTCGGCCTATATCAATACAGTTTATTCCATAATCACAGGACATGATTTCTGTCCCTGACGGTGCTTCAGCTTAAGCTACAACTCACTTACATGCCAATTTTGAAATTCAAAGAGACAGAATTAAAATTCAACCTCTTCACAAAAATTGTATAAATATGTCTCTAGTTTATTATGAATAAAAAACAAACTCATTCCAAAATCTACAGCTCAAGTTATAATTAGAAAACCGAAGCATGATCATGAAAATTTCCAGTTCAGAATATTCCAGCAGACCTCCACACTTTCATCCTATAAATCAATTTCAAATCAATTCAGATAACTCTAAATTTTTATGGAGAGAAATAAAAACGTCTTAGGAATCTATTGGTTCAAGTTTGGAGTCATTTGGAGTTCTGATGAAAAAGTTATAGGCAAAAGACTCAAGCTGTGCAACAAAATGACTTTAGTTCAAACTTACATTTCAAACATCAACGTCAAACACTATTCATCCTCTTCTTCACCAACCCACGAAAACAGCAAAAATTTTCTTCACTCTTCATCCATTTTTCTTTTCAAACTTCTTCACTTCAAAAACTCATCTATTCAGCATTTCCATACCCAAATACAATCATAATAAACTTTACACTTCAGAACTTACAAATCCAAAATGTCACATTTTTATTTTCTCTCTACTGTTATTATTATTTTTTTCAAACATCAATTTTTCCAGAATTTTTTTCATACTCTTTCTCTCTTTGTTATTCCCAACTTAAACACTTCTTACACTCATTATAACTTCAAGGCAATGCAAAAATACAACTCTAGACATCAAACATCCAAAAACTCAAACTCCACATTTTCCACTTCTCACTTCTGTAAATTTGCTTTTTATACGTTAATGACTACACCAATTTATCTAAAAGATCACCTAAAACCATTCTAACTTATCTTTAGCTCATCGTAGACATGAGTAAAAAAAATTCAGAATTCACATGTATGCACCTAACTTCATATATAACAGACACAATTATTCTAACACCAAAAACAGAGTACGTTGCGGGTAAACTTCGTTTCCAGCACCTTTCAATTTTTTAATGCCTTATTCATTATCAGTAAAAACTCATTTCATCATATAATTTATTCCTTTCATCTCAAATGCAAAATCAAATACCAACACCCAAAAAAACCAAACACAGAACATCACTTACGGTCTTTCATCACTTTCTACATCTTCTCTGCAATTTCTGGTTTTTTTACAGCCCAAAAATGTTCATGCATGCACCCATCCACAAGCATGAAAACTTCATATCTTTGACATCTATCCGTAATATAACCATGAAAAACAGAATGCACAACTTACTTGATTTAGCAGTTAGTTCAAGAGGGTGAAATACATGTATCGAAAGAAACAACCAAAGAAGGGAAATAAAGTTACTTGAACCACAGTATATCTTCGGTGAAGGAAACAACAAAAGAAGGGAAAGAAAGTTAAGTGAGAGCTTAAGAATTTTCCGTCCAAAACATGTGCTACGTATACTCTTTGCATGCAATACAACTGTCACCCATAGCAGACCACATGTCACGATACATATAAGCCAATTGTCAAATTTTAATTGGTCTCTTATTTTATTTTTTTCTTAATCTAAAAATACACAAAATTTTCAGAAAAAAATTTCCTAAAATTTCAAAATATTCCTAATAATTCTAAAATATTCCTAATAGTCTCCGAATACAATTTTCAGCTAAAATAATTAGCCAAAAATTGCAAAATATCCAAAAATACCAATCTTTTTGAAAATTTCTAAAATTCACTAAAAATTTCGAAATAATAATAAGATTCTCCAAATAAATTTTTAACACAAACAAAAAATAAAAAATTACATTTATGAACCAATTTACCCGGAAATGCCAATGAATGCATGTACAATCATATGAATGTGTAAAATAAATATGTATGTTACTGTTAATTATGAATGATGTGCATTTTCCTAATTTCTCATAATTTACCATAATTCACAATTATAGCTCTAATATGGGTAACGGGATGTTACACGTGCACCCGTCTTCCACCCGCAGACGCGCTGCCACAGTGCACGTGCCGACACGTGTCGCACATCCGTCGACGCCACGTATGTGTGACATGGACGGTCATGATGGGCACGTGTCACGTACGCGCCCACTGTTCCACGCGTGTCGGTGTGCAAGCGCTAGTTGCTCGTACGTTGCACGCGCGACACGCGTCTTGCACCTGCTGGAGCCGCTTGCTCCTGCGTACTGTAGCACAGTCCGCTGCACCTTCCTTTGATGCCAGAGACGATTTTTGGTATCCTAGGAGCTCGTTTTTCACTCCGTTTGACCTGTTTTGAACCTGTTTTTCATAGCTAACCTTATGTATACCACTTTTATATAATTATATATGTAAAACAACTGAAAAACGAATCAAAAATGACGGAAAAACAAATGAGATGAAAAATCGAAAAACTTTCGTTTCCGGTAATCCAATCATGTAACCACTCTGATACCACATGTAATACGTAATGTGAGCCTTATTACGTATCCCAGATCTACATGAAAGGATCAAAAACGAAGATAATACAGAATACCTAGATTTTGGTTTCATCTCTGATTCAAATGCCGATTTCAAGCTCCAAACATCTTCGAATCTCTTAGGACTTTTAGTGGAAAGTGCTCACCGAAACACGGGCTAGGTCTTTATACATTTTTCTCAAAACACGAGCTTTTTTAACTGATCAGAGAATCCTTATGCTCATGAATGGTTCTGAGAAACTGCAGGAGACCTTAACCTTTATATAGCTTCCATATCGGACTTCCCCATCACAAGGCCGATAAGTCCGATATGGACTCGGTTCACACTAATTGGGATCTATTTTTCACCCGAACTTCGATTCATTAATTTAGATCATTTATTGGGTCACTTTATTATCTTTATCTGGATCAAATAGTACAACTTAATCGATAAATTATTTAAAAATCAAAATTGTAATTAATATTGTCCAACTTTATGAGACATAGACAAAATTGTCTCTTATGACAAAAAATGTCTAACATGAAGGCGATAAAATTTAAAGAAAAGTTCTTACTAACAAGGAAGAAAATAAATATAAGTATATCAAAGAGAAGATAAATATTAAAATAAAAGACATCATCTTAATGTTTTATGGGTAAAAGTATTAATGGGTATTATGTTTTAGTATTATCAATCATACTCTTATCTAGAATTATTGCATCAACAAGTTTGTACATAAGAACAAAGAAATGATGATGAAAATTTGTTGCAAGAGGCAAAGGCAAAGCACGTACTTCTTGGTGGATGTATTGAAGTAAGAGCAACACATGGGATGGGGGGCAATTATGGAAGTTGGGATGGGTTAGGTCAGAATTGCATAAACAATCTCTAACAAAATCATGACAATTGTGGGATGCTCGCTTATCAATGTGTTGAGCTACTGAGTATACTGTTTTTAGATTTTTGTTCTTGTTCAATCTGATTCTGATTTGGCAACTCCTTGTTCCAGGAGTGAATATTTGTTTGGGAACTTGGAAGAGTAGTGGCATTGGTGGCTTGTGCTTTGATAAGACGAAAAATGATTAAAAGACAAATGTGATGAGACAACCTGCTAATATCTCACTCAATGGATGGAGCTAAAAACAAAAATGGTCTAGTACATGGTACGGTCTGCTGCTGACATCGAGGCTGTGTTATATTTCTACCCCTTTACAAGATTTTGGACTCCGATTGATTGGACCGCGTTCTTAAAATAACTTTAAACAAAAGTACAAATTAATAAGTAATTTATAATAATTAACAAAGTATATATTTAATTTCACTTTTTCGTTTTTATTTTTAAATAAAAATAAAACATTTTTAATTATTAATGTTTATATTTATCATTAATGATAATTATATATTAGATAAGATTTTAAAAATAAATTATTATTTTCTAATAATATAGCAAACTTTTCTTCACGTTCTTATTTGAGAAGTTATTAATGAACCATACGGATCAATTATAACACCTTCAATCCGTTTTACCTTTTATCTTACACGCCCAAGACATGTCATGATTAGGGTCATCTTCTTCGTTCGCTTATCTCTCGTTTTAAAAGAAAAGCTTTGAAAGTCGTAGCAAGTCGTCGCATCAAATTGCTACGACTAAATATCAATTGCCAAGCCATTGAAGAGAATCTTTGTCTTTTACTAACATACCCCTACTCGATACTCTCTCCATTTTCCACTTTCCTAATCATTACTCAATCCAAGCTTACAACGACCTACCTTAACCGAAAAGATCGGTACACTAGGAGCAAACGACGTTTCTTCTTTTTCTGTTAACTGGGACTTTAACGGCTAGAACCGGAGATTAATGCTCATTAACTCGATTCTTAGTGCCAACATGAATGAGTCAAATCTGCCGTAATTAAGAGTCCTTTAGTCAAATGCTCTATACTTTTAACTTAATTAAGATTGTGAGTTCAAATTTTTCTTATATATACAAATTTATAAAATTTGAAATTAAGGAACTGTTTGTTTCTTTTTTTTGTTATTTGTTGTTGTTTTTGTAAAAAGAAAAACAGATAAGGAAAACGTGTTTGGCTCACTCTGTTGTAATTTTTTGTTTCTGAAAATAAAAAATTACAACAGTTTTACAGAAACTAAAAAACTTCGTTCCTCTGAATTTTGACAACATATTTTTTTCGACAAAAAATCAACATAATCCTGGTTTCTATCTAATAATAATAATAATAATAATAATAACAAATTTTATAATAATAATTAATAATTAATAATAATAATAATAGTAAGTAGAAATTTTATAACAATAATTAATAATATTATTATTAACAATAAATAATAATAATAATAATAATAAATTTAAATTTAAATTTAAATTTATTAGAAATATCAACCAAACAGGTTTTTATTTTTAGTTTTTATGTTACAAATTTCAGCCAAACAAGTTTTCATTTGTTTAAGAAAAAAAACAGAAACCGAAAACAGGAAATAGAAACTAAAAACAACAACAGAAAAACAGAAATAGAACCAAACAGACCCTGAATTAATAACAGATTATTCAGTTTTCTCCTTACCTTTTACGATTACCAAATTGCATAACCCGATTGATCCATTTTATATTGACTTACATTATTATTATTATTATTATTCACATTAATAGATATTCATATTTTAATAAAGTATTTTATTTTATTATTTTTAATTATTTATATTTTATTTATTTACTATATATTGATTTTATTATTAAAGTTTTTATTTTATTAATTTAATTTTCCACGCAATTTCTAAAATATTAGTTAAAAATAGTTGAATTCTAGTGAGTATATGTGCTCCAAACCAAACTGGTGATGAAAGGACATGGTTGGCTACAAATCCACGACCAACTTACGAATCCCATTGTAGTTTTTAAGAACAAATTCTTTCCTTTTGTGTTGCAGGTCAAAGATGTTTGTTCGAAACCATTTTTGCTATTTGACATAGACAAGAAGTGTCTGTAATGATCATGTTCTGTACTAACATACATACCTATCAAAATAGAACCTAAACATTATAGGTTTTGAGTAAGTTTGGGGAGACTGCACTAAAACAATTCACGCAAAGTCCGATCGTGTCTTTGCACCTAAATTGCTTACAGGAATATGTAAGCAGAATCCAGATGAAAGTCTGAAGTGACTTCCACTTAACAGACATGTACGACCCAATTTAGTTCAGAACTTCTCCAGATGGACATCACCATTTCATCCTAAAAGAAGAAATATAGATTCTAAGTTCATCAGAATTTATAATAAATTGAAATATTAACAATTAAAATGAGTATGTTAGACTTAAATTAAATATATGAGTAGTCATGAATTTTATCTTTTGAGATTTAAGAGTTTAGTGTACTTAATTATGTGATAATATATGAAAATATTACAAGTTTGGAAAGATCATGGATCCAAGTCTAGGCATTGATTAATACCACTTTTTTAAAAACTATATCGAAAGTTAAATTAGTAAGATAAAAAGTTTAAATTTAAAAGGTCCAACTAATATTAGACTGTTATAAAACAGTTTAAAAATTGATTAGAATTAAAAATTTTGAAATATAAATAAAAGAGATCGTCTTTACCTGTAGGAGAATTTGAAGTTTGATTGAAAAAAGAGATTGTCAAATAAAAATTAATTGATTTATTTTAATTAATTTATGAAACTGACCAATTAATTAATAAATTGACCGATTTTTAACAATAAAAATTATTAAAGTAAACTGAACAAGAAAATTAAAAAAAACAAACCGAAAAGTCAACATGTTCAAAGTTTTCAAAGTTAAATTAACTTAATCAATTGAATTTTTTAGTCATTGAATTATCATAATAAAAGTATATCAATTAAAATCTTTCTTTTTCATATATTCATTAGCTGGACAACACTTTAGATGAAAAACAAGAAAAGGATTGGATGCAAATGGCATCTCTTTTGGGGAAAATACTTTAGAAATGCACAGCAACACGATAATTCAGAATGCTTGAGGCTTGTTTACACATATTTGGATTATTGGAATCTATAATTAGTGAAAACCTACTATTTATGGTATTTACTTTTTTTTCTTATACATATTTAGGTTGGAATAGCTTAGAGGGTGTGTTCATATTTTACTATTTAACATTTTTAACAAGGAAAAAAATTATGAGTCACCATTTTCTTCACCTCATAATTATTATCATTATCGTTAATTAAAGGATTAATTAATTTTAACTCTCTTGTAAACTGATTTTTTAATCTTTATATTTAAAATTTTATTATTTACCTCTTTATGACTAGGCTATATTAGAATTTGAGAATTTTAATAATATGCTATTTTAAGTAAAAAATAATTTAAATATGAACGAAATATTAAAAACGTCAAATTATAGGAGTTCTAGGGCATTTATATATAAATTAACAAATAATTTATGATATATATATAATTTATAAGAAATTAAATAATATTAATCATAATTATTATATAGTATGCTCTTTCACAAAAGGGTATCAAAAATTTTGTACGAAACTCTTTTACAGCTTAGGGAAAATAAAAAATAACTATAAGCCTTCTATGGATAGACTCTAAGTTGCCATTATCATATAGATTAACCTAAAGTTTATGGTAAAATTAAATCCAAAAAAAAGGGGTTTATGGTTTTCTTATGATCACAAGCTTAAGCAACATAAATTTAGGGATGAACTAACCTACAGCCTAAATTAAATCCTTTTCAATTGGTCAATTATTAAGTTAAGCTCAAACTTATACTGACATAAGATCCGATTCTTTTAAGTAAATTTACATCGTTTTATTTAAAAAAGTCAAGTCCCGGACAAGTTTGAGCCTGAGCAAAATAAGGTCGAACCTAATTAAAAAAATACATTTTACACATTAAATTTTAAAAAAAAATTGGGAGGCTCCCATGGACATTCGTACATAAATTTGGTAAAGTTGTTTTTCTTTTGGAAAATATATATACAAACTTATTTTGTTATTTTACTAATTTTAAAAATACTTTATTATCCAAATTTATTTATTAAAAAATAATTTGCAATATTAAAAATACTAAAACATAATATTGATAACCATCATCATATACCATCATGTAGTCCTTCCTAAACACATCAAATTCTATACCTAAGCTTAATGGGATCAAAGAGGACCAAAGATGAGCTAGTTTGAATGATCATGCAATATTCACCTGGAAAATGCATTCCAACAAGCTTGATTTGTCCTGGTAAGCAGTTCAGCAGAAGAACAAATCCTGAATGCTCATTCATTCAGCAACATATAAGCAATCTAGCGCAATTCAGGAGTTCCAAAATTGAAGAACCAGAGAATCATACCAACATTGCAACTATGAAAATCCAACAAGTTCATTATCTACTTGCATAATCCACAAAAGTTCCGATCTCAAATGGGGCATATATAATTATAAATTCACCCTTCAGTTAGAAACTGTCAAAGAGAACAAGTTTCTCATATGTATATTGATTTAGTTGCATCTCAACCTGTGTTCCTCATACCAGCTGCAATCCCGTTTATCGTAATAAGTAGGGCATCTCTGAGTTTATTGTTATCATCGTCACTTCTCAATCTCTTCAGGATCTCCACCTGCAACATGTTCATAGGATTCAGATACGGCAGCCTGCTCTCGATAAGCCTCCTCAAGCTCCGATTGTTCTCAGATAGTTTCTCGTGTCCGCTAACCGCTAATACATATTTCTCAGTTGTTAATAGTTCTCTTCTTATTTCAGCACCAAGCTCTCTTCTACTAGCAGACACGAGCACTTCATCGTAGTGCTTCACTATTGGAATGTCTGCCTTACCCAAGACCATCTCTATAAGGTCTATTGTGGATTGGAAGAATGGCCATTCTTTGTACATAGCTTTCAAGTCTTCTGTATGACCCTTCTCACAAACACCCTTCAAACCTGATCCAACTCCAAGCCATGCTGGAAGAACCAATCTTGTTTGTGTCCATGCAAACACCCATGGAATGGCACGAAGATGTCCGATTCCTGTTGAGCTCTTTCTTCTTGTAGGGCGACTTCCAATGTTAAGGAAGCCAAGCTCAGCCTGCGGGGTAGCTTCATTGAAGTAGGCAATAAATTCTGGATTTTCATAGACTGTGCTCCGATAGTTCTGACAGCTGATCTTCGAAATGTCCTCCATTAGATTACGCCATTTTTGTTCTCGAGGTGAAAGTGGGGGACGTAAAGTTGCAAGCAGCACTGCAGTTGTGTATATCTCCAATTGTCTCACAGCTGTCTGGGGCAGCCCAAACTTGGCCTGCACCATTTCACCTTGTTCGGTGGATCTAAGAGTACCCTGTCAGCAGAATTTACATCAGATAACTTGTACAGATTTATAGCTCCTAAACAATAGATCATCTTTTTCCCTTCGTCGAGTATAAACCAACTTGCAAACAATCACCATTGGAAGAACAAATTATACTGAATAGTTATAGGTCTCAGAACCACAACAATGGAAGATTACAAAAATATATCAGTCTGAAGACAGAAAGTTGGCCAGAAAGTGATCAGTAAGAGCAGAATGAAAGATCAGGCTGACAAAGAACTAAGCATACTCACCATAACCGAGCCTGGTGGTTGGGACTGAATGGCAAGATATGTGGGGCCACCTCCACGACCAATACTCCCTCCTCTTCCATGGAACAGAGTTACTTTAATACCAAACTCATTGCAGGCAGCAACAACATCTTCTTGGGCTTTGTAGAGCTCCCATGCAGCAGTGAAACGCCCCGCGTCTTTTCCAGAATCAGAATATCCAACCATGACCTATCGTCATGATGATATAAACTTCATAAGCTTCAAAATTTCCTCAGAGCAAACTGAAAGGAGTTTTGAGAAAAGATTCACAAGTACCTCCTGATGCCCATTATGGTTCTTGATAATGTGTTCACGGTACCAATCAATTGACAGTAATTTTCTGATCACTGAACCAGCTCCTCTCAGATCTTTTACAGTTTCAAACAACGGAACTACCCGCAACCTTTTACAGGATAAATACAGATTTGGTCAGAATATTTCATCGATGGTACTTTTAGACTAAAAACAAGCAAAAATGTTTTCTCCATTTCCAAAGGCATCATTGCAAAAAAGATTGTGGTCAAGGGATTCTCCATTTGGCACTATCAATGTGCTTCTAGTTATTTTCCAACTGTAGAAGAAGAAAAGACAGATCCTATATTCTGCATTAAGTGGCCTACCTTCTGGCTTGACAACCTTCTGATGATAAATTCAATTGATTATGATTCTACTGAGCTACCATGCAAAAATATTCACAAAAACCTGAACATAGAATTGATATACTCACGATCCACCAGGACACGGTCTCCCTAACTCCCCACTAACAGCAAGTCTGGAATCTTTCTGCAAAAGCTCCACTGCAAGGACATCGCTTGCCTGCCAAAACACAGGAATAGAGCCAATAATAACATTTATATATACGAGTTATAGCACTTCATGATATCATAAACTCCTCAAAACTCTCTTTAAGAAGAAAACATTAAGAAAAAACCCACATTTGATGCCATAGAAATCACATAAGCTCCAAGTGAGTCGCTCCCTAGCTCAGCAGCAACATGAAAGGTATCTAAGACTTCCTTGACATCCAGCGGTACCTGCAAAGGCTCAGTAAGGAACAGCATCATACTTAGAGAAGCAGAAAGAAAGATACTATCAAAAACCAAGGGTTTATTACACATTATGTCAACAGCCACGGTGACGTCTCCTAGTTAGGAAGGAAAAATTTAAAATTCAAAGAATATTGCAGAGGTTATGACATTGTCATCAAAGAGAAAATTTTCCTCATTTTCCTTCTCTTTAATCTTTCCTACATATTTAAACAAAGAACTTCCATTTTTTAAAGCATAATGTTAAATGTATCATGCTTATATTGCCACAACTTGTTCACAGATGCTGTTTAAATACATACCTCAATGGAAACAGGAATCAGTGGTCTCTTTCCTTTCAGTTCTTTTGTCAGAAATTCCAGTTTCTTTTCTTCGTCCCACTCACTGTATGCTCCCATATCCAAATATTTGGTAATTGCATCGAGTGCTTCAGAATGTCTGGCAGATTCCTGTTTCATCACAAAATATTATATTAAAGCAGGCACCTTAAGTACATGGATTTGGCTAACAGTCAGAAACAGGCTCACCTGACGCAAATCTAGCTTCATCAATACCATTCCAAATGTAGCAACTCTTCTTATCAGATCAACTAATCGACCATCAGCTAGGACTCCGGCTCCACATGATTGCTGTAAAATTCATCAATGAAAATAAATGAAAGGAAATCCTCCAATTACTCCACATTGTTAGTGTACAATGATCATTTTCGGTGGACACACTGGCATGAGAATGCTCTTACCAGGGATTCATAGCATAGAAGTAGGGGTTCCAGTAACTGATCGGTAGTTTCATAATAGTCCCAAGGATCATAGTCACAAGGAAGATCCTCAAGGAGAAGTTCCAACCGTCTTCTTGTCTTAATAAGCTGAAATATTTAGAATACCATGTACAAGCATTCATTATTGTTTGTCTAACAGGGGCAACGAGTTGATTGAAACCCTTGGCAGTGTCACCATAGGATTTATGATTATTGACAGGAAGTTGATCACAAAACCCTACAACACTTGATGTGGAATTTATCTTCAATGAGTGGTATTAGTATCACCCTTTCAGGAATTATAGGATGAAGTGATCCTTAAAGCATATTTAACAAAAGATTTTGATCAAAGGACAAAAAAAGAAAGATTACTTTTTCAGTAACTCTCTCACTTCTATTTTCTCTAATCACGATTATCCTAAGGACATATCAGCACAAAATAATTGGATTGTTGGATAAAGAAATGCACCTTAATTGGATCTATATAAATGGCTAAGAAATTAATGGGTTTGTATTGAAATTCTAATAAATAAATTCAATTCATGGTAACACTGTAGTCTACACATCTATATTGCATCAAACCTATCCTGCTGATAATTCATTGACTTTTAACCTCTTGTCGGCTAATAGCATTATGCCGAAAGAAAAGTTTTCTTGTATTGTAAATCCACATCCATCTTGATGTGTACCTATCTTAATATTCATGGAAAACATCTATGCTTTCCGGTGGTAAACTCAATTCCTATTATTAAAGGAATTTACCATTGTTGCCTTAGCACCGTATTAATGAAATGGAAGTCTCTACATTCCAAAGGGGGAACACCTATGAATCAGGAAAAGTGAGTGAAAGGTTTCAACTGACCAAAACTATGAAAAACATTTAAAATAAGAACTAGCACGATGCTTTATCAAGCCTGTGTAAATTATTATCAGCTCTACCATCTACTAGATTCCCCATTTACAACTTCATGGTAAGTGTATACTGTTGACAACTCATAATGAGGTCTAAAGAGAAACAATACCTTATCTTTCACATTTCCAAGGAATACTCGGTAGGGAGCAATTCCAGGAAGTTGAGGCAAACTTGGCTCTAGAAGCTTCTGGAAGCTGTTACGCCCTATCTTGGATTCTGCAAAGAGTTTCCTCTGAGCAACAAGTTGACTGGAGTTGAACGAAGACGTACGTGGAGCCCCAGTAGATGGAGAATCATTAGGACTAGAAACATTTCCATTTGAAGGTGATTTATGTAAACCATGACTGCAATCCTTAGCCGAATTTTCTGAATTTGAAGAAACCTGAGGATCCAATAATATGTACATAAAGAAAAAGAAGGTAGGAAGTTAAGTACATCCAATATCAACAAGATTACTTAATTAGCTACAAGACAACAATTTCAAAAACTTTATCCACCTGACGATTCGAAGGCATGTAATTAGTCCGTGGAAGCTCCAGCTTGGGATACTGAGATGCTCCATCACCACATTCTATATGAAGAGATACATTAAAAGAAATCAATATAGTCAATATGGCCCGTAAAAATATCATTTGTTCAAAAACGAAATAACTGACTAAAGTTTATGATTATTAAGACTAGGATTAGGGTCTGTCTAGATGAATTCAGACTTGGACTAAATTTCCCTACTCAATGAATTGGACCAGGACTTCCACAGTTCAAATTTTTCATGATTTTTCTATACCAAAATGCAACATGCACTTAATATTATAATGTCTAGAATACTTGTACAAAATTTTAATTAAAATAGTAGTTTCCCTCACCACTGCAGGCAGGGAGATCAGCTCTAGCAGGAAGCTGTGTAGGAAGGGATGAAACTGGTTGTCCATGAAACTTGATTTGATTTCTGCTAACAGGTTGAGTCCAACTCTCATGCCGATCATCTGAAGAATTCTCTGTAAAGTATTCGACTCACAGTCAGATTATATAAGCATAAGAGAAGTCCTGAAAGTGTAGCAACATGAGCTTCAGCTGACACAAAATCGATTTACATGAAAAATAAATCCCACGTTCATGAGACATGTGCATGGATCATCACATCAAGATACATGTCTTAGTACAGAAAGTGAAGGTATAAATATAAAAAATTTATTTTTCCATACTGACTGAACTTAATAGACTCAGAACTTTATATATCTGTGCAGGCAGTTTCTTATTGATTGCTCAAGAAGATTTTTCTAAAAATTGCTTTTTTTACAGCACCAGACATATTTAACCTGCTTCTAGAATATCACGAGCTGCTCTTAATAGCTTATCACTGCAGTGACTCATGGATAGTTCGAATCTAAGGCTGTCAACTTCCCGTATGTAAAGATCAATAGCCATCCACCTAGACAAAAGTGACACATCTCTGGTAACCTGAAACAGAAAAAAAGAAACCACTTGCTGAAATATGTCCATGATAGTAGCAATACAGTGTGGAAGTAAAACAAGTTGTAGTGAATTACACTGCCTTCATAGTTTTGAAAAGAATTACCTGAAAAGAATATAATATTGTAATAACAGATTCATTTGAGACATGAGGAAAGCAAATATGATTATTCACTTTCAACGGTAAAAAAGACATCTATAGCTGAAAGTGCAACAAGTATACCATCACTACAACCTGTTCTAATTGTGGGATTTTTACATTGTACTTGGAGGCCTCAATATTAATTGTTAGACTTCTATAAGCAGGCAACTATCTCTGCTTGAAAGGGAAAGTATGATGTTGAATTTAAAGCTTATCATTAGGCACTTGATTGTTCACCATCTCTTCAATAAGGTGGTGAGGTCTTTGGTCTTCAAATGGAATAAAGGCATCAATTGAAGTGTGCTTTGAAATAATGTATTTAAACATCATGCTACGTTCACCATTTAGCAGCACTTCCATACTCGTGGGATTCACTCACCATAAGTTAGTTAAGAAACTGATTCACGTCACGGGTGTCTTCAAACATGAAATATTTTCTGATGACAACATACCGATTCTTGATGAAATTAACCTTCAAGTAATCAGGAGGACAATTCAACTCAAAAGAAACATTGTGTATGGAATCCTCACCTTTGCTGTGACATTTGGATTTCCATCTCTATCACCTCCCATCCAAGATCCAAACTTTATTGGAGTGCAAGTTAATGGGAGAGCCTTTCCAGTATGCTAAGGTTAGAAAGCACAAATGCTTTAGTCCAAATCATAAATGAGAGTAAGTCAACAATTCCATTACATGCCTTCTAAGTTCTACAAATAAGAAAGAAGAAATGATTGGTAAACCTTCTTTAGGGTGTTGCTAAGACGGCGTAAATAATGAGGTACAGCTTTCCATAGGGACTGCTCCACAATGTTCAAGCCTGAATGGAGCATTAAATACCATCAGCTATCTACAGTCAAGCTGCAATTCTCATAAATAACCTCTCTGCTGCAATGAAGTTATAACTCTCAAAAAGTACCAAACATGTTGATGAAAACACATTAGAATTTTGAAGAATACCTGCCCTAGCTTCATCTACTGGCGTTGGTTTTTGCCGCCTCAGCTCATCAGTCTGCCATATTGAAGTAATCTCTCTTACCTATAAAAACAAGAAAAAATAATATAAAATTCAAGGGAGCATTGCTTTTTACTGGACATACATCCAAATTTCCAGGTCTGTTAGAAAGGATCATGGATTTGTTGCTGTTCCAAACATACCAAATCTTCAATCAACATCTCTCGATCTTCATGAGTAAGATCAGGTCGGTCATTGTATTCTAGAAGATGCTGCATATTGCATAAAATTTGTCCTTCAGATTTATCATACACCCATGTAACTTAGGTGATCAATTTCAAAACATCAGTAGAACTCACAGCAGCTGGCAAAAACTTACAGCAATCCTAATGTGCTTATATTGCAAGGTACGACGATTAATTTGAGTAGGATGTGCTGTAAGAACAATTTCAACCTCCTGCAATAGCAAAGATTTGATAAGTAGAAGAACAGACAAGGCCTTGAAAAAAAGTCACATTCACAACTTGCTCCTAGATCAATTTTTTTCCAAGACTTCATGGCAAAAGATTTGAGTAATTAAAAACTTGTTTTGTTATTTTGGACAATTTAAGCTATTATTTTAGCAAATTAAGTTTAAGAATATAAGTTGAATTATAGAAATTGTTAGTTGCTTCGCACAATTTCTACACAGCTAACCAACCAATCCCCAAGAAGAGTACAATAGAGAACATACCTGCTTGCAGACAGTGTTATAAAGCTCCTCAGCAGATACACCACTTTGCACCAGCTGATTAAATATGTCATCACAAGACTTCGATATATGTGCCCCACTTCGTGTTTTACGAACCCTGCCAAAAACAGTATCGACAAAATACAACCAAAATCCCACCTTCATCAGTAATTATCATCAACCAACTTCCTAACCTTTTATTATATGTATAAGAAGAAAACCAACAAATGCAAACTTTCTGCATGATTTTAGCTATCCTGCCTTATAACACTATATAGAAAAAAAATAATGCATTAATATATATCCTAGCTAAAATACTTAATTTGACACTATATGAAACTAGTCACTGCATTATGCAATAGAACTAATAACCTAATCATGCTAACTAATAAGAAGAGGTGCTCATAAACAAGAACCTATGATAAGTCTCAGCAATTCCCATCAAATTGAGATAATGGCCAAATGCTCGAGCAATGGTGAAGGCTTCCTCTAGTGTCATAGTCGATATCTCCAATGCCAGTTTCTTCTCCAGGATTTCAGCTGCATCCTCGATCCCCGCCAATCTCATATTGCAAGCACTCTATAATACAATGGAAAAGCATTTACCATGTTTATTGTGCAGATATCATCATAATGCTCACGATCATTCTTGGATTACATAATAAATACAGAACGCTTGAAAAGCACACTAAGCAAGACTCACTATCATCAATCATTTACTAGAATTCCTATTATCTAATTGGCCATACTGATTCTTCTTTTTTCTACAATCAACATAAAAGACATCAACAAGGTAAAAACTAGAGATTTCAAAGAAAAGGTGCGATCTTCACAGGAGGAGGAATGATCTAAGGAAAAAAAAAAACAGAGAACTTTGTTAAGATGTTTTAGTTTCACATTTTACAGAAAAGCGTCACAAAACTTAAGAAAGGTCTCATATTTTCGATTTTCTCTGTTTCCTGAGCAACCAAACAAAACCATGCAAGAGCAATATCACAAAACACAAAATTTGCAAAAAAAAGAACCATTTTCAGAAAAAAAACGCTCATAAACATCTAACAATCTCAAACCACCGCCACAGCACTGACTAAAAACATGAAGTCCAACACGAAAATTGAAGTGGGAAAGGGAAAAAGGAGCAAACTTGAGCAAGGATTCTGTTCCTTTCAAGCTTCTCC
Organism: Erythroxylum cataractarum; assembly: GCA_024703695.1. Classification (NCBI taxonomy): domain Eukaryota; kingdom Viridiplantae; phylum Streptophyta; class Magnoliopsida; order Malpighiales; family Erythroxylaceae; genus Erythroxylum; species Erythroxylum cataractarum. Next base: position 763,244 of record JANJEY010000001.1, on the reverse strand, counting down.
ATGAATCCGCCACCAACTTCTCTCTGCAACACATCGTTTAACAGATTCCCAAGCAGTTTACAATCATCATCAAAGCTCTGGAAAGAGATCTCCTCCGCTATATCGTCAGTCGTGTCCGTCATTGTACGAACCACAAACAAAACAGAGCAAAACCCACTAAATTGCAACGATCACACCACCTATTCACACACACACAATACTCCAACTACATGCACAGTGATGGTGAAACGGAAAAGCAAGGAGATGAAGGGAGGAGTGTCTCTTTTGTTTTGTTTTGTACGGACATTTGTATGCTGACGTGGGACCCAGTACACTGATTTTTTCCTTCGTTTTACAATTTATAAAACCAGCAACAGAAAGACAAGTGGCGAGAGGAGAGTGAGTCACGGTCAGGTCCTTAGTACTGACCCAAAATCCTTTCTGTGATTCTCGGATCTCTTCGTGAATGTTTCAATTTTCTCGGGAAATTTTTGCCTTTTTCTTATTTCTTACTATTTCTATTTTTGGGATTGTTTAAATTATTTTAAACTCTATTAATTTTATTCTTTTATAAACTAAACTAATCTGATTCTATCAATTTAATAGTAAAATCTTTAGATCGACAAATTTTAATTTTTTAATTTAATTTAATAATTTTTATTGTTAAAAATTCAGTTTATTAATTAATTGACTAACTTTTATAACATAATTAGTTTTTATTAAAAAAAATAAATTAATTTTTATTGAAATTTAAAATTTTCAATCAGTATAATCTTTTCAATCATTTTTAAAATTTTTAAATTTTGTTTAATCTTTAATCAAAATTTTTATAATCCAAGAATGGAACATTGGACTGCGGTTAAGTGTATACTTAAGTATCTTCGTAGG
>JANJEY010000001.1:740227-757822 GCA_024703695.1 Erythroxylum cataractarum | reverse complement strand
TATGGTTTAAAATTATATAATAATTAATATATTGTGCTTTGCATATTGTTTAATATACTTTAAATAATATTTATATGAATAAATAATTTAATATAGTTAAAATTAAAAGTGTTTCTTATTTTTATGTTGCCAAACATTTTATTGTATAGATTTCTTTTTAAAAAACTCTTTTTAAAATGACAACCAACAGTCAACTAGCTTTTTAAAAAAGTTATTCTCATAAAACATCTATAGAAAAAAAACTCTATTAACAAAATCTCTACTGATATAAGCTCAACTAAGCAGAGATTAAGATTGAATATTTAAAGTGTAACTTTTCAAGTCACGTAGTTGCATTCGATGCAGAGATCAAGATTGACACAAAAGTTATATCACATAAATATTGTTTCAAGTAATCTGCGTCTTCATCCAAAGCAATAACGAGAAAGATGATGATATAATTCTCTGTATCAAATTAGGGTAACTTAAATGAAATGACACTTCATGAGTTTTATATGGCAGGAGAATACTAGTTAAGTTAAAAGATAAATCCTCTTGTCTAACAATTAGATCAATTATACTTTATGGGATGGAGTGTTAACCCATTAAATAGTTGCATAGTTATAATTTTATTTATTTCTTTAATATTTGTTAATATTGATTATTTGTTTAATTTACTTATTTGTTTTTCTTTTTACCTATTTATTTATTTACTTACTTTTATCTTTATGTCTATGCTTATTTTGATTTTATTATATTTTTTGATTTATATTTGTTAATGTATTTGACAATTATTTTTAACCTTTTTCAAAAACTTTTTTCTTTCTTTTTTTATATGAGTTTATTGGAAATAACATCTTTACTAACTAGGCATAACATAATATATTTTTGAACCTCCTCATATCCCACATCTTAGAGAGATTCTTATTAAGACGTTGTTATTGTTATAAATTATGTGTTAAATAAATAAAAATATAAAACTATTTTGAAATAAGAATATAATATCTTAGAATAATCATGCAAAATATGAATCATAATTCATAAAAATAGATAAACAATTATAAAATGTTTACTATAATAAGATTTGAGCACTTTAATAATATATTAATTTTAATTACTTTTAAATAAATATTGAATAACGATTATACATTAAAGTATTTATAAATTATTTATAAACATTTCTTATTTAGTTAATTTTGTTTTTATAGTTTAAATTTAATTCTTAATTTTTTATTTTTTAAATTTAAATTAAATTCTTAATTAATTTATTTTTTAAATTTAAACTTAGTTTCAACCTATAAAAATTGAAAAGATAAACAAATACCATACAAAAGTATTTTTTTCCATTGCCATGACTCATGAGACTTTGACACTTATCACATACTAACACCACAAAGCCCATAACATAAACATGAACTTGGACTTACAAACCCAACATGCCCTAAAGATACACATGGATGATTACTTCAATTAATATAATGAAAAATTGTATTCTAAATTTACTTTAACTATTATTCAGCAAAAAAAAAAGAGTTTGATTATTACAAAAATTCATAAATAGGAATGACAATGGTCTGGCCCACGAGTCATCATCAATTTTTTTAGAATAAAATTTTAAAATTAAAAATACAAAACAATTTTTTTATTAAATTCAGATTTGAGCTGTCTAAATTTAAGTTTGTCCGTGACCTAATTCTTTTAAATAAAATAATGTTATTTTGTTTAAAATAGTTTTATTTAAAATAGTTGATTCTCGAGTCAATCTGAACCTGGGCTTACCTATAGGCCTAATATTGAAAACAACTAAATTTACGTTTTGTTGCAAATGATTTTTTTTAATTCTTGGCATTAAATTCTATTTGTATATATTGTCAAGCTGAATGAAAAATTAACTTTGACTTTGACTTGAATAATTTGGTCCACGGTCTTTTACTTGCAGGCCAAGTAGTACTTAAGAGGACTTATTCCTAGCAAATCCAATAGAGCCACGTAACTTCTTACACGTGGCCATAGTCCATTGATACATAACGGGATGCATAAACAACGACGTCGTTGCAGCTCCCTCTATAAAATGGCTTAATATCCCGGTTCTTCATCTTCGACGAGCAGTAGGTGGTAAAATTGGGGAGAGAGAGAGAGAGAGAGAGAGAGATGGAGAGTGGTGGCCGGAAACCAGAGCCAAGGGTGGCGGTGGTGGTGTTTTTGCTGAAAGACAAGTCAGTGTTGTTGGGGAAGCGCCGCTCCTCAACCGGTGATTCAACTTTCGTGCTTTCCGGGGGTCATCTGGAGTTCGGAGAGAGCTTTGAGGCGTGCATTGAACGTGAGTGTAAGGAGGAAACAGGGTTGGACATTAACGGAACGAAGTATTTGACCGTTACGAACAATGTCTTTTTGGAGGAACCCAAACCGTCTCACTACGTCACCGTTTTCGTACTCAAGTTCTGCAGCCTTTGTTTTGGCCATTGGAGAAAATGGTGAAGACTGGCTTCAACCCTTTTCCTACTTAATCACTGTGAGTTGATTTGAGTTTATGGTTGACAGAACAGTACTTATCAAGATAGATTTCTTGGAGTTCAATCCAAAAGCAGATTTCATAGATGTTCTTAATTTAAGTTTAGATGGATTGAGTATTCTGAATTTAGGTCGATTAATGACATTTGTAGTGATATTGAGCAATCGTTAAAAAACGGACTAATTCAAACAATGAAATCCTTAAATTAGTTATTTTTTGGTTAGATTTTTTATTTTTTATTGGATTTAATTTAATAAATTTTGTTGTTAAAAATTGCTGAATTTATTAATTAATTGGTCAATTTCATAAACTAATAAGATTTTATAAAAAATTAATTTTATTTAACAATCTTTTAATTAAACTTTATTTTTTTATAAAAAAAGACAATAATTTTTAATCATTTCAATATTTTTAATTTTATTCAATTTTTAACTTATTTTTTAATGGTTTAATACTAATTGAATCTTTTAAACTTAAATTTTTCTTACCAATTTAAATTTGGGTCAAAATTTTAAAATTTTAAAATTAATTAAAAATTTATTGGCCTAATGGAATTATTATAGAAAAAGTGTGAATTACAAAAATGTTTTTCAACAATTGTAAAAATTAGGAAATTATTTAAATAATAAGCGGAAAAGTTTTGGAAACTAATATAGATATTTTCTCTATAATTATTTAATAAATTATCACCTATTCCTTGACAAATAAACTTAAACGGAACCATTTACGTTTTAATTATATGACCACAACTCCAAATACACAATCAAATCAGATCCCACATGCCATGAATGCAGGATGGCCCCAGGCCCGCCCCCTCCTGAGAACAACAAGCAGACATGATGTTTTTCAAAAAATTAAAATCGGGTCGTCCGGCCTAAGATTCGATAATTATAAGACAAAATAATTTTATTTTTATTTATAAATTTTAAAAAATAAAAAATCAAGTCAGGTAGTGTCGAGCTTAGATTCAGGCTCAGACCTGACTGTTTTGACCTAAGCAAAAGCTACACTTAGTTTTAGTCTTGGATGAGCCCGACTAAACCTGACCTATTACCACCTCTACATATATTCTTATATAGATTTCTACACGTTCCAAACCTCTCATTAGTAAGCAATGTAATACGTAATACCTTAGTTATGTATCATGGATTGAATGAGAAATGGTAAGAAACAAAAAATACACAAATACCTAATTTTAGTCTCTATAATTTCGAATGAGTTTTACGAAGCTGAAACGAGCGCGAATTCATCGTTGTCTTTACGATAACTCATCTCTGGGATATGAGTAAAGTCTTTCTACAATTTTGTCAAAACGTAAGCTCTTTTAACGAATAAAAAAATCATTATGCTTACGATTGATATGAACAACTGCAGGAGACTTTAACCTATATATATAGTTTTCATATAGGACTTCCTCATCATAAAATCGATATGGGTCTAGTCCAGACTAATTGAGATCTATTTTTTATTTAGACTTCGACCTATTGATTTAGATCATTTATTAGACCACTTTATTATCTTTATTTGTATCAAATTATGTAACTTAACCAATAATCTATTGAAAAACTAAAAATTATAATTAATAGTTGTCAAACTTTACGAAAAATGACAAAATTATCCAATAAGCAGGGCATTTTTCTTGGCATGGTTCGATTCGAAATTAACATATTTAAATCAATTTGATCGAATTTTAAGTTAAATTTATGTTATTTTAAAGTTTTAAACTTAAAAGTAAACTTAGGTTCATGTTGACTTAAAACTCAAATTATCATATACAAAACGATGTCTCGTTTTAAATTAATTTTACTTTTGATTCGTATGCAATTGGGTTTTTAGCCATCTAAAATCTGATTTGACTAAACTTTAGGTTAGTTTTGAACTATTTAAAATTGCTAAATTTGAACAAATTTGAGTTTGTGTCATCTTAAAGTCCATGTATGAGTGTCTTTATGCTACCTATTTCTACATGTGACGAGATTCAACAGATAATGAACTTTTTTTAGTGGGGCAGAAAGTAGGATAAGCGGAGGAACATCCATTGACTCTCATGGAAACGTATGTATGTACGGAAGGAGGAAGGTGGCTTAGGCTTTCGAAAACTACACTGCTTTAATATTGTACTTCTTGGAAAGCAGATATGGCAACTTCTTTGTCATATTAATACTCTTCTGTATCGGATTTACAAAGCCAAATATTTTTTAGGGGAGAATGTTTTGTCAGTTAGATTGGAGTCCAATCCAAGCTTCACTTGAAGAGGTATTTTCCAAGCGTGTGATGTGGTGAAGCATGGTTTTCGATGGTCTGTTGAGAATGAGAGATTCATTTGGGTGCTAGATGATCCTTGGCTTCCTAGGGAGAATAGGGAATTATGTGTTGTAGGGGATTAAGTCACGTTGGATATCTTAATAGTGAAGGACTTGTTTCTTTTGAATAGGAGGGGCTGGAATTTGGATATGATGTAGGAGTTATTTTCAACCGAAGATATTCGAACCATCCTGACCATTCCGGTGGGGAGGAGACATCATGATGATTGTCGTATTTGGCATTATTCCTGTGATGATTGTTATACAACAAAGTTAGATTACCAATTGCGTCTTAATTGCGCGGAAAGGGTGCATGGGCGAGTGGAGGGGGATTTTTTAGGGGAAGTTATGAAAATTGACCATACCTCCTAATCTTAAAATTTTCACGTGGAGAGCTTTGAGAGACATTTTACCCACTTGTTGCAAGCTGGTACAGAGACATATAAACATCAACGTCAAATGTGTCCAATGCAAGGAAGCGGAGGATGTTGACCATGTTTGCTTTTTTGTACGGAGGCTCGGTCAGTGTGGGCTCGTTAGGGAGGTGGCAGTATTGTGCGAGTGAGGGTGTGTTTTAATCAGTGGTTTGAAAAAGTGTGTGAGAGGGAGCTGACGGTACGGATGATTCGATGGTGCTCACTAGTTTCAAAACTATGGCAGGCACATAATGATTGGATTTAAGCGGCCAAAAGGTACTCCTCTTTTAGCTTATATCGCATGGAGTTAGGCTATACTAATAATTGGTAACAAGCCAATATGACACAGACCCATGCAAGTCTGTACAGTGGAGGGGAATGAGGTAGTGGAAAGGCTGGGAGAAGAGGCACAACTTAATTGGTTGTGCTTTGTTGACGATGCAACTTTTTTTTAGAGATGCCTATATAGATATGGGGTTGTATGTCAAGATGGGGAAGGAAACTTTGTGCGAGCAATATCTGGTCATTTTGTAAGGCATTGTAGCTCAGATGTGGTTGAAGCTGCAGCACTGCGGGAAGCATTAACTTGAGTCTTGCCTCTTTGTCATGGTCGATGGGCTTTTTACTCAGATGCCCACAAACTAGTTTCTATTATAAATAATTTTAACGATAACTGCACTGAATTTAGTAGAATCATCTTGGAATGTAAAAAATTATTAAGCTTTAGATTTGAGATGAAGGTCTATTGAGTTCGTCGGCAAGTCAATGTAGAGGCTTGCAACTTAACAAGGGTCTCTTATTTATATGCTAGTTGTTGTAGTTATGATTTTCCCTTGACATTTTGATTAATGCTATCGAAATTGATTTTGTTTTAAAAAAAGAGTGAGATAAGAAAAACCAAATCATTTTGTCATTTTTAAATTAAATCAAATAATTTAAACTTTAAATAAAAATAAAATAATTAATTTTAGCCCATGTCCATTAGACTTCGACGTTCGAACCACCCGAGATCCCATCTAGTTCGAGCTCATGTCACGAATCCCAAACTCTTTGTTTAATAGACTCTTTGGGCCAAATGGAATTTACAATGTGTATGAATATGGATAGCAACAAAGTTAGTCCCACCATGAATAATCATTTCGAGAGCAACAATGGCTTTCAATTCTGAAAATCAGGAGCAGCACGAGCTGTGAAAGGTCGCTGTCTCGTATATGTAAAAGAGTGAGCAAGTGAGCGAGTGGTCCTTAAGATTTGATTATCATAGCGATGATTAGTTATGGCCATGCTCGTGCTTATGGTAGAGATAGTGACACCAATATCATTAGTTGTACCTGTTCATCTCAACTTTCACCAATCCATACCAGTCTCCTGATTCAGTAGGTTTGTTAGAAGGGAGGAGTTCATCAAAATTATTTTAAAAAAAAATTGTGGATTAATAAAAGGTTGTTAATATATTAATTCAAGTCAATACTTAAACTTGATCTAAAGAAATTAAATTAAATTTAAATCAATAATTTAAAATAATTACTAATTAAAATTAGATTTAGTTAATTCTATGTGAGCTTAAAGATTAGGTTAAATTGTTATATAAATAATATTTGATTGATACAAGTGTGATATTTATGACATGTATAATTTCTCGTTACTTTTAATCAAATTTTAAAAAATTTTAGAAAATTAGAAATTAGAAAATAAATTTAAAAAATATTGTTAACTTATTTCCTTTTATTTTATAGAAATAACTTTTCTCTATTAATGAGAAATAAGATTGTGTATTATTAAACATCTTCAGAAGCTGAATATTAGTGAGATTATAATAGATGTTGTTGTTGATATTGATATTATTGTCTTGTTATTTTTTACTCATACCTACCAAAAGAAACTTTCCATGCACAAGTATTTCTGGCTGGTAAGGAGCTGTTGGAATTTGACTTAGTTAACTCAATTCTTAAAAACCCAAATCATATTTTTAATAGTTCTCATGTGAGGGATTAGTTACTGAGGTTGTGGCTCAAGGATAAACCTAAATCCGTGTTATATTTTTTCCCAAGTTGTTGGGTTTTCGACCATAGTTAGTTGGCTTTGGTCGGTTTCTTGTATCAGAAGACTTGGAACAACTAAGACAAAGCTTTTTCCCAACAATTGACGATGATGGTACCTCAAAATTCAACAAGGTTTGGACTTTCAAACATATCGGAATGTGACATCCAAAGTCTACAAGATAGGATTGGTAAGAGATTGGATCTTTTTCGAGCTTGATCTAAAATGAGAATGATCATAAAATTCACAATTCGAATTTGAGTTTAATTAGATTTAAACAATTAAACTTTTAAAGATAATAAAACGTGACATCCAAAGTTTATAGATAGAATTGGTCGTAAGGGTAAGGTTCGTGTTATTTGGATTTAAGCTTAACCTAAATTTTAAATAGATTTGAAGCTCAAAATTTAATAAAGCATAATTTTTAATTTAAATTTTTAAATAATAAAATTTACTCAAAATGATATTATTATTTTTATATTATAATAAGATGGACAGCTCAAACTTGGTACATAAAATAATATATTTTATTTTTATATATTATAAAATTTAACGCATATAACTAATCATAGAAGCCACACTATGAGGCACAATATGTTGGAGGAGTTTATTGGCTCGACGGTTCTAGGCATCATGATTAGATACAAAATTGACATTGATGCACTTATTCTGAACAGTTAATCATAATGTGTAGGCAATTAGTGGATGAGAGGATACGGGATTGATGTAGGTAGGGTCTCCTTTCTTTTCTGGTCGGAAAAATTTGACCTTATAGGTTTATATAAAATAATATATAATATATAATATATTTTGAATAATTTATTAAATAAATTATAATATTATTAAATATTTGAATTTTTAATTAATTTCAAAATCAATTAATAGTTTTAAGTAATATACACTTTAAAATTAAGTAAGTTTTTCAAAATTTTAATTAATTATAAAATTAAATGTAACTATTTTGAATATTTTTAATAATATTTTAAAATAAATAGTTTTAATATTATTAATTCATTGGAACTATGCAACTTGTGTTCTGTCATAAAAAAAAGTGGAGATGTCAGGTTAGAAAAGGGAAGTAGTCACTAGTCTTGACAAGACACAAATCTGAACAAGAGAAGCTTCTTAATTTCACATTAGCTGCAACTATATCTGGCTAATCATTCACACTCACTCACAGAAAGGAAACATAAGACAGAGAGCTCTAAAAGTCTAAACACAGAACTCAATGGTGGCTAATGGTGGCTAGTGGTGGCTCATAGTGGCTAATGGTGGCTCATGGGTGCATGTGCATAGGTGGCTTGAGTGCCCTTTTTTTTGGGTCTAGTAGGAAGCAGGAAGTGACTGAAGAAGCAGCTTTGGTATAGCTTTTGGTGGGTATGGTTTGGTGTAGCCTTACCTGCTCTGATATGTTCCCAATGCAGCTGGTTAAGACCAATTTTGTCAAGCTTTGGAGTCAGGATTAAGGATGAGACAAATTGCTTAATTTGGTTTTTGGCTTAATTCAAAGTTAATGAATTCCATGAGGGTTAATTAGATTTCGATCCGAGCTCGATCTTTAAAAAAATGAATTTTGAGTCAGATTCAAGCTTGGACTGTCCAATTTTTAAATAAAATAACACGATTTTAAATTTTAAGAAAAATTTAATCGAACTTACTTCAAGCGCAATCTAGTTCAGGTTTTAGACTAAGTTAGAGCTCAAGGTTTAGACATGGCTTGCACACAAACCTGAATAAAGAACTTTCTTATAATTTAAAAAATTTTGAAAAATTATTACTATAGTTGTATTAATTTATTAATTTATATGAACTTAATTGATTCAAGCCAAATTTAAGATTTGCATTAAATTATTATGTAATAAATTTGATTAATTTATATATAATAATTATGTTATATGTGTTTTATTTAATTAACATAAAAAGAAGATTTTTTTATAAAATTAAATATTATAAAAAATTTAAATGCAATGTAAGCTTATATCTTTTATTGACAATGTTATTAATAAACTAATTTCTTATCAATGTAAAAAAAAAAAAGATTTCCATGGGAGAAGCACTCCTCTTCCAAGATTGAAGCTTGAGCCCCCACACATTGATTAAGAAATAACACAATCCTGTTGCTGTCTGCTGAGATTCCACTGGGTTTTTTTTTTTTGGTTGTCAATTCCATTTGAAAAATCTGATCTCTTGTCTATTTCCAATTCTCTCTTTCTCTCAGTTTTTGTCTCTATAAAGCTTTTTCTCAGTTTCTTTGTTCTTGTTCCAGTTAGGTAGGTCTGCTCACCTTCCTTTTGTCAGGATTCTCTTTTGCTAGTCCCTTCAGTCGCACAAAGCTGACCTCAAAAACAAACAATCAATCTGTGCAAAGAATAAGAATAAATCAACCAAACCATACATTATTTTCCATCTCTTGTGCTCTCTCTCAAGTCCAAATCTTCTGTTGAAACAATTTGTTTCCATCTCTTTGTTCTCTTCAGCTTTTTCTTGTTTTTTACTCAGATGAAGACAATAATGGCGAAGACCCCTCATGACTCTTCTTTCTCTTTCTCCAGGAGATACTTCAACTGGAGGAAGAAAGTTGTTGAAGATGAGGAAGATCGTGACTTGGAAATCCTAGCTTTCAACACTCTTTCTTCTTCTTCTCCTCATTTTGAGGAGGAAAATGAAGAACAGCTCAGAATCACGTTCCCTACTCAATGTCTTCCTTCAGTGAGAGCACGAAGAAAGAAGCTGGCTATGGTGTCTGTTTCCAAGCTCAGATCAGCTCTTACTGTCTTCAGTAAAAACCGATCGACCAACACTCCAGGTTTAGGCACCAAAGTGATAGGTACCCTTTTCGGGTATCGACGGGGCCATGTCCATTTTGCATTCCAAGAGGATGCTAAGCTCGGTCCAGCTTTCTTCATCGAGCTTGCAACACCAACAAGCTTACTAGTTCGTGAAATGGCTTCTGGGTTGGTTAGGATTGCATTGGAATGTGAGAAGAAATCAGAGAAGAAACCAAAGAAGTTGCTGGATGAGCCTCTATGGAGGACGTATTGCAATGGAAAGAAATGCGGGTATGCAATGAGACGTGAGTGTGGGGTTGAAGAGTTGAAGGTTCTGAAAGCTGTGGAACCAATTTCAATGGGGGCTGGAGTTTTACCAGGGGATGGAGGTGGGTCCGAGTTAGGCGAACTCATGTACATGAGAGCCAGGTTTGAGCGAGTTGTTGGGTCCAAGGACTCGGAAGCTTTTTACATGATGAATCCTGACGGGTCTGGAGGACCTGAACTCAGTGTTTATCTGCTTAGAGTTTAGTGTTATTTGGGTGTCAGAACTCAGAAGAGTCTGTATTAAGCATCCATTTGGTATCTATAATCTATTCAAGCTCATATGCTTTTTGTTTGCTTCGATCTATTCTTATCTAAAACGATACTCGGTATTGACTACTATCAATATTGTATAATACTAAAACTAAATTCGGTATCGGATCGATCGAGGATGGTGTTAACATTTTCTCTGTTCTCCCTGAGTTGGTTCATTGAAAGTGTTAATTGATAAAGCTTTTATCTGAATCAACAAGTTGACATTGAAGCAATTCGAGCTCTTTTTAACCAACCATGGTTGATTCAATACTGTCACATCTGTAGCGAACGAAATCGTTGCGCGGATTGGTTAGCGGCTCATGCGAGGCGTTTTGGTTTCGGCATTATTTACCTTCTCCTTGGATGTCTTAGTCTCTTCTTAGAGAACATGTACAGGATAGATACCTCACAGGCCACGAATTAGGCTGTGCTTTCTCCCTTTTATTAAAAATACAAAAGTTACAACTTTGAAAAGGTTTAGACCTTTTTAAGGTATAAACTCAAGTGAAGTGAAAGCAACTCGTGTACATGATAATCATTAATATGTAAAGCAATAACTATGAAATACCAAACTACTATCTATTTTTTCTACAAACTTAACTTCAATTTGAAGCATGCTTCTTTTCTGTGGGTGTCTTATAATAACCTTTTGTCAATATTTTAAAAATCGAACTGAAAGTTAAATCGAAAAAAAGATTTAAAATTTAAAAGATTCAACTGATATTAGAACGTTATAAAATGGATTAAAGATTAAATAAAATTAAAAATTTTGAATATTATTGAAATAGATTATCATTACACATCAAAGACTATTAAATAAAACTTAATTGATTGATTTTGATTTATAACAAATTATTAATTTATGAAAATGAAGTGATTAATTAATATCTTGATCAATTTTAAGTTTTAACAATAAAAGTTAACATAGTAAATCAAATCAAAAAGTAAAAAATTGAACAAAAAGATAGTTGATTCAAAATTTTTATTATTGAATTAGTTAATATGATTGAGTCTTTTAATAATTGTCTTCTGTAATTTTATTTGAGTAACTTAATGTTTATTGTAATAAATTAACTCTGATTCATCTACTACTAAATGAAAATAATCGGTTTATTTTTGTTTATAAATACTAATTAGTTTACAAAAATTGATTGATCAATTAGTAAAGTGACCAGTTTTTAACGATAAAGATTATTAAACTAAAATAAACAAGAAAGTCAATTAATTAATATTTGTAGCTGTGTATTCTTAGTGAGTGGGTAAGTGAGTAAATACTACACGATCTATCCATCATCTTTGGCAGCTGCATTTGTCAAAAATATTCAAAAATATGTAGTCGATTGACTATTGATTGTAGCTGCATTTTCTTGATGCTTAGGTGAACAATTACGTGATTTATTCATCTCTAATTGCAACTGAGTTTTATGAACTTTGATGATCAATTACATGTTCAATTGATGATTTGTGTGGCTATGTTTTTGACAATTTGGTGTTAGTTTTGATTGACGATTTGAGGCTGTTGATTAGAATAATAATTTGAGATTGTTGATTTGATTGACAATTTGGAGTTGCTGGTTTTTATAGTTATTTTCGTGAGTGATTATAACATATACAACAGTCCATCGATTGATTTTTATAGTTTTCAGTGATGAAACACATGTTCATTTGATGATCTTTGTGGTTACTAGGCGTGGGATTTTTCAATGATTATTTTGAAGGTTTACAATAGAATTTTTGTTGGACAACTGCTCATGATTTCATATTGATGACGCTGCACATATAAGGGAATATCTTTGGACTCAAAGTATTCTTTTGTTTATATCTTTATTGATTTAATCATTGGGTCATTATTTCCCTCTTTATTAACATTCGTTGTTGCAAAAATTTTTTGTTAAGACAAGCACGAGGCGATCGTGTTATCGAGAGTGAAATACTTTCATTGGGTGTGAGAAAGAGTGGATATTGTCAAGGAGTGAGTGGTATTGGCTCAGTAAAGTCTTGTGTAAAACTATTGTATTTCAATGAAAGTGATTAAGCTGAGTGAAGACCCTGCAGATATAGGTTGTGTGTGCGGAACTGTGTTATTAAATTTTGGTTATTGATTTATGTAACGTCCCGTTATCCTATATTAGGGGCTAGGACCCTAGAATAGTGTATATAAGAGTTTAGTGAAAATTTAAAAAGTGCATTTCATGTGCATGCATAATTTGACATATACATACACTTGAATATTGAATTTTTGCATATTAAAATGAATGTACATGCATTCATTGACATTTTCTAGGCATAATTGATTTTATAAATGTTATTTTATTGAGAATTGTGATTTATTTGTACTGAAAATTGATGTGGAGAGTATACTTACTGATTTAGAATTTTTTGGTGAAATTTAAGAAATGTTTGAAATTTTGGGTAGTTTTGGACTAGAAAAATACCAAGTGACAAGACAATTGATAAATGGTAGTAGAAATTACTGTCAAATGGCAATAAAAATATTGATAAATGACCTTGTAATTTATTGACATGTTTCATCGAAAATTAAGAGATAATTGGAGTAGAAATTGGAATTGATTAGACTAGTTAAATAAGAGAACGTAGGTTAAAGCCTTAGAAATTGGACAAGTGACAAATGACAAGTGTCATTTGTCAAGTCAAGCATTAAACCCATGTAACTTTTGAAAGACCATCTTTTAATTGGTCTTTCATATGACTTCTTTGGCCAAATGTTCTCACCTTTTTTCTCTTTTACAGTTGTTCTCATCCATAATACTCATTTGTCACCCTCTCAACGTGCTCTTCATCTTGTCACAAGAAAAGCCTAATCCCCCTTCATAAATGAAGATGATCTTGGGATGTTTGGGAGTTAGGGTTACGTGATCTTCAACTTTGGAGTCAAAATAAGTAAGTGTATTATTATTAATCTTTATGGTTTTGCTAAGTGAAGCATATATGATGATAGCTTAGTGTTTAATGATCATGATAGAGGAGTTGTGATATGTGTAACGTTGATGTCGCAATAAATAGATGTATGTCTGTTTTAATGTATTAATGGTATTTATGAGTTGTTTTAAGGGACGATTGAGTGACTAAATGGTGATGAAGAGGGTGTTGGAAAATGTTAGCTATAACATTTTTCACTAATTAAGTTTTTGTATTTTAGCCATAACTTGATTTGTAGATTTTTAAATGAAATGATTTTTGATTTAGATTAAACTAAAGACATACGGTTACAATTTTTAGAGGAAATTAAATTTGAATTATGTTCTTAAGGGTCTTGAAATTTAATTTGAAGTTCAGTTTTGGCTTAGACTGTAGCACTACCCGTGACAGAAATCATGTCCTATGATTATCAAATAAATTGTAATGATGTAGGCCGAATCAGACAAAATTGTCTTCACAAAAGTTATAGCTTATTCACTTAGCTTTCAATTGGTATAGACTTTGTAATTTTTGGATATTGTAATTGAGAGATATGAGTTGTACAACTTTGAGTGCTTGATCATGCACTAGCTAAAATTTCAAACGTATTTAGTCCGAAGTATTTTGAGTATAACTTTTGAAATACTGAACTAAATTGTATTATCTTAGTGTCATTAGAAACTTAAGACATAGGAGAACAATTTTCTAGAAAGAAGTGTGGCCAAGTTACTCCATTTTTCTAGTCAGAATAATCATGCAAAGTGGACCTGAAAGTTTGTTTTTAGAAAAATCTGGAATAATCAAACAAGTTATGAAATTAGATTCAAATTGTTTTATGAAGGTGCAAACCCTAAGTACAAATTATACTTATGTGAGTGTTGATATATGAATGATTATGTGATGAGAATAACAGAAAGATACCTTGGATTGTCATTGAACATGTATTGTACATAATCCATATGTATATATATGTACATAAATGAGTACGTGTATAATTGTGCAAATTTGTGATATGTGTAAATATTTATTGCATGATATAAAGGAGCATTTGGAACGTCAACATCTAGACTTTTAGGCAATAGCTTCTTAAGCAATTTATGAGTAGTCTAGATGGTCTCACTTAATATCTGTCTATTATATATTATGTTCTGAATGTGGATTGTTTGTGTTGATTTCGAGTAATGAAGGTCCGATGAAAAATGTGATTGGGATTGTGATATTTGAAGTACTCTTTGAATGTAAATTTGGATTGATTATGTGTTTATTCAACATGATTGTTCAATGTTAGACCAAGGTCCGATGATAATTGTGATTTAAATTGTGAATTATGTTCTGAATGTGGATTGTTTGTACCAATTCTGGACATGAAGGTCCGAAGATTCTGATTTATGAATGTGATGTTGAAGTGTTCCTTAAATGTGAATTTGGTAAAATAAATATTTCACAACATGTTTGTTGAATGCCAGATTAACGTCTGATGATAAATGAAAATGAGACTATAGATGTGCTTGAATGGGATTATAAATGGCAATGTTTGAAATAATGAATAATTGAATATGAATGTGATGTGTTTCATACACGAATGCATGATCAGATAATAATAGTTATGATATGAGTAGCTACCAAATACGAGCTTAAAACTCTGAAATGTGGTATAGAGCCAAAGGCTCGATATGTACAACGAGCCTTGTGGGTAAGGGACAATATCAATGAGCTTGATATTCAAAATATATACAAGACAGTTTAGATACTCAGTCGCAACAACGTAATAATTAAAAGTGAGTCGCACATACACTTATTAAGTGTGATTGATTGATTAAATTATAATGTGGACATGTATTTATGTGAAATTGGGTAAGTGAAGTAAATGATACGTGGTGCAATTTGCTAAATGAAAATATATGAAATTATTTGCTTATATGATTTGTTATGTGGTATGAATTGGTAGAACCATCGAGGATAGTTACATCATTGAGTTCACAAAATTCATCAAAATTACAACGTTGATTTTTCAGGTCCGAGAGAGAATATTAGTAAAAGGGAGACGGTACAAGCAGATTAATTCTTGTACTGTTGTGAGTAAATAACTCAAAGGCCAATCAGTTGAGAATGAAGGATTAGATATAAGTTTTTGTAAAATTCCTCATGTAATGTATTTAGTTTTAATACTGTATATATCCGGGTGGTTTATAAAGCTACAATGTAAGTTTGGTTTTTTATGAAATGAATGAGGAATGCGGTTTGGTTTTAAATTTTGGTGACTTTTATGTATAATAGATGACGCCATGATTAAGTTGGATAAGTGTTTGCTCTAATATGTCATTATTATAGGTTATGTACTGGAATGTCCACATGATATTCCGATATTTAATCTATGGTAGTGGAGTGTTACAATTTATTTGCTACACATTTAATTTTTCTGCATGCATTTTAAATATGAAAAAATGGACAGTTGTTAACACAGTTGCTTTGTATTAAGTAATCGACATAAACAATTCAAACTAACTACGACCGAGCATATATAATGCGAAACTACATCTTTCAGGATTTTCAATTGCCTTCTGTCATTTTGTTTGTGTAACTTAATGTTTCTCTTAATAAATTAACTATGGTTCATCTAATGTATAATTTTGATTTTTTTAATAAGTAGCAATATTAAAAAAAGCTAGCATATTTTCAAATACTAAAAGTCTTGATTGAAAATTTCTTGAACTCTTAATAATAGAAATATGTCTTATAAAAATATATACTCATATTTTGAAGATAATGAGAAAATTTAATTGTGTTGAACTATTAATTTTTTTAAAATTAAAACTTAAATTTGATTTAAAATTTTACACAAATGTTGATAATATTAAATTTTTTTAGTAGGAAAATTTTTAAAATTTTGATGAAAATATTAAATTATTAAAACAAGTTTGAGCCAAAATTGTAAGTTTGTTTCAAATACAATAACTGAACAGTGTTAAAGTTTGCCATTAATAATATTACAATTAATATACAAATATATTACTTTTATAAATTATGAAACATAGTACTACCAAAAAAAGATATATTTAATAAAATATTAAAAACTCATAATATTTTAAATATTCTAAACTATTAAATATGTTGGAAAAAAGAGCAAGAAAGTGAACCAGAATCTTGAGTTTTGAGATAGGACAACTACCAGTGTTTTAAAACGGCATAAAAAATTAAATTAGTAAGATAAGAAGTTTAATATTTAAAAGGTTCGATTAGTATTAAATCATCACAAAATCAGTTAAAAATTGAATAAAAATAAATAATTCAAAAAAAATGATTGAAGAAGAATATCCTTGTCCATAAAAAATAAAGTTTAATTAAAAAGATATTGTAAAATGAAAACAATCGATTTTTTTTTTCTGTGTATAAAAAATTGTTTTATTTACGAAAATTGATCGATTAATTAATAAACTGATCAGTTTTTAACAACAAAGACTATTAAACTAAATCGAACAAGAAAGTTAAAAACTTACCTGTGCTGCTGGGGCCTAGGTCTAGTCTGAGGCCAACAAGGCCAAAGGAAACTCGAGCCTAACTTGGTTCAATATGATTTTTTTAAAAAATAAAAAATACAAAAATGATGTCATTTTTAATAAAATAACATCGTTTTGTTTATAAGAATCATCATAAGGTAAAGTCGAGCTTAGCTTGAGGCTCAATTTTTTTAAAAAATCGGACCCTAGGCTCGACTTAAGGCCTTATCAAACTGGGCTAGACCTGTTAATTTTGGAGTAACCTTAAACTCAATTGCTATCTTTAACTCAAAGTTTTTACCGTAGAATTAACTGGACTCGGTTATTAAAACATTTCAATAAGCAAGATACTCTAGAATATATGTTCTCACAAGCTTCAAGGATTGTGCACTTTAACATTGCAGATTTTGAACTTATCTTGTTTGTTTTTGGAACAATTTCAAAATTGAAGCTTTGTATTGGAATCAGTTACACATAAAGTTTTGAATTACAATTAGAAGCTTTGTGTTATGTACCAAGTAGGGCCGAGCGTGAACTACAACAAGAGCCCAATAGTAAAGATGAGCAAGTTGGCCCTAAGCA
>JANJEY010000001.1:687607-740127 GCA_024703695.1 Erythroxylum cataractarum | reverse complement strand
CTTGTGTTAGGTAAAACCAAACCAATCCATATGTACACTGACTAAGAAATGGTGCGTCTACAATTAGTGGTACACCACATTATTTCTATCTTTTATAACAATATATAAATAGTCTTAGAATCAAGACAATAGCTCCAGTTATTAACTTTTAGTCCCATTAATATACTCTTATCCCAAAAAGAAAAAAAAAACTCAATAATTTAATATTCAAGAATCTGTTTTTTAAATATATTTTGAAACAATGCATAAATTAATAAATATATTTTATAATAATAATAATAATAATAATAATAACAATAATAATAAATTTCATTTTTCCTTTTCTTTTTATTAGGTTTTGGGCTCATAACAATGTCCATACTTTATAAAACAGAGTTTGAACCCATACAAGCCTGAAATTGGTCCACAGGCAATATGGACCAATTTCAGGCCATTACAATATCAAAACTGGGGAAAGGAAGCAAGAGGTACGCAATTTATTCGAGCAAATTAATAAGAATGATTAAAAGATTTAATTATCTAACTGTTTCAACCTGTTCAAACATAAAATTTTATAAATTAACTAAAAATTGAATTCAATTTTTAATTTTTTAATTCGATTTATTTTAATTATTTTGATCGTTTGTAGCTACCAAATCTTTTAGATCTGGTTGTAGCCTCACAATCTCATATCTTCTCTTACCTCTTCACATCTTCTCTTACCTCTTCACGATTATTTGGTTTGTTTTAATAAGCAACTTGAAGAGTCATAATGCAACTAGCAATGAGAAAAGCCGATCTTTGCAGGGGTGTAAGGTAATATTAAATTATAGTGACTATCAGGTATTTTTATATATACTGTCAGTTTTTACGTATTTATTTTTATCTTGTCACATCTGTACGTGGGTCTATTGAAAATAACTTTTCTATCATATATGGATAAGGTTGCGTACGATCAGACCCTCCAAATTTCGTTTCACTGTGGAAATTCGGGATATGATGATGATGGTGATAATGACTCTTATTGTTAAATAACGATTAATTTATTTATTAATCGATTAATTTTTATAAATTAATAAGTTTTTATGACCTAAAATAAATAAATAATTTTTTATTCAGAAATATCTTTTTTAATTAAACTCTAATTTTTTTTTATAGAAAAGGATAATCTTTCTTAATCATATTTCAAGATTTTTAATTTTACTACAATTTAATGTTGATTAAATATTTTAAATATTAAATCTTTTATCTTATCGATTTAATTTGTAGTCCGATTTTTTAAAACATCGACGTTAAATGTAAACCCAAAACTTTATATATGTTCTCAAAATTAATGATAATAAAATAACTTCCAAATTCAGCCATAGATATATTTCTGAAAATAAAAATAATATATATATGAATTAAAATATTTTTTATTAATTAAAACATGAATTCAATTGAATACGATTGATTTAATAAATTGAAATGTAAACTAAAAGAATGGTAATTAACAAAAGTTATATTCCTCATTATATTACAAAAAACGTGTTGAACTTTACTTGAAATCAATCAATCACACTTCTTAAACTTGAACTTTACTTATTATCGTAAAATTTTATTAAATTATGTAATATTTTCTTCAAAAAAATTAAATTTAAAAAAATCCTTTTTGCCCTACAAAATCTCATCCTAATTTATCCAATTTGAAAATTACTTATTTTTATGCTAACCTTAGAAAGGGGAAAAAAAAAAAAAAGAGCCGGCTTAAGTTCAAACTCTGACAAAAAATTAGTGCTCAAGCTTGAGCCCATCTTAAAATCTGATTAAATTAGAGATAGCTCGATTGTAGTATGCTCTTAATTTATCTTTTTTAATTTAAAATTTGAGAAAATATTATTTTACTAAAAATGACAACATTTTAAAATAATTCAGGTCGGGTACCAAACCAGCTCCAACGTGATAAGATTGTGCTTGTTTAACAAGCAAACCCTATTTCTAACAGCTAAAATAGCCATTATTTTGTGTAATCAGGAACTAATTATGTATGTATAAACACAACTTATGTTTGAAGTTTAAGTTCCCCCTTTTGTTAGCTCAAGAAAACATGGAAGCAGCATTCCTCATATTTTTCAGCACAAGGAACATGAAAATCGCAGACAAACTTGGCGCATACTTTGGCTTTTGTTCCCTGGAATTCATGATCATGATATTGTCAACTCTCTTGACAGGTTCTATATAGATTTATGTTACACCGACACTCACGAGGGGCAACAACAACAACCTTTTAGTCAGGATTGGGAATAGTTCTGTTTTAATATTTTATACCCTGTTGAACATAATTAGGAAGTGCCAGTCATTGGCAGCTGTTTCTTCTTTCTCCAAGAATTAGTTGGATTCCGGAGTCTAGCTAGATTCTGTTTCTTCTTCTTCTTCTTCACCGATCTTCTAAATGCTGGCCATGTCTTAGGAACTTAAAAAGTCACGAGAAGCCAGCACGAGTGTGTGACAAATTCCACTCAAATCTTCTTCAGAATCCATCAAAAGTCTTAATTATTTCTGGAATCTGGCATATATATGTATATATTAGTAGGGCAAAAGAGAAAAGACATAAATAATCTTCTCCTGTAAGACTCTAATGGTTAAGATTTTTTGGGAAAAAAAAAGCTCATTTCAGAAAATCCTAGGTTAAGATTTGGTGAAACGTCACTAAATATCTTACTTTGGGCGACGAATCGTGCTTTCAGTGACGATTAAGAATTTGATGGTATAGCCAAATCCCCCTTGTGTTATAGTGCCTATTTTTTTAGACTTCAAATAAAAAATAACTAAGAAACACATTGGGTATAAACATTAAACATCAAATACTTAAATACTGTTTATACGACGATATAATACAATTATTAAACTCAAATCAAAATAATTAAATCCGACGTAATAACTAATTTTTATAATTAATTCGTTCGAGCCAGGTTTCAAAATTGAGTTGAGTTATCGTGTTAGGGGTTCACGATTAGTAATTATTCGTGTCTCGTGGATTTTATAATATAATAAAAATTACAAAAATTATAGGTTTGATTATTTTTAAAAATATAAAATATTTTTTTATTACTATGTAAAATTCGCAAGCTGTGATTGGCCACCACCGACGAGTCACACGGCATGTTCCACAGATAAAGACAAGTAGGAGGAGCAGATTTCTAAGGCTAGTGGTGTTTCCTTGAACTGGGTAGGTGGAGAAGCTAAGCTGCAAGTGATTGAACAGTTGGGGGGTTGAGACTTTTTGGTGCTTCGACGTTGAAAATTCTCGCACAAGGAAAGTCTGAGAAACTTCAAAGCATGTATCTGACGCAAGGCATTGACTAAGTTGTTTTCATCTTCCTCATCTTTGCTTCAACTTCATCGTCTTCTTCTTGTTCTCTACATGCGTTTAGGGTTTACAAGTGCATGAGAAATGACTTTTTTTTTATATTCAAATTCAACTTTGTCATTCTAGTAACCTTGGACTCTTCGTTTCCCACTGTTAGACGAAACCCTTTTTACACGAACTGAGTGAGAGGCGGTGGATGTAATTAATTTACTTTTCTTTGAGAGACTATTGACTAATGTAGGAGAGAAACGTTCAAACTTACATTGCTCTTGTCTGTTATATAGAGTTCAAACTTCAAACTCATTGACATGATAAGATAAAGAAATTTGGTGATCAAAAGTTGCTGACATCATAATCTAATACTTTTTTTTAAAAAAAATAGATACGAATAATTTAAATTTATTTATGACCAATAAATTTTTAAAATTTTTATGTATAATATTTAGATCGAATTTAAATTATTATAAATCAGTTTAACTAGTGAATTGAATGGATATATCAATAATTTTTTATTAATCTATTGTATTATTACATGATATGATTAAAAAATTGAACTAATTTGAGTTATTCAATTGTGAAAACTTTGAATTGGTCAACTTTTCAATTTGATTTTTAACTTTTTGGTTTGATTTACTATAATAATCTTTTTGTTAAAATTCGATCAATTTATTAAATAATTGGTCGATTTTTATAAACTAATTGATGTTTAAACTTTAAACAATCTCCTTTAATCTTATTTCAAAATTTTCAATTTTATTCGATCTTTAACCAATTTTATAACGGGTGAACTTTTTAAACTTTAAACCTTTTACTTTTCGGTTTAACTTTGGGTTCGATTTTTAAAACATTAATTAGATATCACAATGTATTTTATCATTAATTTTCTAATGAAAATCTCAAATTTTTTTTGAAATCACAACTAATTTTTCAATAACTTAAAGATTAAATTATTTTTTAGGATAGATTAAACCAAAAAAATTCTTTCGTTTTTTTAATCCTATAACGCATTGAAAAACAAAGTATCACAAGTATCTTGTATTATATTTTACAAATCTCATAAATTAACATCTAAAACAATCACTTTCTCGGAGTCAACGATCCTTTTTACTAACATGGTCCTCAAATTTTGCAAAGTTGGCATTCCTCGAATTAATTTACTTATCTAATCTTCATATTTTAATCGGGGTTAGTTGGAAAATGAGGTAAGATCTATGTGGTCAAGATGACAAACATGCCTTTGGGGGGACATTGAGACTAGGATTTGGATTATGAGACAAGATCCTCTGTCCAGTATTACTCTGTCTTATTCTGTCTAATGAAATCTCAACTATTTATTTTGTAGAATCCACGAGTAATTTACGCGGGACCCGTATAAATAAATGGCTGAGATTTATTGGACAGAATAGGACACCATAATATTAGACTGGAGATCTGGACTCTTGGATTATAGGATTTGAATTAAGAGACATGCCTTGCACGAGACCTGCTTACTTTGAAGACTTCAAGACGCAAGATCAGTTTCATGCATATGAATATTGTTTATTTTGTACATTTAATTGCTCGAGCAAGAACACCATTGCTTTGTTAATCGTTGCTTCTTTTTTAATGTTTAGCATCAACTTTGTTAATCGGACAACTAAACCTAAGAAATGAAACTAAAACACGTAAAGGGTCATTGAAAGATGGGAGTATTTTATAGCCACATATAAGACCGACATGGCCTATTTTTAATTATAAACCATAAGATATATGGTTTCTTTTAGCTTTAATCAACCCTTTTAGGTTGGTAACTAAATTTGATTAAGAAATAAAGAAACTCAACGATGAATCATTCCGTGTATCAAAAATTGTTTAAAAAAAAAACATTGGAGAAATTCCTAATTACTATTTTAATATAATTAGGAATAACTTATAAACAATGTGATTCCACTTAATTATGGTATAGATTAAAGAATTCAAAATTAAAGAATCTCCATTTTTTTGTGTGGTTTGAGTGGATAAGAATTTAGATTTAAAAGGAATCCCAAATTTAGGTCCAAAACTAATTGGATTTTTATGTAGTGGACAGCAAGTCTAGTATGAAAAACAGAGCCATGTTCGAGTGACCTGTAAGGTAAGGTTGAAAAACTTGGATCTTTCTGAAGTAAATCCAAATGCTGGCTTTTGTTGAATCGTAACAAAGTCAAAAGAACATGTTCTTTCCGAGCTGGAGCTGAAAATGCAGAAACTATACACGAAATTTGAGCCACCAGGAGTAACTTAGGGGACAGCTAAGAACTTGTAGTTACAGGAGCAAGAACACAGTAAACTCAATCACAACGATAGTTTATGATCATTACAGCACTAACAAACCAGAAAAAAAGTTGTGCAGTTCCAATCATTTTGGAATGATTGTATGTAAATATATACTCATAGAAGCGTTTGAACATGTAAACATCTTCTACATAACAAACTATACAGTGAAATTGGGAATAAGAATCAATGAACACAGAAAAATGAATCATCTTCTTTTGACCTGATCTCATAAGTCTTAACACTTTCTCACTCAAAAATACCTATAAAATCCTCTAATCAAGAGAATCTAAAGAACCCAAAACTTTCAGAACAAGTATAAAGAAGTATATATGATGAGAGCGCTGGTGAATTACTCTGGTTGATCAGTTCTCCACAGAGTTGTGCTTCTTCGAAGGACCAGAGGGTGGTATAGGAGAACCCTTTGGAAGGAAGTTGAACATCTGACCTCTGTAGAAGAAGCCAGTTTCATACAATCTCCTCTCAGCCTCTGCTTCCTGCAAAGCTCGACCCTCCCCCATTAGTGACACACCAGGTCTAGCGGCAGTAGCGCAAGTGACAAGAAGCAGAAGGGTCCAGAGAAGAAGAGAAATGATTTTGAATGATGAAAAGCGTTTGGACTGAGAACAAGCAGAAAAGGAAGCCATTGAAGAAGATGGCTGTCGCGTTTGTGAAAAGGCAAGCTAAAGTAGGGTTTCAGAGAGAAAGCACAAGCTTTTACGATTTTTTTACAGAGAGATGGTCTTATATCTCCTTATATATAAATGTGCACGGAGAAACTTAAAATGGGTATGGAAAATTAGGGTGTGAAGAAGAGGAAAGAGTTGTGGGACAGAAGTGAAGCACACGCAAGCGTATCAGGAACTCTTTCATTCTTTTCTCTGGTTTGTCTACGGTTCTATATAAAAATTTCAGAAACTATTCTTTGGTGCCGGCTAAGACTTTTTGTACAATTGACAACTAGCAAATGGACTCTTGATTCTCTTTATGTTGTAGACTAGACTTTGTTAGAAGGATAAAACATCACCTTGAAACATCTTCTTTAATGTCAGTCCAATTGTTAGTTAGATTAGATGTATGACTAAGTTAGATATCTGTAATACTCCATAAATCATGTCTTCTCAGTAAGTTATTTAACAGGGCTTGATATCTTTTGTTCCGGATTGCCTGTGTCCTATCCTCATATTTCACATTGTCCAATTTATTTATTGTAAAACATGTGGGTGAAAGAACTTTGACACAAGAAAACACACCGAATTCGGAACAAAGAATTTATATCTGGCACGGAATAGGTGTATTTGTTTCTGTGTATCACTCTGTGTCTTTCTCCATCCATCCATCCATTACATACGGACACTGATAAATTGATCTCATTTGCGTTCATTTAATAAATTAATGAATCAAAATTAAGTGACAAACTCGATTCAAATATATATATGATCATCTATTGCAAAATTGAGATATTATTATTACAATTTAAATGTTAGATAATTAGAATATGGTCTTTATTAGGTAATTATTTGAGGATAAAGATGGGTTTTTTTTTTTTTTGAGTTCCAGGGTCTAATAATGTCAAAATTAAAGTGAAGTTTATCTAGTTTGGCAAGCAATATATTTGCAAAGAATATCTAGGCAGATTTTGATGGGATTGATAGAGATACTAATAAATAAAAACACAATACTCTGTTCTCTGTTATTGCCAACTCCCATTGACAAAGGCCTTTTCCAAATATATGGAAAATGTGACTGTCTCCTTTTCCATGAGATCTTAAACAAATGAGCTTTAAAAATGAAAAACCCTTTTGGAAACTCTAACACTCTCTTCTTTATTAAGAATGAAAAATCTACCAAGGTTATTTGGTTATTTTAATATAATCCGTTGTTAACATTATGATTAAAATGATTACATCAATGTTTTAAAAATCGGATTGAAAATTAAACTAATAAGATAAAAAATTTAAGGCTTAAAAGGTTTAATAGGTATTAGATCGTCATAAAAATGACTAAAATTAAATAAAATTAAAGAATTTGATATATGATTGAAAGAGATTGTCTTTATTTATTAAAGAATTTGAAGTTTAATTAAAAAAGAGATTATTAAATGAAAATTTATTGATTTATTTTAGTTTATAAAAATTTATTAATTTACAAAAATTAACCGATTAATTAATAAAAAGATTAGTTTTTAACAACAAAAATTATTAAAGTAAATAAAACTGGAAAGTGAAAAATCGAATAAAAAATTGCACGGTTTAAAATTTTAAGATTGAACCAGTCGAATCAGTTGTATTTTTTAATCATTGGATTAAAAAACCTATCGTGGAGTCAATAATTTATAATATAATATAAGAATATTGACCAAAATTTATATTTTTAGAGTAAATTTCTATATAATTTGAAATAATGAAAATATTTTAAAAATATTTCAGGGATTCACTGCCATTTGGAATCTCTACAATGATCCATGTCATAACTTTTTCTTTTTATATATAATTTTTACAAACCATGTTCTTAGGGTATTAAGAAAATTTTAACCTAAGATTAAAGAAGCAAGGCCAGCAAATTACGTCATGGTAATTAATTACTGCCATTTGGATTCTGCAAAAAGGGTCTGTTCAGTTTTTAATTAAGTCAAGCGACATTAAGTGCTTAATTATGGATTAAGAAGCTAATCCCATATGTTTAGTTTCACATTTTCCAGAGTTGCATGTTTTGCGTGTCAAAGTCTAGCAAGAAACCGGTTTTATGGGTCCACTCATATCCTGACAGATACCTGTATTCGGTATAAAATCTCAGTACTAACTCCATATTTTATTATATCCACCTTAATGACTTAACTGCCACCACAATTAAAAAGGTTAAGTGAATTCTTAATACTATTTATAGTATCATTTTACATTTTAAAATGGCATTAATAACATATTAAATTCTAATGAAATTAAATTTTAACTAATTTCTATTATCTAAACTTAATAATTATAAAAATTAAATCGGTTGAGCTGGTTCAATCGTAAACATCTTGAACTAGTCAATAATTTTTCGATCTTATTTTAAAATCTTTAATTTTGTTCATTTTTTTTACTGTATATCGAACTTATGACAATTCAATACCAATTGAACCTTTAAACTCTAATCATTTAATACTTGAAGTTTTAGTAAAACATTAAAATGTAAATGACACTTTGATGGAATTTGTTTCTGAAACTTAAGTTGACAATTACATCCTGATTAGCTAGTTAGATCGTTACGGCAACAAGAGAGTAAGAACTTCAAGCAACCTTGTCATAACCTTGAAGAAGCAAACACTTACGTACTCCACAAATGAACAAGCGATTCCGAAGTTGGGTGAGAATCCATCTTCAGGAATCTCTCAAACGTCCATGTGATTGAACTGATGATCTTTAATTCAAGAGTAAGAATTAGGCAGTGAGGATTAGGACAAGAGTGTCTTAACAAAAACCAACGGCCAGACTTGTGTGGACCAAAGTTGGTTGGAGCATTGATTCAGGACAACCCCTCCAAGCTCTAACGAAGGTGTCAATTTCCAGGTTTCCTGACGTGAGTGCTGCTTCTGAGTGTGAAACACACTGGTGGCCTCCAATCCTACAGAGCGTCACACACCCTAGTCATGTTATGGGGAAGAGCTATCTTACCACGACCTTGTGGTGTGCGTGTGTGACGAATTTAAAACATGCACAAGTTCTTTTACACAAGCCCTAGCATCTATTCCAAATTCATGTTTTAGTTGGTGTTTACACGTGTATAGATCTTTTGGTTTGATTTTTGTTTTTTTATTGTGATTTTTAATTTTAATTTTCTATTTTTTCTTAAACAAAAGCAATAATTTATTTTATTGTTATTTGTTAATGTTAATATTAATAAAATTATATTATTAAGTTAATTAAACAATTTAGTTTCAATCTCTTATATAATATTTACTAATAATTTAATAAGTAAAAAGTTTGTTTATAAATTAATATTTTATTATATATTTTAAATTATTAAAACTAAATTTATTATGTGTGTTAAGATATTTTAGATATAAATTACACTTATAAATTAATTATTAAATTTAAAATTATTTATTTTAAAAAGTAAATAATTATAAAATTAAATTATATTAATAACAAGAATTTCATATAATTCTCATAAATTATAAAAATGGGAAGAAATCAAAATTAAGAATAAAAATTAGAAACTCAAACGAATACTTTTTATTAAATTTTTTTAAAAAACTTAAAAACTAAACACACATGTAAGATATTTTGACTTGAGTCTTCTATACCAAAGCATTGAAGATCACATTAATGAGCATTTTATATTCGAGGAATTCAAACAATGTCAGAATTGAATGTTGAAGGTCGATGGCATGTAATATCTTTGGTCTAAGTTAAATGAAGATGTTGAGATCATTCCAAGGACATAATGCGTAGCAATGCATGTATAACATTAGACAATCTAGAGAAACAAGAAATCTATTATTATGATTTGATTTTTCTAAATTTTAATACTATCTTAAAATTTATTATTCAATTTTTATATTATTTTTCAGTTATTACATAATTTTTCATATGGGTTAATTGTAAAAAAAAAGAGCCAAAATTTTACTCAATTTTGTAACACAATTATGAGCATTAAAAAATAATACTAAGATATTCTACCTTTTAATTATTAGTAAAAAATAAATATACACTCTTTTATATAATACTTGTCATTAAATAATATGACTTGTCACCTCATCTACATTAATAATGAAGTTAACGTTTGATTAATTTTTGCTAAAAATTAAAAGTTGAAATATTTTAACATCATTTTTTAAAGCTTGAGTTTTGTTTTATAATTAACCATTTGTTTATTTATTTATATTTCAAATGACATTATATTAAATTTATAATTTTTGATTAATAAAATATGTTAAAGTAAATTACATAATATATAAATAATATTTCTTTTACTATAAATTTTAAAATATAAAGTTAAAATTAAAAAGTTTTAGTGTAATTAACTTCTATAAAATAAAAATCCGTTGGTGCACCATTAGAGTTTCCAACATGGAAATTTCTATGGCTCAACTTCAACCATCATCTTGACTTAGGGTTTAGCCTACTTCCACTTTTCTTTGACAAAAATTCACATAAGCTCTATAAAATATTTAATTAGGATTAATTATAGATGATGAGCTTAGTTGAGCTTGAGCCAAATATTTCGATTCTTATCTAATCAGGTTTAGACACTTCAAAATTTTTTGATTTATTGTTTTAATAAATTATTAAAAAATGAAAAAAAAATTATTTAAATTATTTTGATCAAGTCAATATTTCAAAATTCAAATTTGATCAAAAACTTAAATCAATCCGAATTTAACCCTTGACTTTAAGCAAATTGGGTCAATTACCATCTAAACCAAAGACTAAGAAGCAAAAATTCATGTTATGTTACTTTCCAAGGTCAAAACTTGTCATCTAAGTTTTCAAGGTCAATAGCTATCAACCAAATCTCATGCAAACAAACCGGCATTAGACCAGGAATATAAACATGGACCTTGTTGACTTTTCCATATCTTGCGTTGACTCATCCATGGCTGCTCAAAGAAGAAAGAATCCAAGGTAAGACTTTATTGCTCCAATTCTCAACTTCCACTTGGCATGAAGAAGTGAATGATTATTACTTACCATAAAAGAGTTCATACTGAAAAAAAAGATACTTAGTTTAAATTTAAAAATTTTAAATTAGTTAATTTTTTAATTTAATTTTTATTCGATTTACTTTAATCATGTTTGTTAAAAATTAATAAATTTATTAATTAATTGGTCAATATTTGTAAAGTAATCAATTTTGATAAACTAAAATAAACCAATTAATTTTTATTAAATAGAGATTTTTTAAATCAGACTTCAAATTATTCAATAAATAAAGACATTCTCCTCCAATCATATTTAATTTTTTTTAAATTTTTTTTATTTTTAACTGATTTTATGATAGTCTAATATCGGTTGAACCTTTTAAACTTTAAATCTTTTATCTTACAGGTTTAATTTCCGGTATAGTTTTTAAAATATTAAAAATACCAAATAAAAAAAACCTAATTCAATTAAAATTAATTGGGTCAAAATTTATAATATATATATTCTACTAAGTCATTATCCAAAAATTAAGGCATGTGACTAGTTCAAGAACAAGTGCTAATTCCAAGTGTTTGTGGGGTTGGTAGATTTAGACAGTGATGTTAGAAGATGAGCCATGTTACACGACATATACGAGTTTCATGAGACTCAAATGTCCAATTACGATTTGTTACTTATCACAAGAGCTGTCTGAGGAGAACTTCCGTGGGTTTGAGCCCATTACAGTCAGCAGGGCTATCATTACTTGGACTTGTTAAGCATCCGCTAAAAACCGGGCTTACCGGCCCGAAGCCCAGTTGAAGTTACTTGGATTGCCATCATTTTAGTCTTAAGTTTTTTAAATGAACAGACCAAAATGGGTCATTTAGGCCCGAAAGCGAATAAAGAGTTGGGTTTTAAACCTACTCTTAGGCTCGAGTATGACACAAAATTTATTTAATCTCTTTTGTTCTTATGTTTTAGACATAATTCTTACAATATCTACAAACTCATCTTCACGTTTACTGAACTTGATATTTATTTTATGATTTATATAATATTATTTGATATTATATATATATTATAATATTTATTTTTTATATTAATTTTTTTATGTTATAATCCATATAAAAGATTTGATTAGATATATTTTTATTTATATTTTATATAATTTAAAATTATATAATAATTAACATATTGTACTTTACATACTGTTTAATATACTTTAAATAATATCTATATGTATAAATAATTTTTATTACAAAATAAAATATTGTTAAAATTAAAAGTGATTTTTATTTTTATGTCGCTAAACAAACTATTGTATGAAGTTTTTTCAAAAAGTTCTTTTTTAAATAACAACCAAACAGTTAATTAGCTTTTTAGAAAAATTCTTATTAGAAAAGATCTACAGAAAAAAAAACTCTATCAACAAAAATTCTACTAGTATAAGCCCTTAAACAGAGGCTAGATTTGTGAATTCTATCATAATGAAATTATAGTAGAGAGACAATGGGCCCGATCATATCGAATTTGGGTAAAGGACTAAGATTCACGGCTATCTTGAGCCCGATTATGATCTAGCCAAGCCCAAATTTTCTTTTTTATTGCAAATTTTAAAATTGTTTTTATTTAATTTAAAAATGACAAAATAACTTCATTTTTTTTTTAGTATAAACCATCCGGTCTCCGGCACCACGTGGGTGTTCGACTAATCTGGACTCGCCACGGGAGCTCGCACTAAGCGGTAAATAGTTGACCACGAGGAACGTTCCATTCTCATGGGTGAGAGTCGAACTCCCAACCACATGGTTAAAGGGCAGAGGCGAGCTACCACCACGTCACCCCTTGTGGTTAACTTCATTTTATTTATGATTTTTATTTTTCCTTATCAGTCAGCTTTATACCTGACGTGAGGTTCCTTCCATGGATAAAGAGTACTTGTCTGTTCATACTACACCTTCTCATTGCATTTCACTATCAAAGCCTTTACTGCCCAACTGCCATGCCTTTATATCTCCTGTGATACCAAAAACAATCCAACATCTCCATTTCAAGCCATCAAACTCATGACTACCCAACTAGTGAAAATTCTCCAGCATTTATGATTTACTTGCAGTGGCCTTCTCTATATATGCACTAGGCAGTAACTGGCTAAATCTTGTCAGGACATTGCTCAAGCTTTTATGTGTAACAAAGAGTTAAAAACAAGAACTTGAACAAGAAGTAAAAGATTCATCCCTCAAGATTCAAACTTTCTTGTATTATACGTAGTTCCAGACTACTTGGAGAACTACCAACATTAACATATAGTCTATCTACTACATCAGCAAACTGGTTTCTGTTGCAGAACAATACATGTTAGATCCAAGGTTAAGTTATTAGGGAGAGAATGTTGGCATGTGCATTTCAGTTGCTTCTAACCATCTTCAACTTCCAGGGTTGGCATATGCTAATTCAATAGCAGAACCATTGTTAAGATCTGTTGGAGAAAAACTAATGTTTTGATTCCGTGGGTTGAGAATCCAAAAGAGCCCGCAAATTCGGAATTCAGATTGGAACTGGCATCAACCAACTTGGACTTTGAGTTGAGTTCAAGCAATGTGACCTTCTCCTGCTTTTGACATGGCTTGACCCCAGATGGAGCATGGTTAGCTGACATTATATCAAGAGGGTAACACAGATTTGGATTATTCCAAGCCTCAAATCGCCTGCCTAGTTTCCCATAAAACAGTTCAGAGAATTTAAGTTCTCCTGTCAGATTGTTTCCACTAAGGTATAGAGCATTAAGACTAGGTAAATTTGCTAGCTTGGTCGGGAGATTGCCTGAGAGATAGTTGTCACTGAGACCCAAAAATCTCAGATTGTTCAACTCTGCAATAGACTCAGGAATCTCACCAACTAAGCCAATATTAGAGAGATCCAAAATGACCAAATTCTGTAAGTTCTGCCACTTTATGCTCATTATGCTTCCACCTATTGGATTTTTGGACAAGGCCATCTCTTCCAAGGAATGCAAGTCCTGAAGGGATTCTGTTAATCCACCAGAAAATTTGTTGTTTCTTAGGTCCAAAAGTGTCAGATTTCTGAGATAACCAATCACCATTGGCAGGTTTCCCTCTAGCTGATTGTTGCTCAAGTCAAGTTTCAGGAGTGAGGTTAGACCTCCAAAAGTAAGAGGAAAAGACCCTGACAATGAATTCCTACTCAAATCCAGGATTAACAGTTCAGTTAACCCACCATAAGTGTCTGGAATGCTGCCTCTGAACAAGTTTCCAGCAAGAACTAACCTCTTCAAGTGGACTAAGTTACCAAAACTTCTTGGCAGCTCACCTGTTAATCCATTTTCAAGTATCACTAAAGATTGAAGCTTGATTAGGCTACCTAAGATGGAGGGCAATTCTCCAACAAGGCCGGTGTTCGCTCGAAACTCGAGAGTTTCCAAGTTTTCTGCAAGGTTTTCCCAGCTTGTGTTAGGAATGGTCATTAGATGTTTTTTAGGTGACATAAAGCAACTGAAGAAGGATAGAGACTTTAGGTGCTTGAGTTGAAACAACTGTGGCCTAAACTTCACATTTTGAGCACAACCAAGAGAGTTGTCGTGAACAGGTCCAATGCTTAATGCGGTGACATACCATAGACCATCGAAGAGATCACAGGAAACTCCCTGCAGAACGAAATTAAAGCTTCAATATCACAACTTATGAGACTTCTGAACATAAGAAAGAGTAAGTTCCAATTTTGTAAAGTTACTTTTCTGCAATATCTTAAATAATGACTATTCATTATTCATATCAAATGTTCTCAGTTACAACAATACCATCCTCTTAAGACATTTAGATTATCAGATGGGATTATGGGAATGGGATTATAGTTAAGGGTCTAACAGTTAGTGAAGTTAGATTAGAAAATATTGTAAGAAGCTCTCCAAGTTCTAATATAAATTCAGAACCAGATGCAGAAAGAAAGTCCAAAAGGTTCTTGAAACAAAAACGTTTAAGCTTAACACTCCACTGTTGTCTTTCAAGAAAGGAAATATAATAGAGAACAGTGTCTAAAGGACAACATATGATAATCTTGGTTCAGTATTGCAATGTAACAGTGAAAACAGATGAAGTAAGAAACTTAAAAGGTACCTGAATAGGAGTCCAGCCACAAGGATCTGGATAAAGGTCTGAGCCATTCCACCAGTTACCCACAAAGCCCTGTATTGCAGAGTAAAGTGCTTGTTGCTCTGCTTTCTCCATTGGAGCTACATCGTTATCTGCTTCATCAGAGCACCAAGCATTCAACCACAACAGGCACAGCACCAAAACAACTCGACTGATTGAGACAAAACCCTTCATGGCCATTGAGGTATAGCTTAAGCAGAGTTCTTGAAGATTTGTGGGGATATTTCTAAGCTTATCTGCTAAAAACTGAACTGAAAAAACTAGCGTAGATATGCTTGGATTGAGCCATGGTGGACATCTGAGTCGTAAGAGAAAAGATGGGAGCTTTAAACTCGTTAGAAAATGAAGGTTTCTGTATACAGAACTAAACCAAAATTGGAAGCAACAAAGGACTCAAAACACCACCAAAACTTGTGCAAAGATCTTTAGAAACATATCATAGGATGGGACCCGCTCCCTTTGAGAAGAACCAGATATCACCAACTTTGGGAGGAGAAATAAAGCATAGAATGGTAAGTAAGAAGAAGGAAAGTGGAAGTGAAAACAGAAGCCGAGCCTAGAAAGCAAAAAAATGAACACTCGCTTACTTATGTTTATAGAAAACAGCTAAGGAAACAAGGAAAGGGCAAAGAATACAAGATATAAGCACAGTTCTCAAGGCTGTGGAAGTAATAACAGTAATGACAATAATATAGGATCTCTGCACGGTAGTAACTGAAGGGCATTGAGTAGTGTTTACCTGAAAGCGAAATCCAAAGATACAGCCTTTACACAGTTTTTGGTTTGCCCCCATTGAGATAATTCTTCTTAAGGCTTGGAAAAAGGTCTAACCTTTAACAAACAACCTGTGGGTTATTATGATAGCTACATCCATTGAATTGTTTACCACAGATGGTTAAGAATTAAAAAGTAGTTGGAAGATTTTATGGATTTAAGAGGTTAGACAAAGACATGGGATTAGTTAGCTTTGGGTTATTATGTTTCTTTTTTCATTTTTTGGTGACGAGGGGACCATTTCCCATGCAAAAGAACAGTGTGCATGCAAGACAAACTTGGGTTTTATCTCTTGCTCTTCTGTTCTTTCTTTTTGGGCTGCTGTATATCTGAGTTCTTAACAGATTCCCAGAGAGTCACAGTAAAGGAGAACGTAAGCATTGAGGTGATTAAAAAGTTGGGAGGCTCAGACTCTGCAAATGGACCTCAAAACAGTTTGGTTTGGCTTGGAAATTAATGTTTGTCCTTAAAATGTAATCCATAACGGCATAACCCCTGCTTTTGCAATTGCTGACTAGAAAGATAAGTTCTTTCCATTATCATTTTCTCATGTTTGGGCTGCAGACTAACTATTTTACTTGCTGTAATGGACCAAGAAAGATTTTCTCTTTTCAACTTGAATCCTGAAGATAAATATATTTGTCGCTATCAGAATGAACCTTGAGATTAATGGCAGCACCAGAAGTCATGGTAGGAGATACTAAAGAACATAACAATAACAATGAGTGTCTAGTTAGCAAATGAAATCACCTGTTCAGTTTTGTTGTTCTAGCCTTGTTCTAATTCGTCTCATCCACATATTTATGTGTTTCTGTCTAGTTAGGCCAATGATTCCTTCTCTTTTTAATCACTTGCATATTATATGGAATGGCTTTCAAGGCTAATCTATGTGACATGTGATTTTGGAGCTGAAGGGCATCAAAATAAATGTTAGGAATTAGGATGTGTCAGAAGCTGGTCCATGGTGCAACCCAACAAAGTCCAAAAGATGAACGATGTTTCCAAGAAAAACTCATATGAACAATGAAGGTGTTAGAAGAACAGCGAGGCTCAGAACAGAAACAGAACAGACAGAGCAGAACGGCCAAGCATTCAGTAATTGACTTTTGGAGCCTGCAGTAGTGGGGATATGGACCACTTTGCTCTGTTGGGATTGAGGGTTAAAGAGACTAATACAGAGCATAGGCATAGCCCACAACTATACTTAAATTTCTTGCAGGCCTATCACAGTATGTCATGTCCTTTTCTATATTTGCCTTTGTGATGTGCCTTGCATTGCTTGTCCTTGGAGGGATTTAGCAGCTAGGAGCTAAATCTACTGTAATAATAGTAATACTTGTAGTGTCTCAGCCTTTACATTTACACTAATCCATCTCTTTATATTCATCAGATGAGTAGAAGTCTACTCTGTTTATGGATAGATTAGGATTCATTCATTATGAAACTACAAAAGTGGCTTCCATAGTCTCTAGCTCTTCACTTTTTACTGCACATTACTTTAGATGTGGTCCTCTTCATTTTCACACTTCATTTGTATTTTCGAACTCACATTAGCTCAGATAAATTAAAAAAAGACGACCCTTTAAAGAGTAAAATAGTGTTTAATATGAATATATAAAGAATGCTTAAAAATATGTGATGTAAATAGTATTCATTTTGACATTTACTGAACTTGCAGAAGTCCTATCCTCAAAGTAATGAAACAAGAGATGAAGACAACTTTTCCAATTGAAGGCAGCAACCCTTTTGCCTAAAAACATCTTAATAAGTGTAATTTCTTGCCTATTGAAAAACATATTTCCAGTATCAGTTTCAAATCAAATTCGAGGACAAAGAACAACTCAAATCAGGAACAAACTAATTCAATAAATCCCTACAGGCTAGTTTATTGTCACAACAACGAAGGGTTTTTTTTTTTCTTCACCCCACAATTCAGAATACTTGGGAAGTGGGTTGGTGGTGTTTATAAAGAGAAAAGACTACTCCTATACAGACCAGTTCAGGGCAATGGATCAAAATATTGCTACAATCACATGCATGCCATGGTACTTCCAGTCCTTACTTTACAAGTTTCGTAAGAACCAAAAACAGAAGGGGAACCTAAACTAGAACATTATCTAGGAATTACCCTGAGAGAGAGAGAGACTGTAAGAACACAATAACATAGAGCTTAAAAAGGTTGGAAGTTATGTTGTAAAGAAGTTCCATATTTTCTTTCCTATTGAAACTTGACCAGGATGCTCTGGCCCATCATCATCATCATATTCATCTTCATCATCCTCAAGCATTGTGCTGCCATTCTCATCTTCAACCCCATCTTCTGGTGCATCATTCACTTCCTCACTCAATACTGTAATCTCAACTGATTTTGTTGCATCGATTGGATCATCAACATCTGTTGATTTGAGCTGTACGACAACAATAATAGAACTTTCTACAGATACAGAAAACAGAATTAAAACAATAGTGGAACTTGTTGAAAAAAAGACTATGATGCTACCTCAACCCTCTCCTGCGAGAACTCCTGTGTCTTTTGCATTGTGACCTGGACCAAATCTGTAGATTTGCCAGGCTCATCACCAAATCCAAAAGAAAGTGCAGAAGTTGCTTCAGGGTTTGGCCCAGGATCCATGTCAGAGGTGGCATCAGCTTTGTTCTCCGCTTTCTTCTTCAAGTCGGATGATGCTTGGGCCATAGATGATGAACCCGCTCTGAAAGAAACAGAATTTCAAAACCATCACAGATGCTATATTCCTGCATAAAACTTGTCCTTATCCATCACAATGTATATATAGGATCAATATCCACCATGACAAAATCTAGAAAACAGTTTCCTCGCATGTCACGTTTTGGAGAATAACCCCTTCCCAATCAATCCAAAAACAAAATGGAAAACTGCACTGCACATAAACAGCTGATGAAATCATGATTAAACTAGCATCTAGAAAAAATGGAAATGGGAATGACAGTTAGACCACTCAATCCAAAGGGACTGCTTAAGTGTATTAACATGGAACTACCAAAAAAATATCAACGGAACAGCCAACCTAAAAACTTTGAGGTGTAAAAAACTTTCGAGGCACTTCATTATTCTCCACTTCAGAACTCCATTCAACAGGTCACATTCAAATTACTAGTGGCTGCCCAACATGACTCCTCATAACAATGAAAATGAAAATCCAAACTTACATCTTGGCTCGCCTAAGATTGTATCTGCTCTGTCCTGGTGTATGCGCAACAGAAGCCACCTTTTGCTGCTTCTGCCTCCTCCCACCAGTTGCTACGCTATCAGAACGCCCTTCACTCTCACCATTATCCTGTTCAATCCCAGCAGGTACCCGTTGTCTTTTCTTTGTAGTGTTGCCAGCTGCTTTCTCGACAGCCTGCCCACTTGCCCTATGGTCTGGCCCTGGAGATTCATTTCCAAGAAACTTTTTTGCGTCCTCAACTACTGCTTTAACTGACTTTGTTCGAAGTGGACCAGCCTTTTGCCTCCTACCAGGTTTATTAAGATTACTCTTTCGTTCAGATGGCTCTGAATCATCTGGAGTTGATTGTCCCTTACTATCTATATAGCTATGATCATCAACAGACATAGAATATGCACTATTTTCATCTTTTCTGATGCTTTCTGATTGAAGTAGTTGAGTGTCATGGGAATCACCAGCAGTACCTAAGGGTAGACGTGGTTTACCTCCAGTAGCATCGGTGCATGAAGTCTCTTTGGTAACAAGTAAACTCATGTATTCAGATTTTTCCCCAGCATTGACATGTGGTTGAGATGAATGCAACTCTCCATCCAAAGCTGAAACGGGAAACTGCTCAATTTTTTTGGTTGGCGATATGCTAAATATTTTTGAGGTGCATTTCTGGAGCCAAGACATTCGCCCTTGAGAAGTTGAATGGTCAAGTTCACCTGCAGACTTTCTTACAGTAATATCTGGGCCACTTTTATTATTCTTCAGAGATTTGTCAGGTTGGTTTGTAAGAAGGACCTTACTATTTCCAATATTAGGTGGAAGAAGATCAGAAAGGACAAACTCCCTTGTTATGTCTCTGCAATTGTCGCAACTTTTGTGTTTGTCCACTAAAGCAAGAAAACGATTCCTTTCACTCACAGCATGTTCTCGCTGGACACAAAGCTTCTTGCTGAGCATCTCAAGTTCATTAATGTCTTTCTGCATTCCTGTTCGATGTTTTTCAAGCCTATCTTTGTCCTTGGCAATCTCTTGTTTTTCTTTTTCCAGAGCACGCTTTTCAGATTGCATTTCCTCCTGTTCCCTCTGAACAACTTCTTTTAACTGATTAATGTTTGCAAATTCTCTTTCCTTCAGCTCCTCAAATGCACTCTCCCTTTCTTTTAAACATCTCTCCATTTCTTCCCGTCTATTAATCATACCGGTCGAAAATTCGTTTTTTTGTGATACAAATTCTTCTAACATGCGATCATGCTCAATCTTAGCTCTTTCAGATAACCTTAATTTCTCATTTCTCATTCTGGCTTCAAGCGACTCTTTCTCCATTCTGATAGTCTCCAACTCATGTTGAACATAGTCCTGCTTTGCACATTCCTCTCGTTTCAGCCTTTTTTCTTCAGCAAGCTGCAACTTCTTTAAGTTCTCTCTCTCTTCAACAATTTCCTCTAGGGATTTACTAATTTGAGCTCTTTTCTCTTCTAGCATTTCCCATTCTTTCTCAAATTTATCCCTTTCCAGCTTCAAATCTTCACCTTCTTTTGAGAGGAACTCCTGCTGAATCCTGCACTTCTCTAATTCTCGTTTCAGTTCTGCCTGCAAACGTACATGGACTAACCTCTCTTCATTGGTTATTTTCAAACTTTCATTTTTTTCACCAATCTGCATCTCTTGCTGAGCAATTTCAGCCCTTATTTTCTCACATTCATCTTTTAGAATCTGCAAGCTCTCATTATCAGCAAGTAACTGTTTCCTTTCAAGATCCGTCTTTTTCTGCTCAGATTTCATAGATTTCTCCCTCTCCTTTATGTTTTTCAACCTAGCATCAATATCCTTCTCCTTCTCCTTCACTCTCTCTGACTTCCTCTGAAATGCTTGCTCTAGTTTACCTAATTTTTCTTCCCTGTGCAGGATTTCGACTTCCTGATGCTTCACTGCTTCTACCTTGCTTTTCAGTTCTTCATCAAGGTGCTTCTGTTTCTCTTCTAATTCCAACTCAAATTCCTTAGTTTTTGCCTCCAGACTGGCCCTATGCTCATCAAGGAGCTCTTGAGAATCCATCTGTAGATGGGGAATAACAGAATTTGTCAGAAAATTCATTCGGTAAGAACTAATTCAGTTCCAGTTCAAAACCAGCAAAGCTCCCTACTGATCTCTTCATGCATGGAACCGTTAGCTAAAATTTGATTCATCAAATAATAACCATGCACTCAAACAGAAACTCATATGGATGTGACATTATTTCTAGTGTCAACTATAACCACTATGCTTTTCACAAATAGAACACATCATGGTACTGTCCTGCATAGGTGCTTCACAGTTACAGTCTTGACCGCTTACAATGTCATAATTAAAGTGTTTAAGAACAGGCAAGGATTACAGAGTATAAGTATGTACTTCAATTTGATTATTGATCTTCTCTGTGTCTATTTGGTATACAACATAGTTAAATGTATGCTAGTCACCACATAGAAATATCCAAGTTCACTGCCAAGGCAGTAAAGACCTGCTCACCACAAAAGGCCAGTATGCAAGTTAGGTCAAAGAACTAGGTTTTCTTTATCAAGTGGGATTTAGAAACTGGAAGTTAAATATTATAAACTTACTCTTTCTCTAGCAACCAACTTTTCTTCCATTTGAAGTAATTCCTTCTCTTTCATCTCAAGGGTGCTCCTTAAGGAATCCACTTTCTGGAGAAAAAAACAAATAAGATGTAGGAAAGAAACTTAAATGCAATACTCAGTTAAATAGGAGTAAACCTTCTCTTCAGAGATCAAATCTGATAGCCGATTATCTACATCATCTTCCCTCTCCTTCAACTTTTCAAGAGAAAGATCAATCCTCTTTTGAGCTTCCTCAATGTTCCTCTCCCTTTGTTTAAGAGACCTGTCACTTTCATTCATCTTTTCCTCCCTCTGATTGAGTGTTTTGCAAAGGTCACACAACCTATTTTCCTGTTTCTCTAGTTTCTTCTCCCATTCATTCAGGTCTTCTTTTTGTTTATACAGGGCTGCCTTG
The DNA here is from genome assembly GCA_024703695.1 of Erythroxylum cataractarum. Lineage (NCBI taxonomy): Eukaryota > Viridiplantae > Streptophyta > Magnoliopsida > Malpighiales > Erythroxylaceae > Erythroxylum > Erythroxylum cataractarum. The sequence continues at coordinate 717,746 of JANJEY010000001.1, read as the reverse complement.
TGCGCTTCTTGCCTAAAGAGTGTCAACCAGACACCATTGGATGAATTACCTATTATTTATGCACATGTAGATATCATCATCATCACTGAAAGAAAGAGAACATACTCAGTATTTAAGGAGAGCCGTTCTCTTTGCAAAACAATTTCACGAGTTTCTAGCTCCTGCAGCTTCATATCCATTTCTGAGTTCTTTCTGTTAACATCAGCAAGCTTGGCCTCAGCAGAATGCACTTTTTCCTCCACTCCCGAAGATTTCTCTTCGATTCTATCGACCAAAGATTTTGCATCAGCCAGCTTTTTCTCAGAAACCTGCTTAATTTGCAAATGCTCCTCTTGCAGGCTGCGTAAAGCCCTTTCAAGCTGTAGTATTGAGATGCAAGACGACCAATATCAACCAAAACACTTTACATTTATTAGCAAGAAAACCAAGCAAGTACCACTGGATATTTTCTTTTACAGCAAAATAACATTCTCAATCCATGAAAGTATCCAGCTTCTAAACATTAAAGATAAGCATGAGATATGCCCTGTACTAATGTGAAGAATATGTTCAGAGAAACAACAGCATTCACATTTATGGTTATTTATTATACAAAAATCTCTTGTCCAAACAAGCAGTTATCAGCACTTACGGGAAACAAATTACAGTGAAAATTACGATTGCAATACCCTATTCTAATAAGAACAACAAATTACATAAACCTATTCAAAAGGAAGTTGTTTCTTGATAACTTTTGAAGGATAACTTTTCACAATGGTTATATCTGAATATAACTAAATCCCACAGATATTTGGCAAGTGAGTTAAAAATTTTCCACTTTTTTTTTATCAAATAAACATGCAAGAAAATATTTTCCATAGATATTACTTCTTGCCACTTTATTCAGTTCACTTAGATCAGATAAAATGGATCATATATAGCAAGGAGCTTAAACTAACTAGCAGGATGTCTCATACATCAGCCACGCATTGTTTCTCACAAACCAAGGCTTCCCTCAAATTTCCCTCTCGCTTCTCGATTTCAGATAATGCAATTAAGTGTGCTGACTGTTCACGTTTTACTATCTCCTCAGCTTCTAGCAATGCTTGCCTCATCTCTTCATATCTTGAAGTCCATTCTTTTTTCTCAATAAGGAGGAGACCCATGTTGTACTGGTAATCAAAAAGCTGCAAAGAGGAAAATGATGAAATACTATCCAACACGGTTTCTCAACATGGTATTCTGATATTTTGAAAATCTCAACACATCATAAGCGCAAATGAACGTATACACCACAGAACTAAAGACCAAGAAATTAAGACCTGGTGCTGTGGTGCACCCTAGATTTATATACCATTTCAATCTAATTCTGCAATTTATGGAACAAACTGCCGGTGGTATCACAACATTGATCCAGTTCAAACATTAGTCATCCATACTTTTTCACGTAATAACTAACCCTCCTACAAAGAATAATTCTCCAAGTGCAATCATGCCATGCAACGGTTTTCCTGTGTTCAATTTTGTAATTACTGCCGTCACAATGTACAATCTCTCCAAGCCCATCAAACGGCTCGACACACCAGTCTAAAACGTAGAATGAGGGTTTCGAAGGTAAGGAATGCTACAACTTAAAAGGAAAATAAAACAACAGCAAGCAGAAAATAATTATGTTTCCGAACAATAACTCACTCAAGATCAATATTTACACATATAACTTTCAAGGTAGAATCAATTTGCCACGTTAAAAGCCGTCAATAAGGAACTTGTCACTACAGAACGAAAACAGAAAGTAAAAAGGATAACAAATTGCAATAAATATCAATCAAGAAGCAAAGGTTTGACCATTTCAATAAACTCCATAAAAACCAAAATGCAGTAATAAAATCAAAGAACCTTCTTTTCAAGCATCGAGGCCTTCTCAAGAAGCGCTTCACGATCCTTCCTCTCCATTTCCGCCTCGTTCAACAAACCCGCCTCCCTAAACCGCTTCCAATCCTCCATATCCTCCGCCTCCGCCTCCGCCACCGCACCACCATCACTTATCAACCCAACCGGCGGCGGCGGCAGCGGCGGCGCGTCGACAAAAGCCACTGCCTTCCCTTTCCCGCCCCCAAATTTAGGGTTTGAAGCCCCAGCAAACGCATTTCCGATAACCGGTCTGCGACTTTCGGACCTGGGCGAGAAAGCCAGCGCCGGGGACGACTTCCTCTGCGGCGTGAACATCGTCCGATCAACGAACTGAAATGGATGGCGTCTACTGTTAGATTTTTGTTTCTTCGCCTGCGTCAATGGGGATATTCAGGGAATGTGGCTAATTTTGTTCGGTGCTACGAATTGACGTTTTAAACCCCAACTTGTCAAGTTATGGAACCGACACCTTCGATATTAAACAAGGCGTTAGTGTCATTTCCTCTGAATCTTTACCGTTTGGTTAGTGAAATCACGACAATGCCCCCAAAGATTTAGCATCATGTTTACTTTTTTTTTTCCGATCATTAAAAACCTAAACGGTTCAACTTAAAATTTTTAAATCATTTATTTTAAAATTTTATCAATTTATTAATATATTAATTAATTTTATTTAATTGATTTATAATTATTATAAACGTTAGTTTGAATGAATATTTTGAATTTAACTTATAATTACAAAAAAATGTTTTAGGTATTACAAAACTTTAATCATAATATAATATTTACATTAGAATTTAAATTAAAATTAAATATTTGATCATCATCATTATCATTACACTCAATTTGGAGTCCTACATTGAAGTGAAATCTGGTAAAGTCTGATAGTATGCAACCTTACTCTTACATAATAAAGAGGCTGCTTCTAGTAGATCCACATACAAATGTGACAGAAAAAAAATGCAGGTTAATATAAATAAATAAGTAAAAGAAAATAAGAATAATAAATCACAAATGATAATAATAATAATACAAAAAATACTTAACACAAATAATAAAGATACAAATACAAAATACTAATAATAATAATAATAATGAAGCTAATAAGAAATTCAATAACAAGAAAATAATAATTGTATTAAGTATTTGATAATATTTAAAAATCTTAATATTTTATTTACAATAAAATAAATTTTTTGAAGAAAATAGAAAAAAAAAAGAAAGAAAGAAGAAGACCAATCATGATTTCTCAAATTTAATAAAAAACTAAAATGTCCATATTTCACCACGTGGCGCTTTCCTATTGGCTTTATTGCAATCTGCAACCAATTTACCAAGAGACCCCTGATTTGCTCTTTTCTCCAATTTTCCCCTAACCGAATAATCGCAAAACTCAATCTAAACCCTGACTTCTGTCTCTCTCTATTACCTCTCTATACAAGTTGGGGGCTTTCGCTCTGAGTCTTCGGTATAGGAATAGATTGGTAGATTTGTAGGCAGTGCGTATCAGTGTCTGTATAGATTGCGTTCTGATTGGAGCTAAAAGTGGGATTAGGTTATGGCGGCTGAGAATAGTACCAATTCGGCATCGACGTCGAGATCGAATTCGACGGCGGACTCGTACATAGGGAGTTTAATAAGCTTGACATCCAAGAGTGAGATCCGTTACGAGGGTGTTCTGTACAATATCAACACTGAAGTGTCCAGTATTGGCCTTAAAAATGGTACCTTTCTGTAATTGATTTGTGGTTTTCTGCATCTCTTGCTTGACTCTTTTTATTTTGTGGTTTATTAGGCTGTGTACGAGTTTTCTGTTGGTTTTGGTTAGTGGTTTGACTTAGTTGCACCGTTTGAATCTTGGGATTTACCTTTTCTTTTTTTCTTTTTTTACTTTGAAGATTGTTGGTAATGGGCTGGGACGATTTAAGCACTGAACCACATGTGTTGGTGTTCTTGTAATTGTTTATGCTCTATGGTTATCGTTACTCTTTGTTAATGTGTGGCAAGATTGTTGATTTATGAATGAAATGGTAATGCAATGGTTTTCTGCATGAGACGGTGGATATAGTTCAATTCCAAAGTTTAACAAAGAAATCCTTCACAAAGAAACAGTGCTTTTGGCGTGGTTATTATGGTTTTGAGTCTGACGTATTTGCTAACCTGCATTTGTATTGGCAGTGCGGTCATTCGGAACAGAGGGGCGGAAAAAAGATGGTCCACAAATCCCACCAAGTGACAGAGTTTATGAATACATTTTGTTTCGGGGAAGTGACATCAAGGTAACATATAGCCACTGGATATCTCACTAAGCGATTTATGTTGTTTTGATGCACATTTTTGTGTGTGTTTGGTATTATGTAAGACTGTTTCTTGTTTTTGGGTGCATCTGATTATTTAATTAAATTTGTTAAATTTTCTATTGTCATATTTCTTTGTATATTGATGTTAGGCATGCATTCTGGATCGGTATATTAGGCAAAATGTAAATAGTATATTCTGCTCAGTTTCCAATTTGCACTTAAGCTATTTGCTCGCACTTGCCTGTGCTTATGGATTACTTGGTTTTTTTGGGTGAAGTTTCTACTTTTCTTAAATCTTCAGCCAGGAGTCAGCTTGATTGCCCCTTGTTATTGAATTTGAAAACATATTTACTTTTGGTTATGAGAAAACAATTGTGGATGAAGAAGGGCTGGTCAGGTCCTTTGCTTGCTCACTCCCGTTTTAAAGAGTAATAAACGGTACTAAATTTTAATTCAGCACTAAGACCTTTGAATTTAATAGTTAAATTTTGATATAGTTTTAGGCAGTGTTTTAAAAGGCAGACCGAACTGGTCGGTCGGACCGGAAAACCGGTGACCTGGAGCATGAAACGGTCCGGTTTAGCCCATATTTTTTGTAAGTGATTGACCCGTTCATTTTGCGATCAGACCGGTAAAAACCGTTGAATATGATTAGTGAGCTTTATTATCTAATTTTGTATTTTGTTGGTGAACTTAAAAAAAAAACTTGTATATTTTGAAGTTTGAAGGTTTAAGTTAAGCTTACAATTAGATAAATAATTAAATAGTATGTTTAAAAATTTTCTTATATATATAATATATAAAATAAAATTTTATATATTTATTAATCATCGTTTCGATCACGATTGAATTCCGGTTGAACCATTGACCCTTGAATCAGTTGCTTCTCCGGTTGAATCATTGGTCCGCTTTTTAAAACATTGGTTTTAGGTCATAAAATAGCAGCAAGGTCATAACATTGCACGGTTGATTCTGTGGGTGTTATATTGGTGCATATAAGGATGCAGAAAAGCTACTTAAATGAATGCACTGCAATTAAATTGAACTAGATTTTAAATTTTCTTTTTTTTTTTCCCTTACTGACTTGGGAGAATTGTTATAGCATTTGTTTTTCTTTGTGGCTTGCTTCAAAGTGAGTATGCTCCTCCAGATTTATGAACAAGTATTATTTTCTGTGGGTTATTGAATAATGCGGTATTCCCATGTTACTAAATGCTCAGTTATTCTTTTTGCTTCTTCTCACAGGACTTGCAGGTGAAGTCTTCACCACCAGTTCAGCCTACGCCACCTATAGACAACGATCCAGCCATTATACAAGTATGTAAATGATCTTTAAATTCCTGATATGATGTATATCATTTTCACTTAGTCTTTTTATAGTTGTAATCACTTTTGCAGTCTCACTATCCTCGTACACTTGCCACTACTACGAGCTTGCCTTCTGCTGTTAGTGGATCTTTGCCTGATCCTGGATCACAGAATTTACAAATGGGACTAGCTGCTTCAAATTTCCAAGGTGGACTGCCATTGTATCAACCTGGAGGGAGTTTAGGAACGTGGGGAGCTTCACCTCCTCTCCCTAGTGCAAATGGTAGTGGGGTAGGCTTGCCCATGTATTGGCCAGGTTATTATGCGCCGAATGGGCTTCCACCCCATCTACACCAGCAGTCTTTGCTTCGACCTCCACCTGGCTTGTCAATGCCTCCTTCTATACCGCAGCAAATGCAATACCCAAATTTCAATGCTACTGTACCCACTGGGGCCCCAACATTACCAGGTTCAAACTTACCAGCTTCATTCCCTGATGTTCAATCTACTTGTCTCTCCTCAAGTACAAGTTCCCTTATTTTGACATCCACATCTTCTTCACAATCTACTTTGCCTTCAAACTTATCTCCTATTCCCTCTACAACTCTTGCTTCTGAGACATTACAAACTCTAATGCCTAGTAAGGCTCCCTATGTGGCACTTCCTACAACCAAATTGAACACTAGCTTATCAACATTGTCTCCATTGATTTCATCCAGCTCTGAGTTAAATGCCATTGTTCCACCAATTTCCAATAAGCCTAGTCAAATTTCTGGTCCAACAATGCCATATCAGACTTCACAAGAACCTACCTCTTCTGCTATTGATGTGTCTGATTCTCTTCACGTAGAAATTCCCACACCTTTACTGATTACGCCGGGCCAGTTGTTGCAATCCGGATCCTCCACTCACTCTTCATCCCAACCCATCCAAACGGCTCATAAAGACGTGGAGGTTGCAGAGATTTTGTCACCAGCATCTCCAGAACCAGCAGTACCAGTTGCAACTGAAGCTCAGCCACCAATACTACCATTACCTGTTCCTTCACGAGCAAGCCATAAGGTTTGCCTTCCAGACATAATTAAGTTGATATATGAGTAGTAATATTGTCTCCCTATTTTGTTTTGAGTTTGGGAGATAAATGACACTTTTTATGCTTTTCTGAGGGAAACAACTGTCACATTTGTGAGATAAACTCATCAAAGCGCCCTGTGTTTTGAAGGAAGTTCACTATAAGTGGATAGAAGTTCAGTTTCCTCTGGACTTAACTGGAACACTGAGGAGTGTAATTTGTTGATGGTGTGAATTGACTTTGAATTGTTACCTCAATCACGGAGCAAAAGATGCATCTTTTAATATTGACAACTGATAACTATTTTGAATCTTATTTATTATCGGCATTAGTTGACTGACTGTCGTCTCCCTCAAAACTTTCCTTACAATTTAGGATACAATTATTTGATATGTTCTCAAGGATTCTAACATGTTTTCTGTCTCTTTTTCCTAGCCAAATGGAGCTCCACGCCATTCTCGTCCTGCTTACAGGGGACAAGAAAGAGGAAGAGGAACTGGGGTAACTTCTTACTTGCTTTTATATGTGCAGATTCATGTTATTAGCTTCATACTTTCCACTTGAAAATTCACTTTGAAGCCTGAACTATTTGGTAAGGAGGATGTTGATCGTTTCTGCATTCACTGATCTTCATATTTGTACATTTGCTGCTAGGCTATGAGATAGCTTAACATTATGGAATTGACTTGCCCAAAAATTGGTAATGACAGTATTATGTAGTACAATTTAAATAGGTGGATCTGAACATGAAAATTTTGCAGGTATATCTGCATATGGTTCTAACATTATTGTGTTGGTAGAACAAGTTCACTATTCTTAAAAAAATTGTCAGCTGAATAATTTGACAGTTAAAATGCTGATTGTTGAAGTTTCTTAACATAGGTTACAATTTTTTTCCTGTGCAGAGCTCACGTCAAGTAACAAATTTTACTGAGGATTTTGATTTTGAAGCAATGAATGAAAAGTTCAACAAGGATGAAGTATGGGATCATCTAGGTAAGACTAATAAATCTCATCTGAAGGATAAAGAAGAAGGAAAACTCAGTGATGAGGATGATTTCCAAGATGAAGTTGTTGATGAATTTGCTAAGGTTGATATTAAGGTAATTTTGTGCATGTCTCTTATATTTGGTTGAATTATACGGGAAGAAGCTTCCTAATTATAAACGCTTCATGTTCTTCTGACTTATTTTTCCTAATATTCATGTTGCCTTTGCAGTCTGTTTATAACAAGGATGACTTTTTTGATACTCTCTCTTGCAACACACTTAATCATGATTCCCAAAATGGAAGGACTAGATTCTCTGAGCAGATGAAAATTGACACTGAGGTGCTTCTCACTCCTTGCTGTCTTTTAGCTTAAAGTCCTTTAGTTTAATTTCTTTTTTAACTTCAAATAGTTCTCTTAGGTTGTATCAAGTCATTTATTTGCTTTCATTTCCAGACTTTTGGCAACTTCCAAAGGTATCGGGGAGGTCGAGGTGGGCATGGACATCCACGTGGTGGTCGTTCTCGTGGATCTTATTATGGAAGAGGTTATGGCTATGGCTATGGCTATGGCTATGGCTATGGTGGGAGGGGCAGGGGGAGGGTTGCACCTCATCGTAATATTTAGGCAGTGCTTCCAGTTGTCATAAATTTTAGTCTGTTTAAGAGAGTTTAACAGCCCATGAAGCAACATATTGAAACAGTGCCTTCATCTGTGTTTGTCGTTTTTCTTTCAGTTGTTCAGGATGTATGCTGTCTTTCTGCTAGTTTATCGGTTTTCATTGTTCACTTTCTCTACAGCTCTTTACTAGAGCTAATACAGAAGCATTTTCTCAGTTGTAGAATGGGTATCAATTATCATTCAGATGTTTTCCAGCTTTTCTGTCTTTGCTTTCTTCCCCTCTTTCCTACTAAGGTATCTGTTTTACTTATCCTTAGGATGTTTTCAGAAGCAACCATGTTCGTAAGAACAATTATTCATAATTAGATTAAACTTGTGATTTTAGCAGCATATTATTGAAAAGATGCCTGTGATTTACTGGAATCTTGCATGAAGATGCCATTAAGATGGTACCTACAGATCAATGCTCTGTGGGAATCACCTTTCAACTCAATCTCTACCTTGCTATGCTAAGTTTGCATTTAAATGATGCAAGTAAGTTGTTTTGCAGTTAACCAAATTAGTGATGTCAGTCCAGATTATTAGTTGTCGAAGTCACTTTAAAGTTTCCTCAAGTACTGGTGGCTTGGAAGTGGTAAGATGCTTCCCTGGCTAATGCCTGAATGGTTAAGAGGAAGAACAGAAGTCAATCAGTGTCACTTTGCTTTGTCAGTGTGCATATTTTGTCTGGAACTTTAAGAGCTAAGAAAGGATAAATGTATTTTTAGTCCTTCAATTTAATATCTTTTCTTATTTCAGTCCTCAAATTATTAATTTTAATTTCAAAAATTTCAACTTTGATAATTATTCTCTCTCTAAATTTAAGGCAAGAAGGTAACTTGTCCTTTAGCAGAACTTAGTCCTGTCAACCGACAAACTTTCTGAACTTGGAAAACTAAGTTCATTGAAGAATGTTTGAGGATTTTCAAGAGTGCCATGGCATTTTATTCACTTAGGTTGAAACCTATAAAGTTTTCTTGGGAAACAAGCAGTTCAAACTGAGAATATAATTCCAGCACTGCCTTTTACCATGCTAGAAGGGCTTAAAGATAGGATTGAATATAGTGCTTATTGGTGCTACCTGTTTCTTTTGGTGACTTCCGAATCCAGACCAGAAATTCTCCAGCTACTTGCATGTAGCAACGAGGACTTTTCTTGGAGGTAAAGATGGCCTTCTTCCATGGAGCAAAGCATAGTTATCAAGGAAAAGAACATCACCCTTTTCCCACTTGAACTGGATGCTCTCTTCTTCAATGATTTGTTCACACCTCTTCACAAAATTTTCTGGTATCTCAGTTCCATCCGCCATTAAAGCTGAGCTAATCTCCTTCCCATGCATGCCGACCATTGTGTTGAACCACATCCTCCTCCCTTTTCTTCCCTCAAACACCCTTGTTAATGCCCTTGGTCCCAATGTTGTTTTGACCCCACCGTTTGGAAGCCATTCCATGTCCATCCCTAAAGCTTTAGCTCTGTACAAAAACAATTTAATGGCCTTGTTACTTAAGGACATTGGAGTTTGTTTAGCTTGTTTTTACAGTTTTCTCAGTGATTCAGTTCTTTTGATACGTACCTTCTCTCAGCCTCTGCGCGATCAGACGTCCCAAAAGCATCTTCCCAACCTCTTCCTCTCATGGAGGACTTATCATTATTGCTAGGAGCTGTGAAAGTGTACTTCAACCCTTTGGACTCTAGTTCCTCGACGGTTTCAGGGAACTCCTTCCACATTCTTTCTGTGACTTTGAAGCTCGGAACAAATGGTGTCTCCCCTCCTTCAGGTGGTGGTATCTCACAGTAAAGCAACACTTTCTTGGGAAACTCCTTTATCTATTTCAAGACTTGTTAGTTCAACATGAGAATTCATGGAAGAATAAGATGCAAGGAATTAAATAATCTACGAAATAGAGGTTCCTGGAATCACATCAAGAATCTCAAACTGGATCCAAATTCTATTGTTTCTGCTCATGGATCGCTAAATCTCTCTGAAAAAGAAACCATAGCTAATAAGATTTAGCACTTACCAGGACCATTTCATGGTGGTAGTATATGAATTCTGAGAGAGGACCTTCGTTGGCTGTCCAGACTCTTTTGTATATGTGAGTTCGTGGGGCAGGTCCAACGTAGCGGATGTCATCCCATCCACAGGTTTCAACAATCTCATTGAAATCCTGAGCGCTTGTTACTTCGAAACCTCTTAACAGAACAGCACTGTTCTTGATGATCATCTGTTCGAACCAGTCCTTGTTGTTCCTCAGAGCCAGAAGAAGTGATTCCAGATCGCTTTTTTGGGCCTCCTCCGGTGGTTGTAGCACAAGAGGCATGGTTTCTCCGTCCACCACCTTCTGGCCGTCACATTTTCCTACCTTGAAGGCCTTGCATGAGAATTCCATATCTGATCTCTGAACACTGACAATGATTAACTCCTGGTTTTTGTTGAGGTACTTGCCTGAATTACTCTATTTATAATGTCAGGAATTGGACATTCGATTGGTTTCTAGTTCTTGAGGAGTTCTATGGATTCTTCATCTGTCTTTTATTAGATTCTTTTGTTCTTTACTAACTCCAAGTCTTGTCGAGCCTCCAAATGCTTTTGTCCAACTTCTGTTATTTACAATATGAGGGAAAACATAAAAGATTATTATATAATTAAATAATATTTATTTTATTACTTATTTTTATTTATTTCATATTTTAAATATTATCTTTTACTTTAAAATGAAATTGTTTAATTATCAAACGGATTCCTTTTGTTATATTTTGTTAACTTTTCATCTATTTATAATTAAAAATAACGTTGTATTATAGTATTAAAAATTTTAATATTACATTATTTTGAGAAAAATGTAAAAAAAGGGAGATATATTACAATTAAACAATACCACATAAGAAAAGCAATCATTTTTAAAATAATAATTTTTTTAAAAAATTAAAAGATCATGACATATTTAATCTTATAGCATAAGATAAGTGATATTTTAAAAAATAAAAACACAAATATTAAGTGTAAGCTTAATATTTTTTGATCAAGTGTTTGTTAAAAATCGATCAGTTGATTAATTAATCGGTTTAATAAACTAATAAATTTTTATAAACTAAATTAAATTCATTAATTTTTATTTGACAATTTTCTTTTTCAATTAAACTTTAAATTTTTATATAGATAAGTACAATTTTCTTCAATCATTTTTTAATTTTAATTAACTTTTAATAATTTACGACGGTTTAATTCTTATACCTTTTCTCTTATCTGTTTAAATGTTAATTCAGATTTTACAATTGCCTTTACATTGAATAAAAAAAGGATAGATTATTTTCTAAGTTTACGAGAAGGAGGCCGTAAACAAGAAGGAAGACATTTTTTTAATGGTAAGAGCAAGAACTTACACAACACTGGAAACAAGACACAGCCGTCCTTGGTGATACAAATATTGCTAGTTCATAGGATCAATCACACCAATTGACAAATCATAAAATGTAACCAAAACTTGGAATTATACTATGGAGTTGTACATTCTTTTTCCCACTTTGTGTTTTTGTTATTTCACCAACTTGAAGCTATATGGCGTCAAATCCTACTCTTGTTTCATTAGTTTTGTCCAAGGAAGTCGATGTTTGCAAGAGGTTGGCATACGAGGTGTAAGGATTGCATCATCAGAGGTTGAAACTGGAGTCAAATCTTCTGTTCTTGTTAAAATATTCTTATCATGTTTATTAAATCTTATCCACTAATTTATGGTGACTCTATATAAATATATGGATGATATTTAATATAACAAAATTAGAACAGAGTAACTGAAACAGAAGATTTGATATGGTTGAAACTTCAAATTTTGGTATTCTCGTAGAAATTACATATCAAATGGATCTGATTACCGAAAAATTTTAACAGAAATTTGTATACTTTAATAATTGATATATGAATGATAAAAGAGTATTAAAAATATTTGGATTCATTAGCAACTGATTTAATATATTGCCAAACTGTTAAATAATAGGTTTATAGATTTGAGAGTGATGAAATATCTTCACATTAGTTATGGATGGAGAGGAATTAATTAGTTGATGATATGCCAAAGATGTTCAAAAGTCACAAATAAGTTATATATAAAAATAAGGTTCACATTCTAATTTCTTCTAGAATTAATAATATACAAGAATGAATTAAGTTATATATATGAAAATAAAGTTCATAATTCAATTTCTCTCTAAACTTGCTTGCAGGAATAATTCATCATCTACGCAAGGTTTGTAGAGGTTTGATAATACGCAACCTTACTTATACCTAGTAGAAATATTATTTTTGGTAGATTTATATGTAAATGTAATACAAAGATTAAAAAAAAAAGATATAAAGAGGTCCAATAATTCATAACTTTACCCCTAACTAGTATAGAGATTGTTTCTAAATGACTCAGAGAGAGAGAAAACTTAAATAAATAACTAAATAAATATATAAAATAAACGAATAATTCTAGTAATATTAAACTAAATAAATACATAAATACATAAATAAATAATCCTAATATTAATACTAATAATATTAATATTAAATAAATAAAAATAGATAAATAAAAATAAAAAACAATAAAATAAAATGCTAACAGCTTATCAATAAGATGCCCAACTTGCCAACGAGATGCACACAACAGGAATTCACATACACCGATACACATGTAACCTTACAAACAAGCATAATAAAGATGCATTCAAGAGTTAAAAGTGATAGTCAGAATGTATGTATTAAGAAAAAAATGAAATAACTACGCAGTGATAAATTATGTTACTTGTTAGACCCACACGTAAGAAGGGTGTGTTGAAATATAAAATAAGAGTTTATTCTACATTAAAAAAAGAGAAGAAAGAAGACTAACATATAAATTTAATCAGCTACTCCATTTATCACCAAAGAGCTGAGGACCCTTGCTTCACAAGTAGATAGATAATGACACTGACGTATAATGACACCGAAATTCTAGACCCCAAGCGAAAGTGGTAGCCATAATTCGAAAGTGAAAAAAATAAAACAATAAATCGGATCACGTTCAAATTCAACTTGTACCACCACCTGGATATGGCAATGGTATACCCTCCACCTTTGCCCTTTTGTTCACCAACAAAAACAGCCACACAGACGCATAAACAAAGCCAATGTCTCTACACTTTTCACTTGCAATTAAAGACACAACAAAAAAAGTATTCTTATATGTTTCTCACTAGTTTAAATAAACTTGTAAAGATAACAATGAATCCGTTCAAATACGATCGGAGTTTATTCAAATTGATTTGAAATTTGGTTTAAAATGATATCATTTTTAATAAAAAGAGTCAAGTCTTTTGGATCGAGCACCTCCAAATTTAAACTTAGTTTAGAAGTTGGTTGATTTGAATCCAAATTTAAACTTAGTTTAAAAGTTGGTCGATTTGAACTTTTTTTTTAATCATCTCTAAGATTATGTGTACCTAACTCTTGATAAGACATTTGTATTAAGTTTATATCAAGTTATGAGCTGACAACACTTAAACCAATTAGTCAAAGATTATAAATATAAATAATAAACAATTATTTTTATAGAAAATGTGTGGTTAGTAAAGAGATTATTATATACTTGTGTCCATGCATCAAAACACATAAGGTGAAATCAGCAGGTTTTTGACTGGAAAAAATAAATTCCTGATTCTGTCATGAAGTGGAAGGCCTGCAAAATTATAATATGATTTAAAGCCATGATCAAGTAATTTTCTCATTCAAAGTTTTACTTATCTCCTTCTCTTTCTCTTAACCACACTCATTCGTGTTGATCTTAGGATTGGAAGTATATTACATCGGATCAAGTTCAACAATCTCTGTGAGTTCGGGTTGGAACTCCAAATCTGATCTTGACCCAATATTCGAATATGATTCATTAACTTGAACTTGAAATCCTATCTCTAATCAACACAATTAAACAAGTCAATATTTATATTTTTATTACGTTTTCCTGTTTATTCCGACATGAGAATGGAAGTCGAGAATAATAAAAGCTTAATTACTTCTAAATCAGGTCGCCCATATGATTGCTAGGGCGGCTCATTTTATGTCTGATTTCGAGTGGAGGTATGCCCTCCAACTTTTCTTTATGACGTTTTATCTTTGGATTTGAATATTATGTGCTGAGCGCATATATTAACGTTTCAAACAAACAAACAAAAACAAAAAAAAACATAAACTAAATGAAATACACTCAGTTTCTGTTCAATTATGTATAACATTTGACACTAAAGATTTATGTAATCATTGTATTACAATACAAAAGGGTTCTGGTTTTGTTCTAAGCACTAAGCACGTACTGACAAAATAGCTTGTTAATATTTTTGTTTTATAACAAAACAATTAAAATTAGACCTGATCAATAGGAAGGTGTTTGTTAACTAAATTTATTAAATAATAATATTTTTTGGTATACTAGTAGTTATGTATATTTTGGTGTCAGATTTAGGTTTGACTCCAACTTGATCCAACAAACTCGAGTGTTAAAAAATTGTTAAATGATAATACGTTCTATAATCCTAGTTGACACATATCTTGGTGTTAGTTTTAGGGTTTGATTCAACTCAGATCAAATTTCTAACATAATTTGAGTCTAAAAAATTTATTTTTGACCTGATTGTCATTCCTATTAACCTTAAACTTATTTACCATAATGATTTGATCAATTAGGTTGGACCTGGACTCAAACTCCAATTGTTATTGAAAGATTTTGAGGGGGTTTGGGAATAACTTAAATTTATGAATCTCTATTCAAGGTCTCATATCAATGAAGGCTTTTGAGGAGCTATTCATGAATTATCTATTCATCTTATCTAGATCTATGATTCTCTATTTATTGGACTTCATCACCCTAGTTTTGATAGCAACGAAAGATTTTGAGAGATTGAAGAAAAATTGACCAGATCGAAATGAGCTCATATATAATTGAGATATCATATCTCAATCTAAAACTTAAAGACAATGAATTATGAGCCCTAGTTTTGTATATAATTCATTTTATCCTTATATCTTTTTCTACTATAAGATAGCTACACTTGTGAATTTCTAACAGGAGTACCTCATCACGTATCTCCAAAACAGTAAGATAATAATGAAGAGGTGCACAGCCACTGAATTGGTTTAGATAATACTTTGGCTGTTACTGTGACAATTGGCGAGTGGAGGGTCCACTCTATTAAAGAACCTTGAAAGGGGATGGCCATTTTTCAGCTTTCTTAGTTTGCTTCCACTTATTTTCATCTAATACCTCGGCCAGACAATGATACTGATTAAGCGTTTCTGTCATGTTTTGTCTGCTCCAAGACTCTGCCGAGTCACCTTTCTCATCGATTCTGGTTCTTTGCTTTGTGAAAAAGAAATGAGAGAAGTGACAAGAGAGAATAGAATAGTTTTTTTTGTGGTTTAAGGAATTTTTGAAAAATATCTTAATTTTTAAAAATTTTTAAAAGTACTGTATTTTTTTTTGGAGAATTCTTTCTTATAAAATTTTAAAAATAAAAAAAATGTGATATAAATATTATATATGAACTAATAACGATTTAACTTTTAAATTCCACTCAAATTAATTAAATTTAATTAATACTGATTGAATTTAACTTAAAATTTTTGAAAAAAATTATGTAGTTTTAATTTTTTTAAAATACTATTTTTTTAAATCTCGTTCAAAAGATAATGAAATATATAATATATGAAAATGGATTGATATTGATATAAAACAATAAAAATAATAATAATAATAACTCAACCAAAATTCTACAAAGACGTAAGATTTGGAAAAATCTAGAAGTATGCAGTCATATTCTTAATTAGTAAAAATAATGTTTCCAATAAACTCATTGAAATCAAATGATATTTACATAACGACTCGAACTCAACCTGAACTAATTAAATTCAATTTAAACTAATAATTTATTATAATTATCCTAAATTATTAATTTGAATTGAATTTAACTGATTCTTATTAGATTTAAAAACTGAGGTCATTCAATGTGGCAACAATATTTAATTAGTTAATGTTTGTTATTCATATAACGTGTATTTTTATAGAAATGTTATACTCTTATGTCTGCCTCTTTTTTTCTCTAGAGTGCCAGTTTTCGTCTGGCAATTTTCGTGCATGTCTATTTTATGTGAAGCTTTTTGGGTCGTTTTTTTGTGATTTGTGGTTCGGTAGCATGGATCAGGAGTTTCAGAACCTCTCTATTCGAGAGAAGGAGGACATTGATTTCGTGATTCCGACAGAAGAGCTTCAAACTAATGAGATTAACCATGACTTGTGTTTGCTGGGCAAATTGGTTGGTGAACGGATGGTTAATCCAGAGGCGTTGGAAAGGACTGTGCTAAGCCTATGACACCCAATGAGGGGAGCTTTCATCAAACTGTTGGAACAAAACAATCTTTATATAATACAATTTTATCACCATGTGGATCTAAAGAAGATGATAGCCGGAGGATCGTGGTCGTTCAACAAATGCATTCTGCTAATCCATCAATGGAAGGAAGGAGAGAACCCAGCTGACATAGAGTTCACACATACTGATGTTTGGGTGCAGTTTCACGGGTTGCCATGGGGGTTCGCTTCAGAGATGTTAGCAAGAAATATAGGCAATCTGATGGGTATGTTCCTTGAGTACGATTCCACTCAGTGTCGCAACTCATGGATTAACTATATGCGGGTGCAGGTTCGTATCAATGTGATTGAACCTCTGATGCGACGGAAGAGTATTCGCAAACAGGGTGGAGAACCAATTACGATAACTTTTAGCTATGAGAGGTTGCCGCTTATCTGTTATGTGTGTGGGATCATTGGCCATAGCGAAACTCACTGTTACAAGCTTTTAGAAAGACCGGAGGGGGACATCGTTTGTGAGTGGCCGGAGGATATTCAGGAAGAGATACGGGCTCGAAACGCTAGGCGAACGATACAGTGGAAAAGAGATCTGGGCAACGGTTTTGGAGTTGATTATGCGGCGCAAGATCAGGGGATGAAATCTGCGCAATCTCCAGCTCATCACTCCCGCAAGATAGGCAACAATTTCTCGTTTATCTCTAAGAAATCAATGTTCAAATCCTCATCTGATTTAGGAGTACAGCTGCGCCACAATTGTAGCACTATTGGTGGCAGTTTGATTGGGAAAAGTCCAATTAGTAGTTTTGAACAACACGAGAAAGAAGCAAACGTCATGATGGTTGAGGAAAATAAGAAGCGACCTCGACAGGGATAAAATGCAGAAAACTCGATAGAAACGATGTACATGAGTGACTCAGAGGTGACTCCAACCTCACATTATTTACCAATGGCCGGTCTGGATATGCAGACCTGCTGAGAACCATGAATTACTTAGCCTAGAATCGTCGTGGCTTAGGCAACCACAGGACAATTCGAGCACTGAAGGACTTAGTTAGGGTTAATAAGCCTCGTGTTTTATTTTTGTGTGAAACTATTGCGAACTTTACGAAGATTGATGAAATAAAGGTTTTGTTAAAGTATGATTTTTGTTTTTGTGTTGAAAGGGTAGGCCGAAGTGGAGGCTTAGCCATGTTCTGGAATCAGGATGTTTCTGCTACAGTTGGGGATTTTTCTAATAACCATATTGACCTTTTGATTGATGACTCAAACAATCACAAATGGCGGCTTGCAGGTTTTTACGATTTTCCGTAGGCGCGTAGAAAACAAGTTAGCTGGGAGCTTCTTCGGTCTCTATCAAGACTTTAGAGCATGCCATGGGTTTGTTTTGGGGATTTTAATAACATATTGTTCATAAATGACAAACTAGGCGAAGGGGCGTACCCTAGCTACCTAGTTGAGGGATTTCGCAATTGCATTTTGGACTGTGACCTCATTGACATTCCTCTACTTGGTTTTGGGTACACCTGGCAGAGAGGCAACCACGCAACTGAGCTCACACTAGAGAGACTTGATTGCGCCTTTGCTAATGAGGAATGGCTGGCCATTTTTTCTTTTCATAGGTTACACAATTTGGTGAGCGCTACGTCGGATCACACTCCTATTAAATTAGTAGCTGCCCGTCACTTTCCGACAAAGCGGACTAGACATTTTAAATTTGAAAATGCTTGTTTAACAGAGGAAGGTTTTCTGGATTTTATCTCAATGTTTTAGACTGATCATCGTGAGCTGAATCTTCTGCCTAGACTTAGGAAATGAGGCACGTGAACATCAACAGTATTCGCTTTTGGAAGGTCAACGAACTATACTTAATCGCTTGCTCGCTCAAGAGGAAATCTATTGGACGCAACGTTCAAAGGTTTTGTGGTTGCAATATGGGAAGGCTAACTCCAAGTACTTCCACGCGCAGGCTTCCAAACGAAGGAGATTAAATCATGTCATTGAGCTTACTGATGAGAATGGACAACAAGTTTCTGATATTGAGGGGCTGAGCAAGGTCACCTTATCTTATTTTACCCAGCTTTTGTCGGCGTCAGGAGGATCGGGCTTTCATCAATTTGATTCCATTCATCCGGTGGTGAACCAAGTGGATAATGATTTTCTTTTAGCGCCTTTACAAATGGAGGAATTCAGGAGAGCTATTTTCGATATGCATCCGGATAAAGCGTCGGGGCCGGATGGCATGAACACAGCGTTTTTTCAAAAATGCTGGCACATTGTTGGGTCAGATATTTTTCACCATTGTTGAAACTGGATGGAACAACATGAGTTTCTTGCTAATTTAAATGATACGTTGATTGTTTTGATTCCGAAAAAAGACAATCCGAGTTGCATGAAAGATTTCCGGCCAATTGCTCTGTGTAATGTCATTTACAAGATTACAGCTAAGGTAATAGCGAATAGACTCAAAACCCTATTGGATAGAATCATCTCTCCCTTGCAGTCAGCTTTTGTCCCAGGGAGGCTCATCACTGACAATGTTATGGTGGCCTTTGAAATTATACATTATATGAGGAACAAAGGAAAGGGTAAGCTCAGTGAAGTAACGCTTAAAATCGATATTAGCAAGGCCTACAATCGTGTGGATTGGGATTATTTGCGTTTCATGTTATTAAAGCTGGGGTTTGACAGGAAATGGGTGGATCTTATTATGGTTTGTGTTACCACAGTTCGATATTCAATTGCTTTAAATGTAACTGAAGTTGGTCCGATTATTCCTAAGCGAGGTCTGAGACAAGGAGATCCATTGTCCCCGTATCTATTCATCTTATGTGCTGAAGGGTTATCTGCTTTATTACGGAGATACGAGGCCCGAGGAGATATACATGGAGCCACAATTTGTTCCGGCAGTCCCAGTGTATCTCATCTATTTTTTGCAAATGATAGCTTCCTTTTTTTCAAAGCAAATTCAAGGGAGGGACAAAATATTAAGCGAATTCTCGCTATTTATGAAGCAGCGTCAGGACAGACCGTTAACTATCAAAAATCAGGTATCATGTTCAGTTCTAACACTACTTCATCTGCTCGGAATGAGGTCGAAACTATCTTGGGCGTTAATATTCCCCTTGATAATGGTCGATACTTGGGGCTTCCTTCACTCATTGGGAGGCAGAAAAAACATGTTTTTGCTTTTGTCAAGGATCGTTTAAACAAGCGGATCACGAGTTAGAAGAACAGACTCTTATCTAGACCGGGAAAGGAAGTTGTTATAAAAACGGTCGCCCAAGCATTACCAGCATACTGTATGAGTGTCTTCCTTCTTCCCAGAGGGACATGTGATGAGTTACAAAAACTGATGAATGTTCTGGTACAACTAATAGGAAGTCCATACATTGGGCGAGTTGGGACCGACTTTGCATGCCCAAGAAATATGGGGGTATGGGTTTTCGGGATCTCCACTGTTTTAATCTCGCCATGCTCTGCAAACAAGCCTGGAGATTTCTTGCGTTCCCGGACTCCCTTCCTAGCAAACTATTTAAAGCAAGATATTTTCCTACAGGTAGTTTTCTGGAAGCGAAGAATCGAGCGAATGGCAGTTTTATTTGGCATAGCATTATTGCTGCCAAAGATATACTGAGTCATTGCGTTAGGTGGAGACTTGAAGATGGCGCTTCTATTAAGGTTTTCAAGGATCCGTGGATTAATGATGCGAATAATTTTTTATCACATCCCCTCCAATTCCATCTCTGGAGCACATGAAAGTGAATGAACTTTTTAATGAGTTGGGGTTGGGTTGGGATGTGCAGCTGATTGATAGGCTGCTTACGCCATATGATGTTGAACGCATCTCAAGAGTACCTATTGCATTTACAAAACTTCCTGACCAGCTGATTTGGCATCATAGCAAGGACGGGCGATACTCGGTTAAATCCGGCTACCAACTAGCGTGCAGACTAAGTACGGATGTCGATCAATTTATCGTTGGCAAACCTTGGAATAGGCTGTGGGGATTGGCTATCCCCCCCAAAGTTAAAGATTTTATATGGCGGTGTTTTAGGGGGTTTATTCCATGCAAGCCTCGTCTTCGACGCAAAGGCATCACGCTCCCGTCTGATTGCGATGTCTGTGATATCGAGGAAGACTTGACTCGTGTACTTCTGGAATGCCCCAAAGCCAAAGATATCTAGACGCTGACGAATTTGCAAGTTTCATCTCAGGGGATCGATATTCTACTTGAGCATTTCCTGGTTAACATGTCGGCCTCTCTGTTACCCCGAGTATTAACTCTTCTATGGAGCATTTGGTATCACCGAAATATTCATATTTAGCAAGGTAAGTCAGTCCCTCCAAGAATGGTTGTTAGTTTTGCTGATAATTTTCTTCAATCCTGGCAGGAAGCACGAAAGTGCTTTGAGAGGGTTAACGTGCTAGAAGATAGGCCGTATATTAACTCTTCAAGTTGGCGACAACCACCGGAGGGTTTTCTTAAATGGAATGTTGACGCTGCTATTTTCAAGGAGCAGAGAGCTTCAAGCTTTGGTGCAGTTTTGCGAGATTCTGAAGGTTCCTTTGTAGCTGGAATTTCGGGCCACTATGCATCTCTATTAGATCATGTTCTGGCAGAACTTATTTCAATCCGAGAAGCTCTTTCGTGGTTGAAGGATAAACACATTGATCATGTCATAGTGGAATTAGATTGCCTTCAGGCGGTTCAAGCAATCACATCTTTTCCGTCTAATTCTTCGGAAATTGGAATGTTGGCTTTTGATTGTCATGCTCTTAAGTGACACTTCCCCCATCTGTCCTTCCAATGGACGTGTAGGATTGCCAATAAGGCGGCTCATTCCCTAGCAATGGTATCCTTATTACATGCAAACCTCCAGCCTTATTACATGCAAATCTCCATTTCTGGGATTCTATTCCTCCTCGTTTAACTTCTATTTTATGTTATGAACAATCTTTGTGTGTTGCTTCTGATAGGGAAAAGCTATTAGGTTCTGGGTATATTGGGTGAACCTGCTGGCTTGAGATATTTTTTTTAGCCTTTCTTTATCGAGCGTTCTTTTATGAGTTATGCTTTATAATTTTCGTCAAAAAAAACATGTATTATATATTTTTTTTAAAGTTTAAATTCATTTTTTATAAATTTGAAAACAACAATTTTTTTGAGAATTTGAAAATATTAAAAATCTTCTAAAGTTATTTTTTTTTTTGTTGCCTACGAGGTGTTTTAGGAAGGTTTCAACTATGGGATGACATCTTTAAATCATCCGCATCCAAACTAATCCCCGCTCAAGCTGAATAGGTTTTTTGTGGGAGGCAAAGTTCTGGCCCCAAATTTTAAACGACTGCATATATGAAAAATGTTTGAATCTACTACTTCACTTAAGCCAAAAAAACTTCTTATCAACTCACCTGCACCTGGGTTCTTCTAAAGTTACTTAAATAAAAGGATTCCTCCATCTTTTATCCCTCATGCATGTAAATCAGTCATTGGCACAGAAGTTTCACTTTTGTTGAGTGAGATTAATTATGTGTGCTTTCATATCCTGAAGCTTTAATCTTTAGTTATCTTCAAACCAACCCCAGAAAATCCAGAAAAGTCAAAAAGAGAATTAACATGTGTGTTGAGTCAGGGAGCAACCAGTCATATTTTCAAAGCTTGCTCCATCTACTTGTCCTTCATAATGAATCAGGAAGAAGGCAGTGAGGTTCTTTGACTTTTGACCTGCTTCTTATTTTAATCCTTTCTTTAATGACACCCATTAAATAAGGCAAAGAAAACCATATAATGGAATCCAAGTTCAACCCATTACCTACAAAGTTTCAGAAACCAGAGTTTTAAATATTTTAAATTGGATTTTTTTAAAATTTTGAAATAATATTATTTTAGTTTTAAGTTAGTATACTAAAATAATATCATTTTTAAAAATTAAATTAAAATAATATCATTATATAGAAAAAGTTTAAGTCCTTCAAACCAACTTTTAAAGCATAAGTTTAATTTAAAATTTGGTAAATTTAAACATAATTTATTGACTTGGGATTGGTACAAATTTATTTTTGATCTTTTTTTAAAACGGAAAAACTCGTAGTTGTTATTCTTTGGATGTGCACTGAGTAAATCTTTGAATTGATACAATAACTTGTAAATCACGACAATCAATAAATTTTTTAAATTTATTTAAATCAATTAAATAATTTTAAGAAATTGGATATTAAAAAAATATTTTTAAAAAAACTAAAGGTCTCCTTTTTGTTTCTATTTCTTATAAATTTACATCATCTATAATGTCTGCTTCTTTCTTTCATTCCCTGATTGTTTAACAGTGAATATGTTCCTTCGAGACAAAATAATAACACACTAGGCCCCACCATTGTCAACATCTTCCTGGAGCAAAAAATGGCCACTTGTTAATTGGTGGCTCCAATAACTCTTAGCTTGACAGGCGGTGCGATAAAAAGTCTGCTCATCGAGACCTCTTATGTTCAGAACCAAGTCTGTCATTCCATAAACAGGATAAGGTGATAATTATTTGTTTGAGTGTTGGTTGAATTTTCATTTCCAAACAAAGGTATGACGCTGCAGAGAAATGAGTGAGTCGAAGGTTATGATTCTGATATCGAAAGTGCCTCCATGATTGTCCGTTTCGGCTTTCTGGTTGCTGCTTCCATTGCAGCTTATGGTATTAAGCAGCTTAACGTTAGAGGGTCTAGGTCATCAGACCCTTTAGTTAAGTCTTCAGGTATGGAATTGTATCCTCTTTTTTTCTCTTTGGTTTCTGTTTTTGTATACCGAACTTCGACCTTTGTCTCTGTGCTTAATCTGGTGAATTTCAATACAGAAACTGGTGAAGCAAGCTTGGAGCAACATCAGACAAAAGATGAAGGCAATGAGCAGCTTTTGTATTCCGATGACAATCTCAGATATAGAACTGTGAGTGAATCATAGAAATTAAATAACTTTGTCTAGACGCTTGATATGTATAGTCATAACTCTTCACATTTCATAGAAATCAAATAATTATTTATAGATTCTTTATGTATATAATAGTTACTCACAATATTTTAAAACCAGGCTAGAAATTAAATCGATAAGATAATAAATTTAAGGTTCAAAGAATCAGTGGTATTAGAACAATGTTATATAATAAAAAATAATCAGAATCACGTAATTTGAAATATAATAGAAGAAGAAAAGACTTCTTAGTCATGAAAAAACTTGAAGTCTTAATTAAAATTAACTGATTTATTTAAGTTTATAAAATTGATTAGTTTACGAAAACTAGCTTTAATAACAAGGATTATCAATATAAATCGAACTGAAAATTGGTTACTTTAAAATTTTTGTAGTTGATGTGCTTTTAAGGACTTGAACTCATGTTTTATAGTGTTGTTGTAGGAGGGGCAGGGGGAGGAGGAGGAGGAGGAAAAAGATGAAGAAGAGGTCAAACTGATTAGCAGCATATTTAACCATGCTCAGGGGATTCAACCTGGTCTAGAAGACGAAGACATGTTACCAGAATTTGAAAAGCTTCTTTCTGGGGAGATTGATCATCCGTTTCCGGGTGGAGATTTTGACAAGATAGACAAAGATGTGATATACGAAACTGCAATGGCAAACAATGCTAGTGAACTGAAAAGTCTACGAGACCTTGTGAAGGAATTGGAGGAAAGAGAGGTGAAGCTTGAAGGTGAACTGCTCGAGTATTATGGATTGAAGGAACAAGAATCAGACGTTTATGAACTCCACAAGCAACTCAAGATCAAGATGGTGGAGATTGACATGTTGAATATTACAATTAGTTCATTGCAGGCTGAACGAAAGAAGCTTCAAGAGCAGGTAGTTAAGGGAGCTTCTGTGAAGAAGGAATTGGAGATGGCAAGGAGCAAAATTAAAGAGTTGCAGAGGCAGATTGAGGTTGATGCGAACCAGACGAAAGGGCATTTGTTGTTACTGAAACAACAGGTTTCTGGTCTTCAGGCGAAAGAGGAAGAAGCTATGAAGATGGAGGTGGAGTTTGAGAAGAAAGTGAAAGCTGTCAAGGAACTGGAGATGGAAGTAGTGGAACTTAAGAGGAAGAACAAAGAACTTCAGCATGAAAAGAGAGAGTTGATTGTTAAACTGGATGCTTGTGAAGCTAAATTAGGAGCTCTTTCTAACATGACTGAGGTAACTAGTTTTGAGTTTTGTAATTTTTATGTAACATGTATTATTCTTTTATTGTCACATCTACATGTGGATCTATCGGAAACAGTTTCTCTATTATGTAAGAGTAAGGCTGCTTTATTGCAAGACTTTTAAACTGAGTGTGATGATAATAATGATGATGATGTATTGGAGAAGTTTTTCTAGAAATTTTGTTCAAAGTTTGACAGCTATGATGGGTCGGATTTGGGTTAGTCAACTAAAACGACATCATTTTAGTTATAATTTTCAAACGACCTTATTTTGTTTTTAAATCTTAGAAACTCAAGACCATAAAGATGTTATTTTGAGAAGATAGAAACTACTTCTTTATCTTTTCCTCTGTTTTGTTTCGTGCTTGCAAGTTTACAGAACTAGAGTATTTGTGTTCTACTAAATATATTCTGCCTTACTTTTATGGTTCAGAGTGAAATGGTTGTCAAGGCAAGAGAAGATCTCAATCATCTGAGACATGTTAATGAAGACCTGTTGAAACAAGTGGAAGGACTTCAGATGAACAGGTTCAGTGAAGTTGAAGAACTAGTGTACCTTCGATGGGTCAATGCTTGCTTGAGATATGAGCTTCGAAACTACCAAGCACCTCCTGGAAAAATATCAGCTCGTGATCTGAACATTAGTCTTAGTCCCAAATCTCAGGAGAAAGCTAAAAGGTTGATGTTAGAATATGCAGGATCAGAACGTGGACAAGGAGACACAGACCTGGAGAGCAATTTTTCACATCCATCTTCTCCAGGAAGTGAGGATTTTGACAATGCTTCCATTGATAGTTCCAGTAGCAGATACAGTAAGAAACAAAGCTTAATCCAAAAGTTGAAGAAATGGGGAAGAAGCAAAGATGACTTGAGCCCTGTTTCACCATCTTCAATCTCCATTTCTGGAGGTTCACCGATCAGGAAAAGCATGAGTCATCGATCAAGAGGTCCGTTAGAATCATTGATGTTGAGGAATGCAGGAGATAGTGTAGCGATCACGACATTTGGAGCAATGGAACAGGAGTCTCCTGATTCTCCTGGAACTAAAGCTTCACCTGGTGAATCTCTGAACTCTATAGCTTCATCTTTCACTTTAATCTCCAAATCAGGTGGAGGAGTTCTGGAAGAGAAGTATCCTGCTTATAGAGATCGACATAAGTTGGCCTTGGAGAGGGAGAAGCATATTAAAGAAAAAGCTGAGCAAGCAAGAGCAGCAAGGTTTGCAGGAAAATCAAGCTATGAATCTGCTCCAATGTCACCTGTTAGTTTACCAACGAAACTTGCTCAGATTAAAGAGAAAACAGTGGGTTCAAGCACTCCTGGAGACCAACCTGTTGATGATAAAAATGTTGGTACTTCGACAATAAGCAAGGTGAAACTTGCAGAAATCGAGAAGAGGCCTCCTAAAGTTCCTCGTCCACCTCCTAAGCCATCCGGTAATGGTCCTAGCAGTAAAAGTGGATTCCTACCTGTTACTTCTACAGGTGGACCACCACCTCCTCCGCCGCCACCACCACCAGGTGGACCACCTCTGCCACCTCCTTTACCTGGAAGCTTGCCAAGAGGGACAGGAAATGGTGATAAAGTTCACCGATCACCTGAACTTGTTGAATTCTATCAGAAATTGATGAAACGCGAGACAAGTAAGGACACGCCATCTCTGATTTCACCATCATCAGCATCAAATACCGTAGAAGCTAGGAACAACATGATCGGGGAAATCGAGAACAGATCATCATTCCTCTTAGCGGTGCTTAAATCTTCTCATTTAGTTTTCACTTTTAGTAAAGCACCAGTAGAAATTATATTAACCATATCTCCTGGCTTGCAGGTGAAAGCTGACGTAGAAACACAAGGCGACTTTGTGCAGTCACTGGCTACTGAAGTTCGAGCAGCTTCCTTCACTAACATAGATGACCTGGTGGCCTTCGTAAATTGGCTCGATGAAGAGCTCTCTTTCCTGGTCTCTCCTTCTACCTCTTACCAGCAGTAACAAATTACTCAATTTTCATGGCTAACAATCACTTACAGATTATGAAAGATGACAGTATCGAACTTGAACAGGCATCTAGTTGATGATTTCTGTTCAATGCACTTATTGAGACCCATCTGATCATACCACTCTTCTCTTCAGGTTGATGAACGTGCAGTACTTAAGCATTTTGACTGGCCGGAAAGCAAAGCCGATGCGCTGAGAGAGGCGGCTTTCGAATATCAGGACCTGATGAAATTGGAGAAGCAAGTTTCAAGTTTTTCTGATGACCCCAACCTCCCATGCGAGGCTGCTTTGAAGAAGATGTACAAATTGCTTGAAAAGTACGCATATTCATCTGCTTTCTTGTTTCTTAACAGAACCTGACATTTTCATACACGATTTCTAATCATTTTTTAATGTTTTCTCACACTTTCACAGAGTGGAAAACAGTGTTTATGCATTGCTACGTACCAGGGACATGGCAGTTTCACGATACAAAGAGTTCAGGATCCCGGTTGATTGGTTATTAGATTCAGGAGTTGTTGGAAAGGTAGGTTTCATAATAGAATTAGAGGAAAAAAAAAACCTGAACTAAACTCTGACCTTGAATCTGCCATTGCAGATAAAGCTCTCGTCCGTGCAACTTGCAAGGAAGTACATGAAACGTGTATCATCAGAACTTGATGCATTGACAGGACCTGACAAGGAACCCAGCAGAGAGTTTTTGGTTTTGCAAGGTGTTCGTTTCGCTTTCCGTATTCATCAGGTACGTTCCGATCCAGAAAAAACCTGCAAATTCAATCATTTTTCAGTTTCAAAACCTGAGACTTCCGACTAGTTCTTACCAACTTTTCTACTATCTGTTCTATTTTTCCCAGTTCGCTGGAGGTTTTGATGCAGATAGTATGAAAGCTTTTGAAGAACTGAGAAGCCGTGTACATTCACAAATGGGTGAAGAAAACAAGCTAGAAGCAGCATAAGCATTGACCTTAAGAAAGATTCTTATATACTCCTCTTCTTATTCTCTGATTGTATAGATCACATCTCATAGATTGTAGTTCATCAAACAAGATGACCAGTTTTGAGATCTAATAGTAAAAGAAAACCAATTTAATGAGAATATTCCAATTTGGTTTCATAAAAGAAACAGGAATTTGCTGATCCTTCAAAATTTCTGTGTGAACTACGCTAAAATCCTCCTTTCCTCACCTTAATCAACCACATTCTCTTCAGAGATAAAATACTCGGTCAGTTCATAATTTCTCTTCAGGCTTCATATTTGACCATGTATATAACTGAGGTGGCAGTGAGACGAGCTCGGGCTTGGCTTGAAATTGTATGTTCAGGTCCAAACCTAATCCTTGTCTAAAGTTTTGGCCCTAGCTCACTTAGATTTGAACAGGACAAAGTTAGAATCCAAACCAAACTCAAATATATTTTTAATTAAAAAAATAATGTCATTTTTTAATTTCAATTTATCAAAACTTAAACTCGATTCAAATCTGAAAATTTTCAACTAAACCCAACTTAAAACTAGGATAAATTAGGCTGATCAGGTCAGACAAACCTTGCAATATATACAAAAGTCCCCAGCTCTGTTTTTAAAACAGGACCGGACCGGCCGGTTCGACCGGTCGGTGGTCCGGTCCGGTTTATGCCTTAAAACTAGTGTTTAATTGATCTGGTGTGAACCGGTCAAAACCAGTCAATTGACCGGTTTTTGACCCATCGGACCGGTCCGGTTCGACCGGTTCGACAATTTTTTTTTATTTTATCTTTTTATTTTTTATTTTTTTGAATTTTTTAATAATTTTTAATATTATATATAATTAAATATAATTATTGCATAATTATTACGTCACACCGGTTCTACCGGTGGTTGAACCGGTCGAACCGGTCAAACCAGTAACCATTAAGCCCACCGATTTAATGACCGGTCCAAGTTTCAGAACATTGGTCCCCAGCTATTAAGAATGGGTAGTGGATCAGACCTTATAGGGCTCATATTCAATCCAATATTTTTTAGCAAGCTTATGTAATGTCCCAAAATTTCCATTTCATAAATATAACTTTTTATGTTGTAAATAGTATATCCTAAGGTAAATAGTGACACTTAGGACTTAAATTGTGTTTTAGTTTATTTATGTTTCACAGAGTTTGATATAAAATTGAATAGTTGAGTAATATGCATGAGAAGTATATTAAAGTTTCTTGCAAAAAGTTTTAATTGCATATAGAAGAAATGTTGTAGTTTGAAGTATTAGGTATTTAAGAATATGATAACATTCGATATGCCGATTTTATTATCGAGTATGAGGTGTTACGGTTTATGTACGTTTTAAGTGAATTTTAAGATAATAAAACTTCACAAAAAATTAAATTATAAGGGGTGCTTATGGAGAATTTAATTGATTAAAATTTTTTAAAAGTTTCCCATAACGTGAAAATACAAACTTAAAGTTTATTAGTCTTTTCATTAGGTAACACATCTTTCCATAGACACTATGGCCAGATCATTGACAATTAATATTTTGGGTCCTGTCATTTTTATTCATAGATTGATAGAGTAGTTGGGAAATTAATTACTTTTAAACTTGAAAGCTTCTGATTAATAAGTTGTTGGGAAATTGTACACTACGAACATGACAACAACTTGGTTGAAAATAACCACAACTGTATCAAGATCTTTCCTGTCTTATTCAATGTGTAAGAGTGAATTGTTGTCAACTATTAGATGAAAAAATTAAATGTGGGCCTAAAGAAGTAGGTACGAATAGTGTTTCGTACCGACCAAATGCTTGTAAATTAGTACTTGTTTTTAAATAATTTATCTGAAAGATAATAAATTACAAATTTTGGACTTTTTTAGATTTCTTTAATTTTAGTGTTTGAACTTGTTAAATTTTCAATCAAGTGCTTAAACTTTTAGAAATTAAATAACTGATTAGTTCAAAAAGATGTCTTTATTAATATTGATGAGAATGATGGAGAAATGTAAAAGTTAATATTTGAGGGCTTAATTGACATCTTCTTAACTACATAGTTTTTGAGAATGAAAAAGGAATTGCATTTCAAATAAATAATCACCAATGTTATTTGCTATAGAAGATTCAAAACTATGTTGAAAAAGTTGACGAGTTACGTAACCCTTCTAAATATCAGTCTTTATGTAACTTTCTTGACGACATAACAAAATGATACCAAAGACAACCTTGTAAAGTGAGCATTTTGATTTTTAAAAGTTAAAACACTTAATTCAAAACTTAAATATTGAAGGATTCATTACTAAAAAAAGGCCTAAATAACTTTTCTCAAATTTTCAATTATAATTTGAAATTTAAAAAATAACAATAAAATGTTCATATTTTTAATATTTTCAATTATAACCCA
>JANJEY010000001.1:654980-679109 GCA_024703695.1 Erythroxylum cataractarum | reverse complement strand
TCTAGACCACCTGCTCACAAATAATGTGTTTCAGATTGTCCATCAAGCTAAGGCCCTTACAGTTTTACCCTTCCTGCACTCGAAAAAACACGTATCTGGAAAAGAGATATTTGTACCCTTATAAGATGTAGTTCGTTTTCCTCTCTAACCAATATAAGATCTCACAATCTACCCTCTTTAAGGTGCAACGTCCTCATTGGCACAATGGGTCGGGAACGTGGCTCTAATACCATTTGTAACAATCCAAATCACCCACCCACAAATATTGTCCGTTTTGGGTTGCCTATAGCTAAGGCCCTCACAGTTTTGATATTTTTGCGCCCGAAAAAATGCGTCTATGAGAAAGAGGTATATGTACCTTTATAAGACGTATTTCGTTCTCCTCTCGATGCTATATTAAAGGATATAAAATTTCACAAGATCAAGAATTTACTACACTTGATCCGATCTTGATACTTTGAATATTACAATTAAAAGATTGACAAAGTTAATTACAACGGAGAATTTCAAGCATATTGCTTGAACTAGATTAATGTCTCAAGGTATTAAAAAATGGTTTCAACCCAACTTATATAGAGTTTTGTCCGTCAAGATAAAAGATTGTTATGCGAGCTAATCATATATATGGGCATGTAATTTCGTAGGCATTTCTTAGAGTGTGTTGGCTAAACATGACATATTTATCAAGCTAGAGATTGTTATTTATAGCTTATATACACAGACATACAATCTTAAAACTTTTGGAAGAAAATGGACATTTTTTGAAAGTTTTTAGATGAATATGGCCCGACACACAATATTCTAGGATGTGTTCTTTGAAAGAATGCAAGGTGAAGACAAAGGACTAAAAATGGAAGTGTTGGTGTTATACAGTTTTTTCTAAAACAAGATCAGATTTGGGACACAGCGTGTCAAATCCTATGTCCATAAGCTTGGAAAAGCAGTAAGTTACACAACTTGAAACATGAGTTTGTTAGTTCTCGTATTCCATTCTGAAAAGAAAGAATAAGATATACAACTTGAAATACAGTAACATATCAATCTACTTGTTGTCAACTTGATTCTATATAACTTGCAACTTTGTCAAACCATACACTAAGGAAACCAAAAGAATCAAAGCCAAGTTTAACAAGAAAAGGAAGCTATCTTTTTCCTTACCAATTAGATTATCACTTTTAGATTATTACTCATTTTCTTATAGTTCATTATCTTCGTTTCTTTTCATGTGATTGCAACATATAACTAAGTGATTATAACATGTCAATAATTAATTAAATTAACTTGTATAACTTTTTTTTTTGTAGTTAATTAAGAGTTCTAAACAAGTCTTCTTTCAATCTGGAGCTCAAAGTTTAGAATGGTCTTTAATTAATCAAGTAGAATAAAGATATTATTTAAGAATGTTTTATAATTAAAATAATAATTAACAAATCTAATATATATATAAGGAAATAAATTAAAATCAATCATTATTACCATTAAATGGTAAACCATTTCTTTTTGGTACTTTCTGCTCTAAAAATCATTGACAAGTGCATTTCAGTTTGAAAATTTTGGAAAAAAATTCAAAATAGTAGTTAAGTAGTTGGATACTAAGAAGATGAACTTGTGATCAAAGTCTTTGCCAAAAAGTTCCAAACACATGACTTGCCTGAAAGCATATAAAGTTTAGATTCTTATTTAGTCCTTTTCATCAAACAAACCAATAATCACAAAACGTTTTTAGAAAAGATAAATTAGTTAAATACGAGATATAAACATATAGCAAATGATAAGCTAGCCAATGTCCCTTAATAAATTATCATTATTAAGATCGATGTAGCTTAACATCTTACTATCATGCCGTGTCGTTAAAGCTAATCATAATAAAAAATTATAAAACATAAATTATAATTACGAAGAATTTATATTTAATTCCATACAATAATGAAAAATAATGATTAGTTTGTTGCTTTGATCAATGAAGCATTATCATTACGAATCATGATGCATTCTTTAACCCTACAAAATTGATGAGTATAGTTTTCTATTACAAAGTTTCGTACATGTATGTATAGGCTCAAGCTCAAGATATCAAACACCATCATCAACAGATTACAAGTCATGCATGATGGTTTCAGGGACAAAAAGTAAAAGAGAGTGTATATCATAAGAAAGAAACAAAGCTAGAAGAATATCACGGAAGCAATGGAAGCTCTCACCGAACCCCATCTTTTTAGAGCAATCTTAAGCAAGAAACGAGACCATCATCAATGGTGTAAAGGGTTTGGACCCGTAGGGACGAGGCGTTTTTCAACTCCATAACGTGGATCAATCTTCTTCTCTTCTGCTGTTGCTGTTTCTGTTGCTGCCTCAGGTGGATGTTTTTCATCGAGTTGGTGATGCTTTTTCTGAAATGAGGTGAAGTCGAATTTGCTAGTGAGAACTTTTCTACTACGATAATGGCGATTTAAAGAGATAACTCCAGAATATTTTTTCATGTCAGTGACCTCTTTGCGGAACTTGAAGGCGTGCAATTCATGAAACATTAGGAAGATAAGAACAAAGAGCCAAAGAACAATACATATGGTTTGAGGAGTTTTCATGGCCATGGAGGAGGAGTAGGAGAAGAAGGGAAGTTAGAAGAGGAAGCATGGAGCATGAGATTGAAGACGAGGGAAGCTATAGGGAAGGATCAATATCTCAGAAGTTAAAACGAAGAAGACTCTGAATCTTGACAACAAAAAATAGATTTATGTATGTGTTAATATAAGAAAAAGGTAGAAGAAGGTTGACATGTATGTGATTGTTTAGAATTGTTCTTTTGTTTTGTATTTTTGGCCTTTCATGTGAGATTTGCCATCACCTTTTTATGTCAATTTATTGCTGAAAAAGAAATGAAGAAGGGACCCCTTTTCTCAATGAAAGTTCCTTAGAAATCAAGTAACAAAAAGAGTCATTATAACAATTGTCAAACTTCAAATTATACCAGGGTTGATTATGCTTGTTCATAATCTCTTAAATGTGTATATTAGCAACCTATTTGTACATGTAAAAATACTCTTCTCTAGAAGCACATATGATGGGGTATGGTAGGGAAGATCCATACAGATTTTGAGTGAATTGCAATTGAATAAAGAGTGGGGAATATGATCCATACACATTCTCAATGAGCAAAGCAATGTATGAAAAGTAAGTGCAACAAAAGAATCATCCCACATGAACTTTGACATAAAGTTAATTATGAATACTATAATGTCTCTTTCTTGTTGGATCCAAATCCAAATCTAGAATGAAGAATATGAATTGATGAAGAAAAATTGAAAATTGTGGTACTTAGTAATTACGATTAACCCTCCCAATTAGTGATGTTAGAAGTTACACTATTTGATATTTTAGTGTAAACTGAATCATTTATGAAAAAGAAATGAGTTTTAAGAATCAAAAGAATTTAAATTTTTAAAAAAAGAAATATGGGAGTTTTCAAATATGTTATTAATTGTAATATTTTAAAAACTGAACCAATCCGATAGGTTTAATGGTGAAAACCTTGAATCGACCAATTTTTCAATATGATTTTTAACTTTTAAGTTTGATTTATTTTAATAATTTTTGTTATAAAAATTCGATCAAATTATTAATTAGTCGGTCAATTTTTGTAAACTAAATAGTTTTATAAATTAAAATAAACCGATCTATTTTCATTTAACGTTTCTTTTTTAATTAACTTTAAAATTTTGATATGTAAGGATATTTTTCTTCAATCATTTTTTAAAATCTTTAATTTTATTCAATTTTAACTAGTTTTATGATGGTCTAATAAAGGTTGAACCTTTTAAATATTAAACCTCTTTTCTTACTAGTTTACCTTTTAGTCCAACTTTTAAAACATCGATTAATTATTCCAAAATGCTACATTAAATAAATATATACACCAATTTGAAAAAAAGTTCTAAGACTTTGATATTTGCTAATCAATTATGTTCAATATATCTCTAAAATTTGGTGAAATATTTGTAGATTATTTTGTCAAGACTATTGTGATTTGGACTAGAGGGAAACAGTTTGGTTAAAGATCAACCAGAAAAGGAAATAAAGCAAGCATGATGGATATCTGTCATTCACATCAAGAAAAGTTGCAAAAAGCATCATTTTTGTTTGAACTAGAAATTACCCCAAAGAGTTAGAGTTAGGATAGTAACTCTTGGCTTGTGAAGAAAACCACAAACTAGAGGGATGATCCATTTAAGCAATACCATATAGTAACTCTTGGCTTGTGAAGAAAACCACAAACTAGAGGGATGATCCATTTAAGCAATACCATGACACGTGAACTTATAGAAATATAATACTAAATAATAAGTGGATCATTCCCTCAAAAAAAAAAAAAAAGTGGATCACTAATCCACATATGAAGCATATGCTTATTTTTTGGTTTTTTTAATTCTAAATAACTTCATAATTCTAAATTACCTAAGAAAACATGTCATGTTATGAAACTCTACAAATCAACATTCTGTTAAAGTAAGTCTAATTAATTTAATAAAAATTATTATATAATTGACTACTAGATCTTATTTAATGAATTTCAACAAATGAATCGAGTGTTTTTAGGGATCAAAGATTAAATGATTTAATTAGAATCTAAATAATTAAGCCACGTTAGTAGTTTGTCGTTGGTTCACCTGTCATCTTGCCTATCACATGTACATTACTGTTAACTCTTGTACCAAAGATCCATAGAGAAAAAAAATCATAATAAATTCAAAATCATAAAGAATATTATAATAATTTTAAAATTAATGATTTTTTTAAAAAGTTAAATGACATAAGAGTCATGTTTATTCAATCATGTACCTTATAAATTTTTATTGTAATCTAGTGAAATTTTTTGTTCAATGATAACTTCCTAGTAAAATAATTTATCAGATGATATATGCATTATGGTTTTTTCAAAAACAATCTCTCTATTAATTAGGGGTAAAGTTACGTACTACTGAACTTTTTCAAACCCTGCTTATAGTGAAATTATTACTGGGTTATTGTTATTATTGTATACATATATTAAAGACTATATAAACATTTAAGTACATAGGCATAAGCTCGCTAAAAAGATCAAGTAGGTTGGCCTAACTAGTGGAAGGTTGTGAATCAATTTTTCTGTCATATATTTTATGGAATTTTTCACTTTTTTATATTTATCTACTTGGAAAATTTATAAATTCCAGAATTCAACCCATCTATTCTTATTTTCCTATTTTTACAAAAATAAAGGTTGAAAAAAATTGAAACTTTACTTAATTTTATAATATTAGTTCAAAATTTAAAAAATAACATTAAATTATTCAAACTTTCAATTTTTAACAAAAATAATTTTACATTAAATTCTTCATTAAGGTGGGTGATATGATAAGTTACGTTAAATTGTTATTTTTATCATGTGACTGTCATATATTATATTTGTGTTATGTATGAATTTTATTATTTAATAAATTAAAGATATCAAAAACCATAAAATGATTAGGAAGTAAAACATATTAAGAAGTGTATAATTATTTAGAGATTTTGATATTTTTAATTTATTAAACAATAAAATTTGTATGTGTCATAAAATGGGACGGTCATGTGGTAAAAATACTAATTTAATGTCATCTACTTTAGCAGATAATTTAATATTAGATTATTTTTACTAAAAATTAAAAGTTGAAATATTTTCAACTCTAATTTTTAAAAATCATGTTATTAAAGTTGTGATTTTTTTATAATTAACTCAAAAAACTATTTTTAATTGTTTTGAGACGGAATGGGCCTGGCCCAAATGATATTTTGTTAAGCGCGGGAGTT
The DNA here is from genome assembly GCA_024703695.1 of Erythroxylum cataractarum. Taxonomy (NCBI): domain Eukaryota; kingdom Viridiplantae; phylum Streptophyta; class Magnoliopsida; order Malpighiales; family Erythroxylaceae; genus Erythroxylum; species Erythroxylum cataractarum. Next base: position 673,286 of record JANJEY010000001.1, on the reverse strand, counting down.
TGTTCGGTTGGTTCTGTTGTGCACACAACACAATCTCACATGCACAATTCAGTATTTATTACATAATCACTTCCTCCTGAATCTTGGTGAACTACACTGGTTCTGATTCCGACCACACACGGTATGTATTGATGTCTTGTCTTGTCTTGTCTTGTTACTAAAATCATCATATGGGTCTTTTTTTGTTACTGAAAAGACTGAGTGATTTGGATGACTTCGATGAATTTTACGTTTGTACTTTGTAGACAGTCTTCTCTCCTCGCCGCCGCCGCCGCCGTCGCTAGAGCCGATAACTGATATAAACCTTTCGAATGGACTCCCAGGAAGATATGTTTTTTGTTCAGGGTGGGTTGGATTGAACGAATTTAATGCTTTGGGGGAAAGGGCCAAGAAACTAGATCAGAGCATCTTGATTATAAGGTAACGTTGGTGAAAATTGATGCTTGTTACAATAACTAATTAGGGTTTGTGTAATTCTTGAGAACTTCTGTTTGTTTAAGAACTTGGGATGTAATTTGTAAGGAGTTCTATGATTGGTTTTTATTCTTATGGATGATTTGATTCCCCTTGACAACTGATTTGTTCAAAAAATCCTGCATTCTCCTACTCAATATGATGAGCAACAAAGTTTAGTGATTCCTTCTTTATAATGATCCTTGAATTTGTAATTCTGACTTGTGATACTCTTCTTGTGAGCTTTACCATGAAATCTGCATGTGATCGGCCTTCAGGCAGTTGCTGAAAAATTGTGAATGCACTGCAATTCTCTGATGGACTCGTTGCTTACTCAGATGCATATTGGGCAGGCTGCCCAGATACTAGATGCTCTACATCCGGTTTTTGTGTTTTTCTTGCAGATAATTTGATTCCGTGGTCTTCTAAGTGTCAAGGCACCATTTCTCATTCTAGTGGTGAGGCTGAATCTCGTGCTGTTACCAATGCCATAGCAGAAACTTATTGACTGCAAAAGTAACTCTTCGAGCTTCACTGTCCTCTTTTAAAAGAATCCCTTATCTATTGTGACGACAATGTCAATCCAATGTGTCTCTCATGCAACCTAGTCCAGCGTCAGCATACCAAATATGTTAAAACTAACATACATTTTGTTCGCAACATTCATGTTCTCCACGTTCCTTCTGGTATCCTCCTGCTCAGTTATTTCAGGAATTTTGATCCAGCCTGAGCATATGGTATTCTTCCGCTTCAACTTTGGGGGTGTGATAGAGCACACTTTAGTATATGTAAATATTTGTAAATCCTTGTATTATTTGTATTGGACCAACACTCACAGGGCTTCTCACTTTTACCCAGTACTACATTTATGGGGCTCAGAGACCGAGGACTTTGAGGTTGAGGATGGTGAAATATTTGCACTACCTTCAGATAAACACCTGTTGTTTATTCCTATTTCACTTGCTTGGATCATCATTTTGAAGTGATTCATTGGTTGACAGAGAGAGAAACGCTTGCAGATTCATTCTAACACCAGGAAGAGGATTTGCATAAGATAATCAATGACTCGTAAATATTCTCGGAGTCATCCTCAAATTCAATGATCGATAGATAAGAAACGTTTCAAAACTGATGTTGCATTCTCAAATTTACTCACTGGAGGATTCAAGCCTCCTCACAAGGATTGGCCTTCCCTTCCTAGTGTTTCCATTTTCCATTTGGCCTCGCAGGAAGTTTTCATCAATGAGGTAGACTTGTTCTTGTTCTTGTTCTTTATCTGGTTTGAATAAAATCTTGGGAATGGAACCTTGGCGTGTTTTAGGCAAACCTCTGTTTTTGAGAAGGTGACAACTGGGTATATTCAGATTTTTCAACAACCAATTCATCATCAAAAGTTCATTTATATTCAATGATCTCTTGATCAAATGTGAGAAGTTTTGAGGAAGACATTAGTAGCGGTTGGTCATCTCATTTCCATGTGTTCCTGAGTTCATTTAAGGTAATCAAGGACATCTTAAAGCTTCTGAATAAGGAAATCATTGGAGATACTTCAACTGCACGAGGAACTCATCAAGTTTCATAAGTCAACGGATCAGGTCTGAATTGATCGAGTTTCAAGCTGGATTCGAGTTCCGAAAACCAATCTTAAAGATCTTAATGGCTCAACCCTCTGCCAAAACCAATTTCGTTATTCAAGTGTAGGCTCGAGATGCAGGTTAGGGGGTCGGTTTAGGCCGGACCGAGCTGAAAGAGTTCTTAATCTGTACATGGTCTGATTGAAACTATAATTTTCAGACATCAAAGGCGAAGTTCCTCTCAACTTTCAACCAAGACTTCTAAGTTCCTTTGAACTTAGCCCATTATTGATTTGTAAAGTTACTATAAATCAGATGTTACATGACAAAATGTTGCTCAGGTAAATAGTACATAAAGTGCTTGTTCAGGACTCCATTAGCACATTAAAAGCTTCGAAGGAATAAGGTTGAAGCAAGTTTCGCCAATCTAAGGGCTTCGTTCAGTGACAACCGATTGTGTTTACCAATTATCATATAATTAACACAACTTCCCTCTCGCCTATCCCTTTCCTGTCGTTGTTCCTTTCCTCTCGTCGTAATCGGAAACAGAAACGAATCCAGCATCTCCCATGCTCACCGCAGAGACTCGACCTGAATAATGACCCGACTAATTGTCTGATCCGACTGGATATAAATCGTCAGACCCGACCCGTGAACCACTGACAGGGTAGCGAACTTCCCATCCACCCGTCAACCCTTCCCCACAAGTTGGGCCCAAACTGACAACAAAACACTGAGCTGAGCCGTCTTAACTGTAATTTGACCCGGCCCAATCCCATTTGACCCGACTTGAACCGACCCGGCCCACAATCCCTCTACTTCGTCGTCGTCTTCCGCTCGTCCTGAAATTCCAAGCTTTTGATCTGCAAGGTTTTTCTTTTTTCTTTTTTTGCACTTTCCAAATTCTTCTTATCATCTGATTTAAGTTTCCGATTCTATAATTCGATCCCTGTTCGGCATATGTACAGAACATGCATGCCTCATGAGGGTTTTATCTCATAACTTTTGATCTGATATGGAAGCAAGAAACAAACATCATCACTGTTTCTTATGATGATGCATAGTTCCACCAAGCTGACGACAGTAAAAGCAAGAGACAGAAAGACAGAACAAGATCTTTTTCGTGGGAAGAGAAACCTTATATCAAAGACCCACCATAGTAACCATAATCAAAAGTTGTTTCCTTAACTATATTGGAGTGATTCAAGTACACAAAACACACCAAATCATTCTTTACCTTTGACATTATAGTAAACACACTAAGAAACCCAGAAAGATCGTTGTAAAGAAGATAAGTTGAGAGGAGGGAGGTACACTTTAGTAAATCATTGAGAAGTGTGGTGTTGGTGTTCGAGCATGTGGACAATGGTTCGTTGTCTCTTAACAGTAGCTGAAGAAGACTCATCACCACCAGTCTTCTCCATTACTGCTTTTAATGCTTCTTGAATTGAGCTAATGCAATATTGGGGAGGTTGTTGTTGAGGGTCGTTGCTGTTACTCGATGAATCTTCCTCTCCAGTGATGAATAACACATTCTTTACACGACCACCAAGAGTTGTGATCTCGGCTTTTATCGTTCTTAAGCGTAAAGCTTTCAATGTTTTTATTAGGTCAGGAAGGAGGTCGGATCTATCTTCACAGCAAAGTGAAGCTTTGATCACAAACTTTCCATCTTCGTCCGATGCATCCACTACTAGCTCATCAATCTCCGTTGGCACTGGACTTGTTTCAGCTATCAAAGATGTCTGTTTTTTCAGTTCTTTAACATGTTGAATCACTTCTGCCAGTAATGAAGCTTTATCCGTCTGAAACCATAAGCCAAGACCAAGAAAACAAACAAAGAAATCATGCTTAATTTACTATTTTTTCGAGAAGTTTTATGATCAAACAGTAGATTTGATTGCATGCTTTAAAGGGTTTATTTCATGGAAGTTTTTCAACTGCATTTGGTTCCTTTTTCTCATGTCAACCAAGCGACATTAGCATCTATAGATGGATTATTAGAGATCTTTTCAAAGAAGTGATCTTGTGAGATTAATATTTCGAAGGGTTTCAATTATCAACTGATATTTTTTGTAAGTTCGATTGGTGATTGATGAATAATGAATTGATACGATGATTTTTTTTTCTTACTTTGGTCGTGCTGGGAAGTAAGCTGCGAAGTTTAGCGAGGTGATTGTTGATTCTCTCTCGTCTTCTCCTTTCAGCTTCACTGTGACTCTTTGAAGCAGCTAGAGCCTTAGCTTCCATAATCTCTTGAGCTGTCATTTTTCCCAACTCAGCTTGCAGTCCAAAAGGAGCTGAACCTGAACCAAGTGTGTCAGATATGATCCTCAGATGGTCACTTGATGAACCATCGTATGCGAACTGCAGAGCAGGAGGTCTTCTGTTGAACAAACCTCCATACGAGTTTGGAACTGGAGGGATTAAAAAAGGGTCGTGAACTTCTCGGGCAGTGTTGGAGTTGAAATGGGGTTGAGGGACGTTGAAGGTGTGGACTTGAGGGATTGGCCATGGCAAGATTGGTGAAACTTCTGGCAACATCAACCCTGTTCCTCTAATCCCTCCATACGTGTCACCATTTTGTTGGTGTTGCATGTGTTGATGGTGTTGAAGAAGAAGCTGTTCCGGATACCCTTGTAGGTTATGGATAGTTTGAGAACACTCTCCTTGATGATCTTCTTCTTTCAATCCACACATGGCTGCCAAACCTTTGTCTCTGCTTAAAGAACCCTAATGGCTTCAGATTGTTTTCATAATTTACACTGATCCATCACTCCTTGACGATCTTTCTCTGTCAACCAGATCAAGTGTTATACGAATATATAGAGCTTCCAAGTACTGTAACTCTCTTTTCCTTTCTTCTCACGCCATTCTTTATTCGACCCTGTAGTTATGAAACCCTTTTGTGTATAATTAAAAAAAATTACATTACGTTATTGATCTGCGATTGGTTCAAACTGTATAATTACATACAGTGAGTTTAGTGCTTAGGGAAAGAAAGTGAAGGGATGGTATGGTATGGGAAACAAAAAAACATAGTGAAGACACAACACACAGATTGTCGACCGACCAAACTCCCCAAAAGGCTGGTAATATAATGATGATAAAAGGGCTTAAGCTTAATACTAAAATAATAATAATAATAATAATAAAACAACTAGTTTGAAATTTAAAATTTTTTAATTTTTTTATTGAATGTCAATTTTGAAAATTTTGTAATTAATTAAAATTTTAATAACTCAAACTGAAATATTTATTTTGTTAGTGTGTGATTAATGAAATTACTTTAAATTATTACAATTAACATGTAAATATTCACATGAAAATTTGAGTAACACATAAATATTTCATAGGTTAATATTTATAAAGTATAAATTATTACTAAAGTCACGAATAATATATTAATTGGCATGAAATTTTATATATTTATTAATAGTAACAAAAGCCGAATAATTAAAATTCTCAAATTTTACTTAATTAATTAAATTTAAAAAATAATTGATATTAAATTTAAAAACTGCAAAATTTTGATTTTTTAATATTTATTATCCTTAATTTTCTGAGCTATTTCCTTAAGCTCTTGTAATGTAAATCCTTTAATACTGTAAGCAAAAGCTATAGCTAGCTACTCTCTCTATACCCTAGTATATCTATGTTTTCATTACCTCGTTCGAGCCTCCACGTTCTCCAACACTCTTGGGTATTACCACGCCACCCTTTCTGCTTCCCCAAGACTGTGTAATGATTATGTCTTGGAACACACTCCTTCTCTACGACCGACTCTCTCTCTCGATAGGTTCTTCTCTAGCCGTAAGATCTAATTCTTGACTTTGAATTCACGTATGTGTATTCAGCTAAGATGTTCACATGTGTGTGGTTTTGGAGAGGCCTTTCAGGTTTTGGTAGCTGAACAACTTCGATTGCATACCTAAATAATAGGTTTGGTTCGGTGTTTTTCAATTTGGGTCAATCCAATTTTGACAATTTAAATTTCAAGAGTTAAAATGATATTGTATTTAATAAACTAATATTATATTATTTGAATTATTGAACGGATCATTTTAAGTATAAATTTATTTCGATATTTGAATAATTCATATTTAATTCAAATAATATGATATGTAATTATAAATGATATGATATTGTTTCCTAAAGTAAATAAATGAAAGATAATCCCTTTTACTTCCCCAAGTAATTAACCCTATTTTACCGTAAATATATCATATAATAGACATGCCATGCCATTTCAATATGGAAAGTGTACCTTCCCCACTTTACTCTCTTGCATGACCAAACATACTCAATACTTGTAAAATTAGCCTTAAAGTGAAAGCAAGAATGTACTCATTATTATTGCTATACATGGAACCTTAGGTCTCAAGCTTGTTATAGTTAGTTTAAAAAGTCATTGACCTTCCCATTTTGCAATTATTTTTTCTTTATCTTATAGTAATTAGTAAAGTTGTTCCTATGTTATCATAAAGTTACATATTCAATTTACAGAAATAATCTCTTTGTAAAAATATAAAAAGAATATTGCATACATTACGGACCTATCTCAGATCTTCACAAAATGGAGACCCCTATGGGTTGAGCACGTTAAATCATATGTATATAACGATCAAGGGTTGGAGTGGCTCGTGCCATTACCTTCAAATTATCCCAAATTTGATTCTCTAAGTTATTTATACGATTGTAAGTGAATTATCAAATTGACTTAAATTTAATTTTTGAATTAATTAAAATTTTGAAAATGTTGAAAAATACCAAATTTAAATCATAAACAATTCAACCACGATTCATAAACGACTCAAACTCAATCCGATTCATTGTTATTCTTATTTTAAAGACAAAATATATTATAGCCTTGAGTCAAAAACGACTTAAACTCGATCAGACTCATTGTCATTCTTATTTTAAAGACAAAATATATTATAAATTTGATTAACAACAACCATAATAATCCATCATATAAGAAAGGTTTAGTGATACTTGATCTTATCTTTTCGAATTAAACATTAGTTTGTTGGGAAAAAATAGAAGCTGTTTCTTTCACTTTTAACATTGAGGCACGGTAATCCATAGAGCTTTTAATCACGTCTTTCTTTTATGATCATTTAAGCCACGAGGTCTAGTTTTTGCCGTCTCTAGCATTTATGTTTGCTTGTGTTTCAAAGATATTCAATGACCTCTTTTGGATCATGGTGTACAAAAATCATTTAGCCGACCTTGTTAGAATAATTGTGGAAATGGAGATGGAGAAAGGAAAAGAAAGTGCATGTCAAATCTTAAACTTTAGGGTATGTTTGGAAGTTTAGGATGGAATGGAATGGAATGGTAATTAATGGAATGGAATGGAATGGAGTGGAATGGAATGGAATGAAATAAGCCACTCCATTGTTTGGAAGTTTAAATAAAATAAGAGAAGGACTTCTTTGACCATTGTTTGGAAGTGCTACTAAAAATGAATGGAATGGAATGACTTGTAATATGTTTTTTCCAAAATTACCCTTGTAATAGTTGCCATGAAATTATTGTAGTACCCCAAAGCATTTCAAATTGTAGGATACTCATAATATAGTTTTCTCATTTTCCTATACAAGCAATCAACATTCTTGTTCTTTTTCTTTAACCCTCATCGCACTGTACTCTTCGTTAAGCATTTATTCATGTGTCTTGTTATGGTCGATAATCATTCTTGGCGTTGTAAATCTATTTCTACATTTCGCAGTGTATATTAATAATATATTTAAAATTTATGAACATTCGCAATGCTAGCTTTATCAAGATTATAGTAGTTGTGGAGGAAAACGTTCATCAATGGAAGAAGCCAGTTGAAGGAGAAATACAATGGACATAGTAACATGTAGCCGCGTAGGTATTTGTTAGACTGAGGTTGTAATTTTATTAATTTTTTAGGGTATTTTTGTCATTAAATTAGGGTTTGGAAGGCAAACCATGTCATTCCATCCCTAACCCCCCAATTTGGGAGGTCACAAAATATTGGGTTTTGGATGGCAAAGGATGACTTCCAAAGCCATTAATTGTCATTCCATTCTGTTTCAAAATAGACTCCCAGACAATGACCTGAATCATTTGAGTCATTTAATTACATTTCTTTTCATCCCTCCATCCACATCCAAACATACCTTAAGTGAGACAAATCCAATTGAGTATAATTGTCAAATTACAAAAGGAGCTCTTTAATAAATCAGGAAAGTTTGGAGCAAGAGCTCTTTTACCTTTGGAATTATGTGCTAACTGCCAAGCAATGAACACGGTAGACTGTAGAGGAGGCAGAGGAGAGTAGAGGTGAATGGAGACAATGGGGAGACAGGGATGGATTCACCTGTACCAAAAAAACGTTGTGCCCCTGTTCCTTTAACATATTTATTAATTAGGAGAGAGAAAAAAATAAATGGGTAGGATGTAAAAGGAAATAGGGATACATCAATTTTTGGTACAGGTGAATACGTTCTTGGGAAGTCGATACGGGAGAAGATCGTCTATGCCATCAAGCCTGTGTTATCCCTGTGCCATTTTCCTTCAACCACAAACTTTGCAATAAATAAATGGGATAGAGCAAAATTTGTGGCTAAAGAAGGATGGCACAAGGATAACACAGATGATCTCATGCCAAACGATAGAGTGATAGAATGGTAGTGGAACTGGCAGAGGAGATACACAGTCTAGTGATAGTGACAGTGAAGATCCATTGATGATGAGGAGATGAGAGCATATCAGACGAAAACAGTTGTGAGGGTAGTTTTGGTATTAAATCTAAGGTCAATTTGGCAATTGATAAAGATGGGTATTTCTAGACTAAATTGGATTGAAGTATGGTATTACGTGCAATGAATTAATTGGGTTAATTTGGTCAACTTTGTGAATCAACAACGGTGATGTGTCAAGGGTTGTCCTCCTCCGTAATTGTACATCAGGCACTTTAATGCATTAGTGGTTACTTAAGTAACCATTTCATTGCTTATATTTTGTCTGTCTCAGTTGAATCACCATTTTCATTCTCAGATCTAGAGTGCAAGGTTCAATTTTTCCCCAAATTTGATGATGCCACGATAATGTAGCTACTTGCCTCCACAGATGCTACGCGTTGCTGAGTGGCAGAGGATAACCAACACTAAAGAAAAGATCTCACAGAGAAAAGGGTTTCGAGAGAGAACAAAAAGAAGAGGTAGTAAAAGAAGAAAAGAGAAAGCACGAGAAAGGTGAAAACCAATAGAGAGAGAAATATATGTTTTGAAAATTTTCTTCTATTATTCCTTGCTATTATTCTCTTGCTTATATATTATGTTTTTCTGTTGAATTTCAACCCAGCTATTACAAGTCTCTCTCACGAGCTTGGGCCCACTTGTTACAACAAACTCCAAAACATACTCTACTAGGAGGATGTTATAGTAACTATTATAACTGATCATATCCATTGTTTTACTTGATCTGTAAAATAAAAAATGACAATATATAATAGATTGGATGGTATGTGTGCGTATGGTTGATTGCATGCATGATGATGGCAATGGGATGTGATGGTTGCTTATATATGTTGCATTGATATTTACATTACAAGAATGCTTGGATTTACCGACGGAGAAATCCGAATATTCCGTCTGTATTAGTATTTACCAATGGAATTTAACGGTCGATAAAGTCATCGTTAATTAGAGTGTAGTTAAATTTAATGACGGAATATTAAATGTTTGTCTGTCGGTAAAAAGACGTAAATATACCGACGGATTAACAGAATCGGTCGGAAAATGAAACGGGCAACTTACCGACGGTATACGAATTTTCGTTGGTAATATGTGAACATGTTTTCCGACGGTATCCTTATTCCGTCGGTAATATGTTAACATGTCTGCTGACGGTTTTCTAAAATCCGTCGGTAATTGGTAGTTTGAATTTTTTGAAAAATCCTGGCATTAAAATTTGTTTAATGATCTTATTAAAAATGCATAATTTAAACAGTTGTGAATTATCTGTGCATATATATTAAATTTGTCTAAATATTAAATTTGTTGAAAAAGAAATTAATTGGTAATATAAAGTTCAAAATTTTTTAAGTGATAATAAAAACATTGAAGTTTACATAACATATCTTTGTATTTCAAAGCAAATGACTACAACAAACCTAATGCCCTGGTGATGGAGGGTGCTCAGAGGTACTACCCTTCCCCTTCAATTGCTCAAGCTCCTGTCTCAGTTGAGTCATCTGCTCCATTTGCTATTGCAAGTGAGCCATCTGGTCCATCTTCTCTTGCATGTGAGTCATCTTCTCCATCACTATATCCAATGTGGCCTGAAGCTCGGTGACTTCCGACGATTGTGGTTGTCTGGTAGACGTTGTTGTACTAGATATAGAGGATTGCAAATAACAAGTATTCGCAAATAAACCTAGCCTTAATATCCGTCCATGACGGTCCTTACCACTAATAACATCAAAATACGTCTGAGTCTCATCAACAGATTTTTCCTTCTGAGACTGGCGCTGAATGGTTTGTTGTATTTGGTCTTATTAAAAACTAATGTTTACGTTAGTAAGAGCTTATTCATAATTGTAAAACTAAATGATTATAAAAGAAATAATAACAAGGCATTAAGTTCCCATACATTAAGTTCTCTATATCGACTGTTGACGAATATCACACCGTCATACTTCTTGGTGTGAGTATGCAAAAACAACTGAGTAGGTGTAGGAGGAAGACCTAAAGAATTTTCCTGCATATTTAACCTAAATGTTTAGATGTGAACTATATTTAATAAAATTTTTGGCTCCCTTAGTTTTATGATATGCCCTCCTGTTGAACAAATAAGAAAACTCAACACAGTCATATATGGTACCAAGCATTTATACAAATACCATTATCTATAATACAACGAAGATAAACATGCACAAAATAAATGTGAGGTTTAGATACTTACAAGTCTCTGTGCGTGCTCATGGTGGGTTATTGATCCTCCCGTATATACGGGAAGACTCTCTCCTCCCGGGCCTCCACATCTTTTGGTGAGTTATGCCCTGAGATTGTCATTGCCGCAGGGCTTCTCCAATACTCCTGCCATCGACTCATATTTGCTTTGAAATAAAATGTGATCGTACACCATCCTTCCGTATCGCACCAATGAAGTCGCGGTAACGTGTTGAGCTCTGCTCTCCCATAGTCTATATATGTTGGCGTCCAAGCCAGAATCCAAAAAAATTCTTTTTGAAATAAAAAGGAAAACAATTAAAGTAATATCATGTCATAATATTTATGTAATTAGTGTATATAAAGCAATACAAAACAAAAGTAAAATTTTATTGTACCTGAAACTCCTGAAAGTAAAATTCCTTTGTTGCCTGAGAGAAATTCTTCCAGACATAACCTTCTGAATCAATCCGTTCTTTAAATTTGGAAGTCATCCTCTTCAGATCTCTGACCCTCAGATGAATAAGAATCAAACTCAGGCTCCTCTTCAAATCTCTGACCCTCATCATCCTCTCCAGATGAAATATCAACAAATTTGTTCGATGGATCGTTTAAAGGTTCATTATCAATGTCACAGTTCCATTTATAAATGTGATGTCTTCCTGGAACGCTTCAGTGTCAACTCTCTGCTCTCCTTTTTATGTGATTGGAAAACACCTCTAGGTTTAACTGCACAAACCACCAACCAATCTATCTTATCTCGTCGTAAGCTTAGAAAAGAGATATAACATACCTGTTTCGCTTGCATTGCCAAAACAAAAGGTTCAAATTGTCTCAATCTTCTCCTTATGTTGACTTCAACTAGATTGTATCGGCTATGCACTTTGGTTTCAACATTTGAAATCAGGTCATACCAATCACATTTAAATATCACACATCGCTTAATAGGCAAAGCAGGATACTCAACTTCAAGTATTTCAATTATTTTATCATAATAATCCATCAATTCTCCCTGTATGGCAACTCCGCTGTTTATTGTTGCCATGCTATGTCCATGATATTTTGTATGGTATTTCTATCCATTCATGAAAAATATTGGATACGATTTAACAATTCGCAGAGGCCCCTTTGAAAGATCACTAAGGAACTTGTTCTCTATTGGATTTTCTACAGCCTACATAAAAGAAATTTTCATACCATTAATGTGTAATTTAGTAGGAATAGTTAAATATGGTATTGAACTATTAGAATAGTTACATATCTCTCGAACCATCAAGGAAAGTGTTTTTCCAACTTCTTTATTTATATCATCCTGTGTGTTGTCCGGCATTATGTTGCATAACAATGCCTCATACAATCTAAATACATTATTATGTTTTTCAGTAATGAACAGCACAGAAATATAAAGGAAGAAACCACAATGTTCAACTTATTACACGAAAGGTTGAACCTCTTGACAATTCAATAAAATGTAACCATATGCAGCCTCAATTTCTTCCTCTGTTAACATTCTTCTTGTTAGACGTCTATATGTTCGTCTAGCATTGGTGAAAATGGACAAGTTACCATCAACATCAGTCGTTTCTCCCCCATCGTCATTACGAAGAACTTTTCTTTCTCTTGTGTAAACATGCGGCTTAAAATAATGTCCACAAAATGTACTAGCTTCCTCCACTAAATAAGCATTACATATCGATCTTTCAACTCTGGCCTTGTTTTTCATATTTTTTAAAATGGTGCAAATACCTATATTAGACAAAATGGTTATTACAACTTTGTAGTAAATACATAATAATATGGTTATTGCAATAATGTTTTTTCACTTACCTCTCAAGTGGATACATCCATCGATATTGAACTGGTCTGGCTAGTTTTGCACAATCACTGTCAAGGACATATATGCCTCTTTCATACACATTCAAGGAGGCAAATTATAAGGAGTCACTTTGATTGTCCATGATGAATGTTGCTGCCAGGATTGACCAAAAGGCTGGAAACCATCCGTCGACAATCCCAACCTAAAATTTCGACATTCAACTGCAAAATCAAGATGGGTGCATTGATATGCTTCTATGCCAGTGCATCTGATGGATGACTCATTCCTCCATCTTCCTATTCGTGTTCAACATGCCATCTTATATGAGATGCAGTAACATCAGAAGCATAAAGTCTTTAAAGTCTCAGAGTTAGTGGGAAATACTACATCCGCTTCCATGGTACAAATTTTTGTTTCATTGAACCCTTTCTAGGCTTAAACATAGATTGGCCACAAAATTTGCACTCTTCTAAGTCCTTATCATCTCCCTAATACAACATACATTCCAATTTGCAACAAGCAATCTTTTCAACAGGCAAACCAAAACTCCTAATAAGTTTCTTCATATTGTAAAAACTATCAACCACTGTATGATTCGTAGGCAATGATTCATTACACCATTTTAGAATTTTATCAAAACTACGATCCAAAATATGTTATTCAGACTTTATATTCAATATTCGAGCAATTGAAGACAATTGGGTCATTGTTTCACAATTTGGCCACAATTCTTGATTAGCTGACTGTAGTAAGTCAAAAAACTGTTTTGCTTGTGGGTTAGGTTCTTCTTCAAAAATTTTCCTATTTTTCTCAAAGGTATAACCAAATTTTCTGTTTGTTCCACATAATTTGTTCTAAATCCAATGCCCCCTTCATACTCATTTAGGTTGACGGACGATTCTGGTTGATTACCCCTTGAGGTGCTAGAAATGCCTGGTTCCCCATGTCGTGTCCACTCAAAATAATTGGGGACAAATCCTTTTCTCAGCAAAGCCCATTAACTTCATCAATAGTAAGAAAATATTTGTGTTTGCACTTTTTACATGGACATCTGATCTTTGCCACATCCATAAATGCAGGTTGAGAACACGCATAATGAATAAAAGCTTCCACTCCCTCAATAAATTCAGAATTAATGAAACCATCAGCATTTTTTCATCTATACATCAAAGATCTATCCTGAAAACTCATTTATGGACAACTTTTAATTTAAAACAGTGAATCCATAGTTAGTATTTGATCATTGTCTCACAATAAATTTCACAAGATCTAAGATAAGACATGTGAACGAAGATAACAAGTTCTTGTTACTATGGATCAAAAGTTATGGGTTAAGATATATGGGTTGAGATCTAAAACAATTGTAAACTTAACATCTATCATATATGTTTGTAATCATATATGTTTGAAGATAATTAATGTTAAAACTCCTATATTAAATATGTACTAGTCTCAAAATATATACTAGCCTCAAATTTCATAAGTATTAATAACAATATGAATACTTATTTTAATAAATTGTTTTAACATGTACAATTTTAAAAAGATATACTTGTAATAATTTGCACATGAAAAGTACAAAATACCCAAGTAAACATAAGTTCAAGAAAATATAGTAACAAACTAAATCACTAACCTCAACCAAATAGTAAAAGGATCTTATTGAAGTGAATGAAGGAAGATGATGAGAGGCAGACCTATAATGAGAAATATACAAACTGATACAAATGTCATTTTTCACTATATGTTAGGAATCATTCTTCAAATCTAGACTTATAAGGATATGAATGTCATTTTAATACCTGGTAAAGCTTCTCTTCAATCTCCTTAAAAATATTAGTACTACGAACAATTGATATCCTACAACCTATTCCCAAAAACCACTCACATTATACAAACCGGGATATATTAAAACAATTTCCATAAAATATTATAATAATTCAAAGTCATGAGCTATACGAGAAGCCTATTGAAACTTCAACAGTATTTCTCCTATAAAATAGGCATCCTCCTTTTCAAAAAAGGGTCATTCCTGGAATAAAATTACACTTCTATATTTACCAGTAATTACACCTTAATTTAAGTCTCCAAACTATATGTCATTATGTTTATTAACCTTAATTAACCGATAACCTAAGAAATAAGACTTCATTAATTAAACTAAAACAAAAAAGCAAAACAACTAAATTAGTCAAGACAAATCAATAATGTTAGGACTTCATATTGAACCCCCCTTAAAGCATTTAGTTTTCTAACTATTTTCATTGGATAGATAGAGATAAAAATTATTTACTTAGTGCACAATTGTCAACTCTATAGACTTTTAAATTGTTGTTAGGCCTTTACATTAACATATATAAAGTCCACAATAGTTGAAAAAGGACTAGTACCTAACCGATGAATGGGGGGATAAGTGTTAAAAGAGTTTGTATTTTTGTGTTTCAAGTGAGTTTTCTAACTCTACTATGCCAATTGCCTCTCTTTGAAAGTATAGTTGTCATACTCATTTAGACTAGTTGTATTACTTTTCAGTAGCTACATATATGTATTATTCAGAGTGTCATTAGTGATTTTTGAAAATTAGTTAGATCCAAAATGGTGGATCTTGGTATGGATAAAAGTATTTGTAAAGGTTTAGAACGATCATATACTATGTACATGTAAGAGGGACAAGTTTTGAAAATTGTTGTACTGTTTTTGTGTTTCAAGTTGAGGGAAGTATAAAATATGGCAAATAGTGGACTCATTTCCTTCCAATTTTCTCATCTTCTAAAGTAGAATTATATCTATGCATGAGAGTTTTATTTAGCTTTTAAAATGTTTGGAAGGTTTAGAGAAAGCTATGAGAATCCTCAAAATGAAACAAGCTAATCTCAAAATGATTAAGAAGCTTTATCCAAGATAAAAAAAGAAGCATTGGTAAGTTCTCATTCTAATCCATCAATATTTGGATAATACAATATTTAGGATGGTAACCAGTGCTACTAGTTCAATGGAAGTATGAAACATTTTAGAAAAGTTTTTGCAAGGTATTGCTGAAGTAAAGAAAGTGAGGCTTCAAAAACTAATAGGTAATTTTAAAGTATTAAAGATGACGGAATTTGAGTCAATTTTGGATTATTGTACAAGAATGAAGGCAAAAATAAATCAGTTTAAGAGATATAAAGACAACATAAAAGATGTTCATGTTTTGAAAAAATTCTTTGTTCTTCAACTCCCATATTTGATTATGTAGTGTGTCATTAAAGAGTTAAAAAATCTAGAATCAATGAAAATTATAAAAACTAGAGGGTTCTTTACAAGATCGTGAAGAAAAGACCATGAGAAGATAAGAAGAGTCATTAAAGCAAGTTCTCAAACTTAAGACTACTTTAAAGAATGATCAAGGAAGAAAGAATCAACTTATAGGTTGTGGACAAGGAAGATGACCTTATTGTGGCCTATTTAGAAAAAAAAAAGATCCAAAAAAGACAACACAATTAATAAAGAGAGAAACCAAAAATCATAAAGAATACATGGAAGAATAAGACAAAAAGGACAAGACTATTATTAAAATATAAAAAAGGAGATACAAATAGTCTAAAGATGAACGTTTTAATTGTCATAAATTGACCATTATTAATGATAATATTGTATTGCCACTAGTAGTATTGAAGAAAAGTCTGATCTTATTAATGATAATCAAGAACTTAAAGAGTCAACTTTGTTGTAAACAAAAAGGTAAGACGAAAATGATGTTGATAATATGTGGTAATTAGATAACGGTGCAAGCAATCACATACGTTAATACAAAGCCAAATTTGTAGTGTTTTATGAGATGGTGAGAGGCAATGATTCTTTATAGACTCGTCAAAGATAAAAATTCAAAGCAAATGTATAATTCTAATCAGTTCCAAAGATGACACTCACAAGTTGATCACTAAAGGTATAATTCTAATAAACAGTGTTACAACCATCTCTTATCATTCATTTTAACCATCAATTTCGTAATAGGCATTTCAACAAACACCTAATATGCATCAAACCACCATTGCAACATCATAACAAAGCTTCATCATACAACCTTCTAACACTAATATTTAAACCATAATTCTTCTTGCCCATTCACATAAATCCTCAAACATAACAAAAAATGTTATTAACACAACACCCATGAATGTGAACACAAGGCATTAAGCTTACAAACCTCACGAAAAAACATTGCACGTGGGAGAAGAGAAGGAGCTTCCGCAGTCAAGCACAACACCGACCGACGTCTAACCGGAAAGGGGGCGGAGTCGTCACTGGAGGAGAGGACAGATGTTGCAGGAGGGAGGAAGGGAGGAAGGAGAAGATGCAGATCGGGGGGGAGGGCGCTGAAGGGTTATTTGGGTGACTTTTAACCCAAAAAAAGACGTCGTTTGGTAACCAAATGATGTCATTTTCATTAACATTTTAACGTTCATTTGTCAAAATGATGGTGACGTATTGATTTAATAATTACAGACGGTTTATTAGCGACGACATAAACCGTCAGAAAACTCCATTTTTCCACTTACCGCCTTTTTCTCCTACCTTATTCACCGACGGTTACCCGGTTGTCGCTAACCCTAAATTTTTCACACACATTTTCCAAAGGTTATAGAATTTTCGTATGCAAATCACGACTTCCTCCCTATTTCAGCTATGAATTTTTATTCCGTCACTAAATGGTTTTTTTTCCAGAGTAGTTTTTCAACAACATGCAATTTCCATTGCAATTTTGCGACGGAAACTCAACCGTAGTCAACTTTCCGTCAGTAATGCCTTCATTTCTTATAGTGTATTATATATTAGAATTCCATTGTCGGAATCAAAATAAATCTCTATTTGAGAGAATGCTCAATGTTTGATATACTTATAAAGCTATCCAAAAGTCTAGTTACTAACTTAGTACAAAAGTATCTAATGCCTTGCAGTTTCTGATGCCTTGCAAGGTTCACGCTCGTCTTGTTTTGCACCTGAGGAGGAAAAGTGGGGTAAGCAACATGGCTTAGTGGCTAATACGTTTATAGTTATCGGTAATGAGCCACACAAACAAGTATGATTACACATGTATCAAGTAATTCCATGCATCCTTAAATTCATCACACCATTCATGATTAACCAAAATTTATCACATAAAGCAAATCATGAAATCTTCTATCAACATAACACTTTATTATGCATCATACTCACAAATTAATGATGAAATGCACACAAATAGCTTAAGAGTTCCGTGGAGCAAAACGGTTTACATCGTGAACAAAACGAGTCTGATTTCTTAGGATCTCGTGGCCTCAAACGGGTAGCCGGGAAAAGGTTATAGATCAACATGCACGTGACTAACGAAACGGTTTCTCTCTTGCCCAATCACAAACAAATATATGCTCAAATTAGTCAATTGCAAATTTGTATTCTCATGCTTCTTTCATTTTATCAAATTCTCATATTTTCATACTTTTCATTCATTTCAAGAAAAAAAAATGTCATATTTCTTCATGCATTTTCAAATATTCACCACAATTTAACATTTATG
>JANJEY010000001.1:612796-626424 GCA_024703695.1 Erythroxylum cataractarum | reverse complement strand
CGAACCGGTCAAACCGGTAACCAGTAAGGCCACCGATTCAATGACCGGTCCGGTTTTTAAAACATTGCTTGCAACTAGAGGATAATGGGACACGTTCTGTTTTGACTACGGTACCAAATTACCCCCTCCGATTCTTTTATAGGTCAACGATTGAAAATTTTGATTGGTTTAATCGAAAAAATTTTAAACCGTTTAATTTTTTGAGTTAAATTTAACTTTTTTGTTTGATTTATTTTAATAATTATTAATGTTAAAAGTTGATGAGTTTATTATAATGATTAAAAAATTCAACAAATTTAATCGGTTCAATCGTAAAAGCTTTAAATCACGATTTGATTTACTTTAATAACACTTATTATTAAAAATTAATCAGTTAATTGATTAATGGATCAATTTTTATAAATTAATAAATTTTTATAAATAAAAATAAATCAACTAATTTTTATTTATCAATTTATTTTTTCAGTTAAGCTTTATTTAAAAAACAGTTATATTTTAAATTTTTAAAAATTTTAACAGATTTTATGATAGTTTAATATCGATTGATCTTTTAAATTTTAAACTTTTTGTTCTACGTATAATTTTCAATTCAGTTTTTAAAACGTCAGTTTATTAATTAATTGTTTAGTTTTTTAAATTAATAAGTTGTTTTAAATTGGAATTAATTAATTTTTAATTAAAATTTATATTTGTTGAGGGATAAACACAAATAGTCTTGTGTTGATGTCCATTTTCGTCAATCAAAAGCTCATCGAACAAACACAAACAAGAATATCTAATGTCTCCGTCGCTTTCCCTCTTGTGCTTTGGCGTGAAAGCGAAGTCGTAAAGGCAAACGTTAGCTCTTGGTTGTTTCAATTGTCACCCTCCTTGTAATTCTCGTTGGATTTCAATTCCCATCTCTTTTTCTGTGTCTCAATTCCTTCCCACAGAAAAAGTTTCCATTTTTCTGCATAACTACAAGTCTTTGTTAGAAGTGAGGGAAAGGTGGGGCTGTTCAATTTTGGGATTTTTGGCTCGAAACGTTGGTTGCAAGAGGAGTTGTAATGAGCTGGAGAAGAGTGGCCATGTGCTTAGAGGCTCTTGTGGCACATGGGTTGCTTTTCTCTTTCACGCTTTTGCTCGCTCTCAAGCTAGACCATGCTGTTGCTTACTCTTGGTGGTGAGTGTCCTACTCGATTATTGGTTCTCAGTGTTCTCGTTTTGGTTTTCGTTTCTTTTTAAATCTTGATTTTGAGCTTCCTAGAGCTGCGTGGACAAAAGTAAGTAAAAGGAAAGTGAAAATTCTGAACTTTATTTAGTTTTTCGCATTTTGTTAGACTTCTTGAGATGGAAGATCCATTCGGTGATATTACGATTGTTTCTTTTTTGTTGTTTTTTGAATATCTTGGTTGCGTAAGTGTTAGGGAGGTTGAACAGAATTAACCATGTCTTGCATTGACGATAGGATAAAACTTTTCTAGAACGATTAGAATGCAGAAATTAGGAAGAATTAGGAAAGTTGACGGTGCTGTCTCAGTCGGGTTTGAGTGACTTGCGTAGTTTGAGGAATAATTTTGGGTTGTCTGGTCGTTGTCTTCCAAATTACAACTCTTTTACTTTGTTGATATGTAAGCTAAAAGAACATGACATCTCAATAACATAAGAACTATGGTGTGGTAGGATAGAGTTTCAGATAAATTATTTTAGAGGTGAGTGATATAGCGGCCAAGAAATTGAAAGAAAATGCTTCCCTTTTAGAGGTTAATTATACTTTGATAAGATTCCACCTAACCAATGAACTGAATTTGAAATTAAATGCTAAGCTATATTTTTACTCTTGAGGGCCTATTATATGCTTTAGACATTATGAACTTGGACTGTTGGTTTGAATCCCAGTCCCTATGTCCCAGTGGGATTTCTACTAGGATGTTGTTGTTGTAATTGTTGGTTTGAATGCAAGTAATTTCATCAGTTGAATAACATTGCTGAGCGGTTAAACTATTGAGATGAGATATCTAAATGACTGTATTAAATCTATTGATATAACTGCATATTGACTAAATGATGAATTTTGAATCATGTTATTAATCTGTGCATGCTTATCTCCCCCTTTTTGGTTGTTCTGTTTTGTTTCTTGATGGTGCAATGACAAGAAATGTAGCATCATCATGCAAAGTACTTATCAAAATCACATAGAAGGTTCACCAACTTTCCAGTTTGAAGTCATGTATTCACTTTTCATATCATACAACGAAATTGAATTGATTGTGGCTGATAATGTTCCATTCCTTCTGATAATTGCTTTTAATTCTCATTTCATCTCACAGGATTATCTTTGCACCTCTTTGGCTATTTCACGTAGTTGTAGCACGTGGCCGATTTTCCTTACCTGCTCCGTCAATGCCTCATAATCGTCATGTATGAGATTACATATTCAATCTGTTTCTAGTGATCTCTTTCTTTGTCAAGTTTAATTCTTTTGTTGTTGGAAGTAATCAGATTTTGTTCTCATCCAAATTAGGATAACGAAACTAAGACTTTCTTCTCATGAACAGTGGGCACCATGTCATGCTGTTTTGGCGACACCATTGATTGTTGCTTTTGAACTACTTCTTTGCATATATCTAGGGAGCAGGAATGGTATACAACAACGGATCCTTTGATTGTTTCATATGTGGATACTGCCTCTCAAAATTTTCCCTTTGCTTCTTGGTTTTCGTCATTTTTGGCTAACCATGTTGGTTACGTCTTATGGAGGTCAAATATGCAAAACCTATTTTATAATTTCTTCCTCTGCTAATGAATGTCAACACAACATTTTTGGGTCATGATTTCAAGGCGAAGTGCTTGTCAATTTATTTTATTTATATGTTTAAATATGTTAGCAGTTATGAGCTTGGAGGTAGTCTTTCTGCCATTGTTGACATTTGAATTAGCAATCTTGGTCGATAATATCAGGTACACTTCCTATCATTCAAGTATTCCTCCTTTCCTCTCTGAAAACTTATCTTGATTATTCTGTACATTCCCGCATTCATACGGAGAACAATGTAGGATCATACGTATGTCTGGTTACTCTCATATGGTTTAAGAGGTTGCAAGACTTCTGTTTCTCATATAGAAGACAAAATGAAATGGTGATTAGAATTCCTGAACTTCTTTTCCTAAAGAACTTCCAAATTTTAGTCTTCAATTTGATGACCTTCACCATTATTGTTTTTTCATTTTGTTATATTGAATTTGCAAGAGTCCATTGACATGATTTACCTTAACCATCAGCGTTTTTTCACTTAGTTATATTGAATTTGAATAAAATTGGAGTCCATTGAGATTATTTATTTTGGTGTGTTGTACTTCCATAGCAACTTATTATGCTGTTTTCCTCTATATTTTAAAGTTAAAGGATACTTGGTGATGATATCTGTTTATTAGTGGTGATATCTGCCCATTAGGATTGGAAATGTACAGGGCTTAATTTTCAATATGGGGGTAGGAGTAATTTATGAACTTTGAGGGTTGGTCTGACCAGCTAAAAGTTGCTTTATTTTCCTGTAGGCATGTTCTTATGTTCTATATTATTCTGAATATCGTACTTTGTGGTGGTGGCACTCTTGTTGGCCTTTATATAAACGTGTTTGGATTCAATCTATAATTGTTGCAGGATAACTTTGATATATCCTACAACATAATGGGTACAAGCTTCATGTGAAAATGTGTGTTCTTGTTCTTATGCTGCACATGCATACAGAAGCATGTTGCATCATTGCAGTTCTTTACTCTGCATGCACCTGATAAAGGTAAAAATCATGCATTATAATGTTCTGCTAAAAAAGTTTGGAGTCTTCACTGTTCTGGCGTTAGTCTTATTATTTGTATTTGTTTAGAAATCAGTATTGCTATTTAGTAAACCATTTTTTCATTTCTTCTTTAAGGGCTTGAAATGCTTTTGCTATTATAGGATGTGTAGAGCTTTAATGCCTGGAGATGAAGAAACCTTGAGTGACGAAGCAATATGGGAGACACTTCCTGTAAGTTGATATACTTCCTTTAGGGATGAAAGAAATACTTCAGGAGGACTTAGACTACAGGAAGTTAAGAATTTGACTGACAAACAAGGAGAGCATATGATGGTAAAGGAACGACGAATGCGAAATTCAATTAACAGTTTTGTAAACTTAAAACTTATTATTTGGGGAGTGTTGAAATGACGTAAAGCTTTAAAACTTTCATTCCAAATTGAATTGGTGTCCACTATAATTTCTTAAATTGTATAATATCTTAAATTGTTTAAACTTTAACCGTATTTATGGAGGTTTTGTTTTTAACTCTTCTGCTTAACTAAGCTTGGTGCAATTTCTGTATCTGTTCCTGATTATTCTGTTATACAATTACTGTGATTATTGCTGTTAAGAGAAGTTAATCAAGACTTTTGGGTGCGAACTATATTTAAAGTGTCCTAGGTATAGCAGACAAAATCTCAAACGAATGAAGTACTGTATACTGACGCTTGGCAGACCACATCTCAAACCAGGTTTTATGTTGTTATTGGTAATGTTACAGGACTTACAAAATTTGGCTTCTGACTCAGCATCCATATATATGAAGCTAGCTTTAACGATCTAAAATGTGGATATAATGTATGTACCCGCAGGACTTAAGTTTTTAGTCCATTTCCCCTCTCTTCATTGTTGTTGTTGAAGAATGAAGAAAGTGTAGCCAAGGGAAATTATTAGTTCAACTATTACATTAGATAAGGGCGATGCATAGTTTTTAAATGTAATGCTTTCAGAAATTTAGTAAATGTGTTGCTGTCCACAAGAGGTGATGTATAGTTTGTGAGTATGAACTGTTCCGGAATTTGGTAAATATGTTGCATCCACAAAATTGTTGACATCATATTTGATATTCTTTGTTTTAGCACTTCTGGGTTGCAATATCTATGGTCTTCATCATTGCTGCAACAGTATTCACTCTTCTCAAACTGTGTGGTAAGTTGTTCATCTGCAGCATTTGATCTGTCAATGGTAGTGGCATCCTTTACTTATGAAGAGAGGATATTTTTATTTCATAAACCTTATTCAGGATTCTTGTAACTGATTTGTGCTTCTGTCATTCATTGATGTGCTATGCAAGTTCTCCTATCTCTTGATTAATGATAAGCTCAAGTCATTCTATGCACTTAGAAAACAATTTTTCTGTTACTAACCTGAAATCGGCGGAAAAAATAAGAGCAGGATATAAGCTGTTATTATATCTCCTTGATAGATTTCCATTTCATTCTTGAAACAACTTTTACGTGTCAGCAACCAACCTCATTTTTATCAATCTGCTTTTAACTGCTCCGGTGCACTTCCTTTAACATCCATTTTACTTCGCCTACAATGAGCAGGTGATGTGGCAGCTCTTGGTTGGTGGGACTTATTTATAAACTACGGGTATAGTTGCTTTCTGTTTGCAGCAGCATTTTGATTAATAAAACGTTTGTTGTTTGTTTTCCACTTTCATTCTGCTTAGATAATCTCATGTCTCCCCCAACAGTATTGCGGAGGGCTTTGCCTTTCTTGTATGCACAAAGTGGAATAATCCAGCAATTCATAGGCAGTCTCTTGCTGTGGAGTCTAGTTCATCTACGACGACGATTAGATATCTTGATTGGAATAGAGGCTTGGTAGTTTCTTCACAAGAAGATGAATATCAGAGCACTAGAATTTGCAACCTTGAGGATATTGGTGGACATTTTATGAAAATTCCCTTTATATGTTTCCAGATAATTCTATTTATGCACTTGGAGGTATAATGGATGTTTTGTTACCTTTCCTGAGTGCTGTATGACTTACATACGTACTTGTTTTGAAGCTTGACCCATATGCTTCTCATTTTCACTGAAGGGTACACCACCTGCTGCTAAACATATACCATTTACGGTAATTTTTTCCCCACTTTTGCTGCTGCAAGGAACTGGGGTCTTGTTTGCTGCATATAGGCTGTTTGAGAAAATTGTACTCCTTCTGCATAATGGATCTGGTTCTAGTGGATATTTTGCTTTTGCAGCAAAAGCTCAGGAATGTCTTGGGTTTTTTCACCATGGCTCAAGGTAGAGTAGTCTCCTCTGTTAAAAATTCTGTATGTCTATTGGTTATCCCCTGACAGTATTGGCCAAGATGATAAGCCGCATTGATTTTAGTTATGGTTTCTTCTTATTGATAGGTTACTGGGTTGGTGGTCAATTGATGAAGAAAGTAAGGAGGAGCAGGCTAGATTATATTTTTCTGGAGGTTCAAGGTTCGTATTTTATTCTACAGTTAAGCTTTTGTTTTTAATTATCTATCCATATTTCATTGTGTACCCACTGTGCAATTCCTAAGGATTCCTTTGGCTAACACTGCAATCCTTGATGAATAACATGGGGAATCATTTATGAAGGTTTCCTGAGAACTATGTGTTGGATTTATGAAATTCTTCATCACAATGGTTTGAATAGAAATGGCCTCTACGTGGTGTTGTTTCAAGTTATTTGACCTTTGCTTTGCTCTCTTCCATATGGTTTTGTTTCTGCCACATTAATTTTTTAGGATCGGAAGTCAATAATTGAAATGAATTGTTTTTGACATTACAGTACTACTTTTACCATTGTATGTTTTTTTCTGCGTCTTGTCATTGAAATGTATTTTTGTGCATATCTACTAAAGCCATGTTAACTTTAGTATATGCCCCATTCTGTTTGTGCTCGCTATTAGGTTCCTGATATGTTTAATTGCATATTAATGCGGATATATCTTTGTTGATAACAATATACTCTTAAGTTCTATGTTTGATGGTTCTCCTATTGCTGATGTTCAGCTACAACACTTTCTCACCTGATATTGTTAAGAAGATGCCTAAATCTGAACTTGTTGAGGAGGTATTAGATTCTTTTTTTTCTAGAGGTATTTGTACCATCTTTCTCCCTGTAAATTGCACATTACGCAATCTTTTCATCTCAGATCTGGAGACTGCAAACTGCACTTAGTGAGCAGACAGAAATCTCAAAGCTTAGCCAGCAGGAATGTGAAAGACTTCAAAATGTACTGCAATTACGTTACTTCTCATCAATAATGTTTCGCGACCTTTAATTCTTTTAACTAACACTACTAATGTAATCAATGTATTAGGAGAAAATTCTGTGCAGGATTTGCTTTGAAGAGCAAATTAATGTTGTCCTACTCCCGTGCAGGCATCACGCACTCTGCAGGTAACTTGTCCAATTTTCCAATGCACTTTTCTTACTCTTAGTTTACAGAGTAGTAAAGTATTAATGGATAATAAAAATGAACAAGAAAAGGAGGCACTAATTGAGCTCATAAAAATGATATTAGATGAAGAGGATAGTCTCTTCTTGCAGTAATACCTTTGAGGTGTAAATTTAGAAAGCATATGCGTAGATATTGTTATCTCTTTGCCTCAGAAATGGGACAACACTACGGCATTTCTCCCTTCATTCTCATGTGGTAGTGTGGAATCTTGTGTTATGTTTTGATCATTTCCCTAACGTACTTTTGTTTCATAAAATGTTGTTAACATAAGTATTAAACTGTTTTAGCATTTGCTGCGAAAAGTGTAAGAAGTGCCCCATCTGCCGTGTCATTATCGAAGAGCGTTTGCCCGTATATGATGTATAGTCCAGTTTATGTTTAGAGCTGTGTACAGGTGAAAGGCTTCCTTGCAGCTTGTAGTTTTGGATGAAGCATGCAAACAGAAGCTGGTGACCTTTCTTTTCTCTTTTCCTACTTCTCCTTCTGTATCCAAAACCATTTTCCAGACTTGTAAATATAAGCTTCATTGTCCATAAAAGGGACTTCCTTCTCATCTTCGTTTTGGCTTCACTCTCCGTGTGTCTCTCACCGCGATCATTTCTTTTCCTGAATATGGAACTTAAAAAGTAAATGCTAAGAGTTGCAGCATTTTGCGTATTCTGATTACTGCTTTGTTGTTTGACGAGATCTGACATGCATAACACTAACTTGAATGAATCAACTGGCTGCATTTCTTGATTGTCCTTTTTTTGCATGCTTTGAATGATATTGGAAACTTTCCTTTCTGTTTTGAAAGGATACTCTCATGGAGGAGGAGAGGGTTTTTAAAGTAAGGACCTCTTCACTCATCTACTGGATTGCACTCTTTAGATATAATGAAAGACGATGACATAAAAAGCAATAATTTAAGCAAAGGAATTTTCTTATTACATATTGCATTGTTATTTTGCAAAGATCAAAATAAAGACAAGAAGACAAATTTAATTTATCTTAAAACTCCCACAAATGATCATGAAGCATACTTTAATGATGATCAGTTTCCTCTCCAATGGACGACTCAAAAAACAAGTGCAGCCTTCAGATCAACTTTAAGCGCCTTGAGAACTCTTCACGAACCGAAATAATCGATCTTCAACGAGCTATATGTACCAGGATTAGGAACAGCACAACATATTAACTCCTTTATAATCTAAACCAGCAGGAACATGGGATCACACACTTTCAAGCACAGGTTGCTGTAATTGTCAGAAGTTCAACAACAGGTTTTTGGGGAGGATTTCCATTGCTATGGAGAGGTTTCTCATTCACTTGCTGAGCAAACTCACCGTAACACTCGTCCAACGTACGGAATGGCTCGTCAGGATATAGACTGCTTGCTTCGACATCATCAGGTCCACTCATAGAAAAGATCTGACAACCTTTGATGAATATGTCGTGTGTGAATGATGCAACAATGCTTTCTGGCAGCCGATTCTCTGCCCATGTATAAGAATGTTTGAAACGTTAAAGCTTGTCAGATAGATGGAACTACACTCAACAAGTTTGTTCAGAAACAGACCTGCAGCTGCACTTAGAAGATCATCCTCAGTGATTGTAACACGAGGAAGGGTCCTTCCAATCTTCTTCTCCCAGAGAGTTGCCAGCTCGTTCATGTTGTAGAAGTTACAGCTTGGTCGAAAATGGACCGACTTGTTAAGGGTTCGAAGATCATCCACAGTTTTCATGGTGAACTTTCCAATGTCAGAACCAGCAACAAAGTAAGCTGCATGAACAATGACAGGCAATTCCATAAACTTTGGATTTTCCTACCTTGTTAGGCAATTCCATAAACTTTGGATTCTCTACGTTGACATCATCAATTATGTTTAAAAAAAAAACAATTTTGTTAATGATCATTTAAATGTAAATCAAAGGAAAATAAAAATCAGAACTAACTTCGCTGAAAATGTATATAAAGCGACCCGTCATTTGTCTTCTAGCTATTCCATTATTTTACTGAAAATGACTTCAAAACAACCATAGATTATACACCACATTGAATAATGTAACTTTCTAATGGCCGACTATATATGGGTTTAGAGGAACCTAGGACCTTTGATAGTGACTTGAAACCAGCCCTCCTATTCTTAAAATGGAAATTCCAAGGTATATATATGCTTGAGGTCAAAATTTATCATTAATAAATCACTCTTATGGAAGTCTCAAAATTTACGTAAATGAGAAAATATTTGAAAGATTCGAAAATAAGCTCTTTATGGATAAGGTTATGTACCGCTAAACTTTCTTATATTTCTATTTCAGCATAATTTTTATTAAATTATTATCGTAATTTTTAAAAAATAATTGAAATATATGCTTAAATTTGAGTAAAAATAATTACCTTCTATTTCCTTATAATGATTATGTAACATTGGCTTCCGTTTCTCTTTGGTAGCCTATTCTTATATAGATTATATTAACACTTTTGTTAATGATCTTCATAGTGTGAATTAAAGAAAAGTTGTATAGAAAAGCTACCTAGGCCCACTAACATATGACATTTTGTCCTTTAGTTATTATTAGATGATACCTTACATGATGACTTGGGACCAACCCTACTCCACTCAAAATGGAGGCTTTTTTTAAAGAAAATAATTGAAAATATGTTGGCTAAATTGCTCTTTTTATATGAATTTTTACTCAATTAATCACAAGAATAATCTCAATAATTATTTTTTAAAAATATTTTTATTTCAACTATATTTTATTACTAATTATTGGAAAATAGTGTACCTAAATATCAAGAAAAAACAATTATACATTTGAAAACTTTGAGCAAAAATTAGAAAAGACTTTTTTTTGTGATATAATATAGTATAAAATAATAATTTTTTTAAATTTAAAATTAATTAAATAATTTATTTTTGTTATTATTACTGTGTGTTTTGCATAACATGTTATGGTACCTTTGACGTTGCCATCACCGTAGATTCCAAACCTATCAAGTGGAGGTAAAACCTCAGAAGGGTGGCAGTTGTCGTGATAAGGCCAAGAAGCAATGGAGTTGCAGCAAATGTAGGTGTACGGTACTTTGCTGTCCTCAATCGAACGCCTGACTAGTCGCTTCTCATTATACATATCTAAGCCTGGTTGCACTGGATCAGCCCGGTCGACGTCGTGCCCAAACTCGGACGGCAAAAACCTCTGCGACCACGATAGTATATATACACATCGACCCTCAAGATTCGGTATATAATTTTGATTAATTACTTGAAATCTAAAAACCCTTTTGAATAAAAATGATTTCTAAAAGAAATTAGTATTTTAAGATAAAAACCCTTTTCAGTAAAAATAATTTCTAAACGAAATTAATATTTTTCTTCAATTTTTGCTTAATAAATTAACCATATATGTCTGAACTAAGATATGGAGTTCAAGCTACCTTCACAGTACCAACAGCTTTAATGGCTTCAACAAGAACCAGTTGATCCAACAAATTCTCAGCTCCCACAGCTGATATCACTACATCAATTTCATGCTTCTTCAGTAACTTCTCCATGTTCTCTTTGTCGTTAATCTTTCCCTGAACACAAACACACTCATATTCATAATCTTCTTAGTGATATGTGCAGGCAAAAAAAAAAAAAGAGTATAAAATGTTAGGTAGAGTACAAGCAAGATGGTGGCCCCTTTGTTCTGAAGAGACTTGACAACTTTGGCTCTGGAAGGGCAAGTTGGTGTTGAACGGACAATTACATAGGTGGTCCGACCAGAAGCTATGCTAGCTTCTGCCACGAACTGCCCTATAAAGCCGGTGGCTCCGGCGATGAGGACTCGATTCTTGGCTGGACGAACAGGAGTTGAGATGGTCATAGTAAGAGCTGTAAGAGAAATAGAATAATAAAATTAAGAATATAAGAAGGTGGAGGCTGAGATCAGTGTGTTGACGAAGCCTGAGAAACATAGAGAGTAAAGTCTATGTTATATATAGGATCCTGCGTTCAGCTACCCTTCAAGAGCTTGTTTACAACTTGTTTTGTTTCTCTTTGGTCATGAGATGTCTGATGTATGTAGCTGTGACTTACCGAACACGTTCAGACACTGTGTCCAGTGTTGTTACTTCTATCTACCTCTTGTGTCAATTGATCAGCTTGACTTACAGCTACCAACCCCGGTTTGAGAAACCGCTATACTTCCTCCCAAGTTCTTAAGATTTCAGCAGTTTCAAGCCTAACTAGTCTTCCCCACGTAATCCATCCGTGTCCTCTTTTGATTTGTTTGAACTTTACACTTTAGAACATATGACCAAATCACAAAGGTATTTGTATTTTGAAGTTTAATTGAATCATGCCTAAAGTTGTATTCTTTCTTTGAAGTTAGGTTAATTTGTGCTTGTGCCTGTACTTTTGCTTTCCAATGTTCATGGACGCATGTCCAATGACCAGCACCCAATCCGTGATTTTGGCTTTAACTATCATTGTCTTAACCAATTAAATTATATGTAAAGCAAAAGGGATATGATTGGTTTCAGTTTGAAAATCGGGCATAGCGTTGGCTAACTTAATGTCTTCAATTCGAGTTAATTAAGTTTCGAGTTGGATTTGGGTTTTTTTTTTTTAAATAAATTTTTTGAGCCAAGATTGACCCCAATTTGAAGCCTAAAATTTTTAAATAAATAATGTTGAATTTTATTTTTTAAAATTAAAAACAAACTTAATTGAACTTGACTATGATATAATTAAGCTTTACGTCACCTAAGTCTAATCAAATTCGAGCTTAAGCTTAGATTAGGAGCATCAGGCTATGGTCCAACCATAAATCTTGAGCTTGACTCAAACTGAAAATCTTGAGCCCGAGCTTAACCCATTGTCATAAGTATAGGTGGACTGAGGAAGAAAGCATAAGTTTATATTTTTAACAATATCAATATCAATATTCAGTAAAAATTTTGTTGACAAGTAAGATTTAAGAAGGTCCAATAATATACAACCTTATTCTTAATTAGTGAAGAGGTTGCTTCCAAATAAGTCCATCTTTTAATATTAATTAAATTAATATATGACGATTATATTTTATTACATTCAACAACCATGTATAACATATTATTATAACTGATATAGCTTGCCATCTTAACTCTGTTAATATTTAATAGAGAGTCTTAACATCGAACTATTTTAAGTCTATGCAATCTAGAAATAATTAATTAACCCCTTAACATGATTCTACTCCTTTTCACCTGTAAATATTCAACACAATACACCCCTATTAACATCTACGCCTTTATCATTACTTTATTTTAAGTATTTATTAGTTTTTTAAATGTATTTAAGTTACGTATTATCAAACTTTTTCGGATCGAGATTTGACCTAAACGTGAAGATGATAGGGTAAAGCTTGTACACACCTGCATCATCTTACATAACTCCCTCAAATCTTCTGTCTCACATAAATGAATGTTTAAGATGGATTAGAACAAAATTAGGACCGGGGTAATGGAACAAAGGATCTCGTCCCTTCATGACACCCTCTTACGTGACACCGAACTCTGATCTTACTTACTCAGTTCAACCATATAAAATTAATGACCAAATAGTTGTCAGCAATGATAACGCCCTTCCTATCTTCTCAACATTTATTGTTAATTTGCTTTATGTTGCAAAATTTGATAGAAGTAATTCTTACTTAATTGAATTTAATTCTTCCAATTCCATTATAAAGGAGCTTTTAATTAAGATTTCGCTTCTTACAGGAAATATCCACGACATTCTCTATCCTTTCCTTTGAAGATTCTTATCCATTTCACAAATCTCATTGCACTAAATGCTCATCAAGCTTCTCCACACATCTGGCATCAATGTCTCTGTCATTCCACCACTTGAAACTCTCTTCAACTTATTTCGATCACTCAAAGTGTCAGTCTGATCATACTTCATCTACTAAATTATGTACCAAGCTTCTTTTGCACTCAAATATTGCATTGTAATGGAGCCTTTAAGGATTGTTTACTCATAGTTCTATAACTACATTTCGAAGGAACTTGCATAGACATGGGGGGAAATCTAATGTCGGTTCCATTCCTAAGAAAAAAGACGTAGGCAGATGATTCTCAGCCATAGATAAACTAATCGTGGTCCCGTAGCTAAATATTATAATATTTTTATATGTAAGGTTTACATGGTTATCAATATCTTTCCCTTATCTTTTCGTATACATGTTTTTTAGTGGAAGAAATCTTTTATACTATGGCCCTGTTTGGCAATTAGCTGATAGCTGATAGCTGTTAGCTGATTCTATCAGTTGTTAGCTGATAGCTGATTCTATCAGCTGATTTGACCAGCGGATTGCATTAGCTGTTTGTTAAAGATGTTTGGTAAA
>JANJEY010000001.1:586427-606241 GCA_024703695.1 Erythroxylum cataractarum | reverse complement strand
AATTATGCAATAATTATATATAATATTAAAAAATTCAAAAAATAATAAAATAATAAAAAATAATAATCGGACCGGACCGATCCGACCGGTCAATTGACCGGTTCAGACTGGATCAATTTGTAGCCGGTTTTGAAGAATAAACCGGATCGGACCACCAACCGGTCACCGGTCAGACCTACCGATCCGGTCCGAGTTTTAAACACAGTTTAGCCTTTTAGCTTAATATTACATCTGGTACATTTTCTTGCCCATTCTTGATAACATGCTTTAAAAAAATGTTTTACTTTGAAACTGGTACATAAAGCATTTGTTTCCAACTCTACAAGATCGATCATTGACAATCTATTTTGCCCATACCTAATAAATTTACAATCCTATCTGTGTGTCAACAACAACCTTAATTATTTTCCCCTTGTCTAATAACGTTGACTAACAGCTTTAGTATCGAAACTTCCCATTCACCCTTCTTCTTCTTTTTCATTGGAACGTTCACATGATTTGGTGTTCTTGACTTGTATTTTGGTCCCATGAATGAGTACCTGCCACATAAGTTTGCTCCAAATTCATATGACTATCATTAAAAAAAACCATATCTGGTCTTTAGGTTCAGCCATGGAGAGTTTTCCAAGTTCGTGAGAGGATCTGTAACATTAGGTTTAAGCTTTTAGCATTAAGAACACAGATCAATGGATTAGAATCTTTAACCACCAATTATAATTGTTTAGCTTGTACTTGCCTCGATGGTTAGGTTTAAATTGGTCCTACTTATCAAAGTAGGACATAACTTGGAGAAGAGAACCATTTCATTAATTATGAAGTTAATTACGAGTCTACCAAACTACGAACTATATCATTAATTACACATATTTTTGTTTTTCTTTTTTTTTAAGCCTTAAATGGAAAATCTTTGGATTATTCCCAAAAGCATAAGAAGACATAAATAATAACAATGTTTATTAATAAACCAAAACTTGAGTATAAAGTATAAACCAAAACTTTATACTTTGTTCAACCTCTTCCTTTGTCACTAACTTGAGTAGGTTGGCCTAATCAACTACTAGCCAGCTTGACCCAATGGTATTGGAAATTAGGAGCATGTGACCAAATGAGTCCTTTTTTTGTTTTAAATGGTAAATTTTGAATTGTGAATGTTTGAATGTAAGGAAAATTGATTTTGGAAAATAATAATAATTTAGTAAAAATTTTGCTTAAACATAAAGTTTAATAGTACACAATTTTATTCTTAACTAATAGAAAATCTTATTTTAAATTACCCACATGAAGAAAATAAAAAAATATCAGTATTTCATTAATATTAAAAATATAAATATTCCATTAATATTATATTTTTAAGATAATAAGTATTAAAATTGAAATTAATTGGCAAACATACAAGTTGTTGATGATTGGTATAATTATTATTTTAAAATTTTTGCAAATTAACATTACTCTATAGTATAATATAAAGTTAAAGTCAATGTACTACATACACGAGATCCCCCATTTTTTGAGGGTCAAAGGAGGGTCATTCATGTATTCTTTTTTGTAATTTTTACAAAGATATTGTATATATATATATCAGTATTTTATTAAAATTTTAATCATAATTTTTATACTAACTAAAATAAATTGTTTTAAAATATTTAAAAAGGTGTTATAGCATTTAATTCTAAAACAATTGGTTTAAAAACGACAACTGAAACGGCTCAAGACTGGTGAGTATGCATTCATGTTCATGACAGGACAAGTCCAGTTCAATCATAGCTTAGGGCCTATGCCTATCCTGAGTTGATCGTTTGTCTTCCTCTCTTCCAATCAGCGGATCGTGGATTGAACATTTTATGTGGCGATTAGATTCAGGACAATTCATGGCCCTTGACAAGTGGGAGCATGGGACCAAGACGTAAACGGTCGAGTACCCGATCCCCCCTCACCAGTCACCACCATAGTCAGACAGGCGCTTTCGTTTCACATTCCAAGTATTTGAATTCTTATTTCCATTTCTTTTTGTCTGCCTTTCCATTAGCAGACCGTACAGAAAGAACAGTGAAGAGTGAACACGGTTGTTTTATTTTAAATATCGAAGATCGAAGTGAACAAATTGATTAAGATTTGAATTTTGAAAAGGTTTGTAGAAAAAAGAAACCTTTTTTTTTGGCTCTCTAGTCTCTTCAATTAAAGTTCACTTCTTGGGGAGTGATTTTGAATCATATTTGTTGACTGCCCTCGCAGCTCTCTCATGGCTGGGTAAGTAACCCTATTCCTCGTTTTCCAGCTTTCTTGGATCATCTTGGAGATTGCATTGACTTTGTTTTGTATGGGTTTACTTGGATTTGTTCCGTTTGTGGTAAAGATTGATCCTTTTTACTTACCCGTCTGATCTTCGGCTATTTTCATTACATTTTTAAGTAGGTCCATCGATTTCATCATCTGGGTAGTTGTGAATGTGATAATTTACACGTTTTGTCAAGTATGTACCTTGGTTTGTTAGTGTATTGAGTGTATCTTGGTAACAGCGTTGTGATTTCTTTTCTGGGTTGGGTTGGGTACTGGAGATGGTGAAGTAATTCGATCAGTGTTAACTAGGTGAGGAAAGGGAACTGGCTTGAGGTATTGATTTTCGTATGAGAACTTGTATTTGGAAAAGAGATGCAATTCTTTAACAAATGGCACATAAAAGTTGTTTCTTTAGTTAATTTAGTGCCATCTAAGGCACTATGTTGTGATGTTTATTTGAAAAGTGACATGGGGAAGACTGGAAGTAATAGTAGAAGGCTTGACTTTCGTGTATATATGTTTGACGTTCATTTAGAACTCTAATTGTAAAGCTTTGTAGAAAATTTGTTAGGAATTTATGGCTGATTGGCTGTAGATTCTTTCATCTTTTTCTGTCTTGCCCTTGTCTTTATCGGGGATACCCAGCTGCTAAGTTTTAGATGCTGATTGCTCAAGTAATATATTTCGACAAAATCTGTTTTTCTATGAATGCTTGAAAGGGAAAATCAATTTGGTCGCTCTGAATTATGCAGATTTGTTTTGATCCATAGTGTGGGAAGTAAGAACTACCAAATAGGTACTGAAACTAAAGTTTATTAAAAGTTGTGAAATCATGTCAGCATATGGGTTGTTGAGATGAAATAGATAATTCAAGTATGGGATGTAATTTCGATTACATATCTCCCTATGTTCGATTACATTTGTCCGTCACAATAACTTTTTCTTGACTACTATGATGTTTTGTAATTGATGCAGTCCATCATGGCTGGTGGATGGCAACAGGATTGCAACAAAAATCAAGAGTGCGTGTGATCCTGGAAAAGTTGCATGGAGGAGCAATCCTACAAAGGCTTGTCCAAATTGCCAGCATGTTATTGACAATAGTGATGTATGCTCAAATATGTTCCTCTCATTTGTTTGATGTGCACTTCTGCATTCATATGCACGTGGGACACTGACCTAAGTTGGGGCTTTTTGGGTTATAGAGGCCATTTGTTATGTGTGTGGTCCAAAATGAGTTTGATGGATGGACTATTATTTGATAATAGGCTGGAACTTCAATGTTTTTCACATTGTAGCTCTTTTCAGGTACCAAATCAGCATCCTTGTGTAAAGGTGAAGTTGGACCAGGGTTTTTACTAGTGAGCATTAGAATTGGAAGCATAAGTAAAATCTTGTTAGTTGTGTAGAGGTAAAGTTGAACTTGGTACAAAATGTATATACGTAAATGTGAACCTTGTTAATAGGGCTTTCCATCCCATTTCTTCATCCTTTGAATTGTTTCACACTGTAGCTGTCACAGTCACTTGAAGAAAATGAGTTTGGTGGATGGACTATTATTTGGTTATAGGTTTGATCTAAAATGTCTTTCACATTATAGTTGTTTTCAACTAGTTTATCACGATCATTGTGCTTGTAGAGAAGGGCTTGTACGATTGAGCGTTAGAATTGGATGCATAAGTAAAATCTTGTTCGTTGTGTAGAGTTGAAAGTTGAACTTGATAAAAAGTACATTTACATAAATGTGAACCTTGTTAATATGATTTTCCAACACATTTTCTTCATTCTTTTGAATTGATTCACACTCTAGCTTTGACAATCACTTAAAAAATAAAAAGATTAGATAATCAGTTTTCTGTGTGATTTGCATCAGATTAGTGTGGGTTCTGCTTTGCACTTTGTTGTAGTGCATGGTTGCTTTGACCATAGTTACTTTTTCGATTTATTTGAGGATTAATGACTTTATTTTTGGAATTTCTAGACGTGTAATGTATATGGAGGCATATCTATCATGAGTTGATAGTAATATTTTCACGTCTGGAATTTGAGTAATGGATACTGTTATGCTCAGAGATCATATATTAGCATCTCACACATGTCAAATATGGAGATTGTACTTACTCTCCTTCTCAATGAACTTTTCTTTTCATCTTTTACCTGAATGAAGTTTGGAATAGCAAGAGTGACATAGAGTTGGAGTCTTGAACTCTACCTGTTCCAGGTTACTCAAGATTGGCCTGGATTACCAAAAGGTGTGAAGTTCGATCCAACTGATCAAGAAATTATATGGCATTTACTAGCAAAAGTTGGTGAAGGGGGTCAAAACCCCCATCCTTTCATTCCTGAGTTCATCCCTACTGTCGAAAAGGATGACGGGATCTGTTACACCCATCCTAGGAATTTACCAGGTTGGCTATCAAGAGGTCAAGTTAGTATGGTTTTTTGGTCACATCTTTAGTTTGTTATGGTTCTAACACGTGCATTTTGTAGGCGTTAAGCAAGACGGAAGCATGTCTCATTTCTTTCATAGGGCAATCAAGGCTTACAACACTGGTACTCGAAAGCGTAGAAAGATTCAAGGTGATGATTTTGGTGATGTCCGCTGGCACAAGACTGGAAGAACAAAGCCGGTGATCTTGGACGGAGTCCAGAAAGGATGCAAGAAGATTATGGTTCTATATATGAGCCCAGCCAGAGGAGGTAAAGCTGAGAAAACGAATTGGGTGATGCATCAATATCACCTTGGTACGGAAGAGGATGAGAGGGACGGAGAATATGTGATATCTAAGATATTTTATCAGCAGCAACAGGTCAACAAGGGTGACAAAAATGAAGATGAAATATCTGAAAACAGTGATGCTATGGTTGCAAAAGTGGACCCTGTCACTCCCAATTCAGTGACTCCTGATCCTCCTCGAAGTGATAGACGATGCCCAGATTCTAACCTGGTTAAAGGGCCTACAACTACCAATATCTACAAAGATCCTTTCCTTCAGGTAAACATTTTTTGCCTCTTTAATTTGTTGCTGCCTGCAGAACTAAAGGTGTGTTTCTGTGCTTTAATTTTCATTTAGACTATGACAAGCAAATGCAGATTTCCATAGCTAAGAACTATGTGGATACATTTTCTGTCACATGTCATAATATTTAACTGCAAGTTGATCATGTTTTGGTTTTGTTAAGCTAATATTAACTAAAATATCGTTTGTTATATGTGGAATATTTTTGTGATATATTACTAAGTGGAATCTATATTATGCTAGTTGTTGCAACAAGTTCCTTTTCTATTTTAAAAGATTGTTTACAGAAAGAGATACTGACGTCTAAGGTTGGTGCTTCTTCAGATTGCTGATATAGAAGATGAGTTTCTACCTGAGGTTGAGATTCCGAACAACAATGACCAACCCAAGTCGGGAAATCATTGTCATCTACCTGAATGTGAGATTCCGGACAACGGTGACCTGCCCAAGACAGATACTCATTGCAATCAAGTGGCTGAAACTAATGAAAATTCTCAGGAATTTCCAAAGTGGTGGGACAGTCAAAACTTGATGGATTCACAGCAACTAGTGGAAGGGCTATCCTTATGTGATGATCTCCTTCAGAGTCAATCTCCAAACCGGGATGGAAATGACAATGAAAGAACTGATGGTAAACCTCGTCTTTCCGATTATGCGAAGTTAGGACCAGAGAACCTGAAGAAAGATCTCGAGGAATGCCAAAACCTAGTCCTTGATCCGGCAAACATAGATCTTGATACGCCTCCAGAGTTCAGACTAAGCCAGCTAGTATGTTTTTTATTCATTTTGTTTTACGTTCACATATGAAATAATTCTTCATTCTGATAATTTCACCGTTTACTAACTGCAATATTCCTTATCTACTTACAGGACTTTGGATCGCAGGATAGCTACATTTCATGGGGTGTAAAGATGCCTGACTGATGTTTATTACGGTACAGTGTTAACAGTTTTGTACTTTTGCACTCATCATCGCGAAAAGTATGCCCAGTGGTGATGGTTCTGGGTCATGATTTTGTACTGAATGCCTTGATCTGTAATTCCTGATGGCAAAGTTCCAATGTGTTTTGTAACCACACTTGTGTGGAAAGGATCCAACTTTATGGTCCAATGTGCCTCTTTGGTTTCAGGAAAGTTGTGTTGCCCTTTGGTTTCAGGAAAGTTGTGTTGCCTTTGTAACTAGCAAATCGCATCCAAGATCAATCGGCATGAATTGCAAATGTAGTTTCTGTTTTCATTTTCAGAAAGTGTTACTTAGATTGTGATTAATGATCCAATTTCTGGATTATTAATGTTCATGAGGAGCGGGTTGATAAGCAGTAATTGGACAACATAAGATTAACACAGGATTCAAACTCGTATCTGTTCAGATATTCCTGATTCCTTGAACCTGTCAAAAAGAAGAAAAAGAGATAATTATCCTAAGATGTAGATTATCGTGTACAATCAAGAACAGGCGACAGGAATGGATCAGGCAGTATGGACCATCTCATTATTAGCAGAACTCGTGTCATGTCTTCAGATCAGCACCAATTCTCGAGTCAACAATGTCGGAACTTGAAATCGAAACGTTTCATGAGCTAGTGGAAACATTACGGATTGGTCAAAGTGGATTAAGACAAACATATGGACCAACAACCTGGATGTTTTAGCAGGTTCCAGGCTATAGTTGTCTTGTTGCTGGCAAGCATAATTGCTTGGAATGATCCTAGAAACTCATTGAATGGCAGATTGAAACCAAGAGACCCTTCCCTGCCTGAAAAGGTTGGTGAAACAGGACAGCAACTATTTGGTAAAAGAGTTATTGCACCTAAGGTTAGAGTTCTATTGCCTGTCCAAACAGCAGAAAGGCACTTCCTGAATAAACAACATGGCTCAGTTTTGGGACTTCCCATTCTATTCCAACAAGAAGGAGAATGAAAATTTCAACTGAGATTCAGCTTAAAGATCTTCAATGTTCATACACTTTGAAGATTTGAAAAAAAGAAGAAGAGAGATTTTCATGAATTTTCATATAATTTAAGTAATTTTAGAATTTTTAAAATTTTTAAAAGTATCAATTTTTCAAAAAGATCTCATCTTTTAGGAATATTACAAAATCTATAATTAATGCTTGATAAGATTATTGAAGAACAGGCCCATCAAGAAGGTGGTCTAGACACTGCATAGTATGATTGAGGAACAGCAACGGGGATTCTCATCGGCCATGTACGGTGGTGCTGGGGCTTTGGATTAGGAGTCGCACGTGGGCTTCGTTAAAGCTGCTGTCTTGACCAGTTTCTTTCACTCTTTCGTCTCTCTGGTACAGACCAGACATTGTGAGTGGTGGCACCTACGACAACAACAGGGCATACATTATGTTGGAAATTACAGCCATTTTACATCTGTTTAGACACTCACTGTCATGTCCTCATTTAATTCTCATATTAGTGTAAGAAGTAATGTATTAAAAATTATACCAAAAAGTTAAACAAATAATTTAAAAAATTTAAGGTTTAAAAGTTGGATCAAAATTATAATATTATAAAATTAATTAAAAATTAAATAAAATTAAGAATTTGAAATATTATTGAAAGATATTATCCTTATTATTCGAAAAATTTTAAGTTTAATTAAAAATTTATTAAATAAAAATTAATCTATTTCTTTTAGTTTATATAAACTTATTAATTTATAAAAATTGACTAATTAATTAATAAATTAGCTAATTTTTAATAATAAAAATTATTAAAATAAATTGAATTGAAAAATTAAAAACTTAACTAAAAAATTAGGTGATTCAAATTGGTTGAATTTTTCAATTGTTAAGAAATAACTGTTAGTGTAGTAGTTTTTTCTCAATCAAACCCGAAGCTAACGTGTTAGGATTTTTCCTCCACTTTTAATGTGAAATTGAAATAGAAATTTATTAAAAATAGCTTATTACTCTGGATTCTGTAATTACCTTCACTGTAATCATATATGAACCTGAATAATTGGAATAATCATATGATTACAGGTTGTCCAAAATAATAATTATTTTTATCTATGTTTCTTAACCTAATTATTAAATTTTTATTTAACACACATTGAAAAAAACTATTAAAAAAGAAAAGAATTGAAACTGTGGCATTTAGCAATAAAACAAATGTTAGTTACATTATATTAATATGCCTATATGACAATAGGATATTATATCTATTTTACTCCTAAATATTTTAAAATATCCTCACATATATAATGAAGGCTAATCCACAATTTTTAATTTTTAATTTTAGTTTTAGCATAATAATTTAATTATAAATCCTAAAATTCTTATGAGTGAAACCTGTGTCAACAAATAATAATCAATAAAAATATAAATAATTAATATAATTTCATTCAATTCATAACAACAACAACTCCCATAATAATTCCATTGACTCGAGAGGTTAATGGTATTCTAATAGTACAAGGTCTTACTTCTAATTAATAAAGAGATTGTTTTCAAATAATTCACCTACATAAATTTAATTCATAATTTATAATTCATAATTTGAATTTTCAGTTTTAAGCTTTAACATATCTATTTAGTAATATTTCTAATAAAAACCATATATCTTAGTTTAATTCAACACAAATTATATATATATATACCTAAAATTACAAAAATCCTATTACAACCCATAAGTGATGCTTCTTACTCATGATTGCAAATATATAGGTAATGCATGCCTTTTTTAATATAGAAAGCGAATATGAAGGACATATTATTTGGTCAAAGGAGTCATGAGTAATAGGTGAGCATTATAACATGCCAACAAATTCCATCACACCAACTTGTAAAATATGGATAGTTCCAACCCTAACTAAAATTTTAGTTTAATTTTAAATTTATAATTAAAATTTTTATTTCTAAATTTAACAAAATTTACTTGAAACTAAAGCTCAAAACTCAAAAATAAAAACATTTAAAACTTCACAAAAGTTTAAAATTTATAGCATTTAAACTCATCCCGTCTCATCTAACTTGTAAAATATGACTGGAGTTATCTTTATGATTTCAACCCGAATTTAACATCAACGGAAAATTTTTTAATTAATTGAAATTTAGATTAAATTTGAATATAATTAAAAATTTTATAGATTTTAAAGTTAACAAATCTAACTTAAAATTTAAAGCTCGAAATTCAAAAGTATAAAAACTTAAAATCGAACTAAATTTTGATTTTTGGTCTAGTTTATAACTCTATAAATTTTATTTATTAGTTAACAACTCAATTTAATCAAATTTAGAATTAAGGTCGAGTTTATTTAACATATTATGAACAAGATACTAAGCTCGAGTCTTATAAGGCTTAAATGCGATCCAAATTAAAAAAAGAAAGGAGAAATCTTAGTGCTTGATTGCTAAACTAAACTTGGGATCATCATATGATAAGTTTGGTCTTGTTCATATCCATTTTCAAACTTCCGAAGAAGTACATAAATCCAGTGAAATAAGATGCTAAACACTCAAGCTTATAACACATCTCAGAAGAATAACAAGGAAAGAATGAAAAGAACCATGATTGGAATTTTCGATTCATCACTAATCCGATCAATGTTTACATCTAAACCCCATAAGGGAAATTTAGAAAAAAAAAAAAAAAAGTAAAATCTCACCAACAACCATATATATCTCGAAGAAGCTATGTACACTCCACCAAGAACTGAAACAAAAATGGTTTTTACTCGTGCCAACAAAGAAGCATGACCACACATCTTCTTATTATATAGAGCCTAGCTCTTTGCTCTCTAAGAACAGCTCCTAGTCCTCTACTTGATAGCCTTCTCTTTGAGCTTCCATTGCTCATCTTCATATTTGCTCTTTGAATGGAAAACAAAAAGAAGAAGAAGAAGAAGAAGAAAAGAGGTTTCTTAGGTTTTGTTTTTGAGTTATTATAAACTTGAGGTTGATGATGATGATGAAGTGAGTAGAGAAGAGAGTGTGTTTATATAGTAAGAAGAGTGTGGTCCTGTTCTCACAGTGGTCTTGGAAACAGCCAACGATCGAGCATGAAGGAGCGTGAAGTGTCTCTTAAACCACCAGACAATGTCGCCTTGACCACACAACCCCACTTGGCTTCCATAACCCTAATCTTAAGGAATCTATCTATATATATATATGTTTAATTATTTATATTAAGTGATGATAAGACGAAGAAGAATGCATATGTATCATTTCTCTTTCTTTGTCACAATCTATATCCTAACTCGTGTGGGCATCAACCACCGGCAAGATGGGTCGGCCATTACTTCAATAAGAGTAACAAGTTTCTATACTTTATTCGATGCCTTTCGACTCTTAGTATGAAGATGATGATGATGTGATTATTAGTGAAAACTACCCATTAAATAAAAAGCTTTTGACCAACTTTTGATTATTGTTAATCGTTATTATTATTATAAATAATAAAATTATTATTTGATAAGATAAATTTTTTTAATTAATAATAATAACCACTAATGACCATTAAAAATTGGCTATGTAATTAGGTCATACCCATAAGTTAATTAATATTGATAATTTCTTTATAATAATTAATAAAAATAATTTTATATTTAATTACTTTTCATATTCCGTGATGATTATGAGACCGCTTTTAATTTTTTTAACCTTGTTATAATGTTTTAAAAATTAAATCGAAAGTTAAATCGGTAAAATAAAAAGTTTAAAGTTTAAAAAGTTCAACAACTAGCTAAAGATCGAATAAAATTTAAGAATTTGAAATATGATTTAAAAAGATTACTAAATATAATTAATTAATTAATTTTGGTTTATAACAATTTATTAATTTATAAAAATTGACCGATTAATTAATAAGTTGATCAAATTTTAACAACAAGAGTTATTAAAATACATCCAACAAAATTTTGACAAATTCAAAATTTTTACAGTTAAGCCGAGACCAAACTATCAAAATTTTAACTACTGCTTGAACCCAAACATTTGAATCTATATTAATTTAAATATTTTTTATTTGACAATGATTAAATTTTTTTAATCATTCTTTATATATTAAGGAGTCTTTTCCTTAATAATTGGTTGTAGTAAAAAAAATCTTCTGTTCCTAAATAATCCGTTCCTTTTGTTCTTGTGAAATCTCATCCATTTAATTTTGATTTATTTATTGCAATGAATGGATGAAATTACTTTTGGAGCAGGAGGAACAGATTTTCGAGAATAGAAGATCTTGTTCTAAAAGGTTCATCCCCAATCTCAAGGGCCCCCAGTCGCAGGCTCGATCACCGCTGGAGGATTGAATCACGATTTAATCTTGATCAACCTCCTAATAGAGCGGTCTATTACCTCCTGTTGTTGTCAAGAGTCGAACCTAGGACTTTGTTCCAATTGACCATGTTAGTTAGCCAATCAAGCTATCCGTGCGAGCAAGAGAATAGAAGATCTGATCCCGCTTTTAGTGCTTTTCCTTTTTTTTGTTTGATTACAAAATTTTTATTTTTTCGAAAATGTTAAATTTTAGTAATAAAACAAATATATATGAATTATTGTTATTAAAGATAATCGAGCCATTTGGTAAAAATGTAATAAACTCTTAATTGATTAAATATATATTTATTAAAAATTAAACACGATCTACAAACTTATATTTAATTTATATATTATTCTATAAATTATTTAAAAAATCATATTTTAAAATTTTATATTACACTACTGACTACACCACAAAGCAAACCTACGACTTTCCAGGTCTCGTGTTCCTCCCCGTTTGATAGAAACTGCCATTGAACGTCATCGTAATTAATAAACAAACGAATCATTAACTTTATCCTCTAATCTCACGAATTTCTTGATTAAAAATTTTAAAAATCTTAAATAATTTAATTTAATTTTTAACTTTTCGATTCAATTTATTTTAATA
The DNA here is from genome assembly GCA_024703695.1 of Erythroxylum cataractarum. Classification (NCBI taxonomy): domain Eukaryota; kingdom Viridiplantae; phylum Streptophyta; class Magnoliopsida; order Malpighiales; family Erythroxylaceae; genus Erythroxylum; species Erythroxylum cataractarum. The sequence goes on along the minus strand of JANJEY010000001.1, from coordinate 594,060 downwards.
ATTCTTATTGTTAAAAAACTAATCAATTTATTAATTAATCGATCAATTTTCGTAAATTAAAATTCTTATAAATTAAAATAAGTCAATTAATTTACATTTTACAGTCTCTTTTTTAAATCAAGCTTCAAATTTTTCAACAAATAACAATATTTTTCAATCATATTTTAAATTCTTTGATTTTATTCAATTTTTAATCATTTTATAATATTCTAATACTATTTAAATTATTTAAAATTTAAAACTTTTATGTTACCCATTTAATTTTCAATCTAAGTTTTAAAACATTAAATCACGATATCTTTAAGTTATTATTCTTTTGTTGCTTCTTTTCAACTTTTTTTATTTTCTTTTTTTTGTTAATTTACGAGGTATTTTAGGTGGATCCGAATTTTCAGTGATACCTTAAGCTATTATTACATTCAGGTTAATACTCGCTCATGCCTTATGAGATCCCGTGGGGCGCTCAGCATTATCACCAAGTATTTAGTACTGATGCATTCACAAGTAGGAGTCCCCTTACCATTGGACTTTATTTTTCCTTTTTCTAAGGCAAGCACAAGATATGTTAGATGCTATATGTAGGCCTTTAACTTAGTATTTAACACATGACATTTAAGATATTTGGACTTAAGATATTTAGATGCTATATGTAGTGCTTGACCTTAAAATAAGTAAATAACACATCAACTTAGTTGTTTGAATCTATCATGTGGGTAAACCTATATTATACTTCATATGTTTTGATCCTTCAAATCCATTAAAATATGGGATGGTGTCTCACAAAATTGGTATATTCCACCTAATCTTGTGGAAGAATAGATATGAAAATCAAAAAGCTGTTTATTTGATTCCAACATAAGTTCAAAGATTTTTCTTTACTTAAAGTTTTAAATTACAAATTACAAAATATAGTATACTACGAGCTATTAAAATGATTCTTAAATAACATCTGGTAGGAGTCTCGTTGAAACGTGAAGTTTGAAAAGGTCTAATAATACAACATAAAATATTGTGATTAGGGTTTGCAATTAAAATTTTTAATTTCCTATTAAATATAAAAAAAATGTTCATCAGACCCTACTTATGAAGGAATTTAAAAATATGTTCATCAAACCTTATTTTATCAAAAGAATTAAAATATATGAAATTTTTATAATCACAAATTAAAAAAAAAGGCACACATTCAATACCTAGCTAGCCATTTTCTTACTTATTTACCCTATCAAGTGCATAATTCAATGCCCTCAATGTCTAGTGTTAGACTCCCAAAGCTTATAAATGCAATATAATAATCAAAGTGTTCAAGTCCAGGTCTGATGTCATGTTGTACTGGACAAGAAGGTCAGAATTGCACGTGAAGTTCTCGTGATTTACAACCCAATTTGCTTAGTTTGAAGTTCCAACTCCCAAGAATAAGGAGAAGAAAATTTTCATGAAGTGCTTGAGTGGGACAGGATCTGAAAAGCTGAGTTATACCCATTTAACTAGTGATAATTCAGTATAGTAATGGATCTGCAACAAATCAACATGAAGTAATGTATTGTTTTCTGAAGCACAAATGGTTAGTCTTGTTCCAGCTAAATGTTGTACGGACTGAACTGAAACTGTGATCTGTAGTTGAAATGTATAGCTGGTTTGATGACCATCAAGTGTGGAACCTCCATGTTTCTGAATTCTGGCGTTCATCGAGGAAAGTGCAAGACCAGCCTAACATATAATATACAATGCCTAGCAACAGTGTCACTTCATTTAATTCTCTCGTATGTACAATCACAATAGTGCATCACCAATATCGTAAGTAATGAACAACCTTACCCGTGAACGTGATGTCAAACGATTCCAAGTATGTTTCTGCAGAAATTCCAGCTGTTCTCTTCCATTTTTAATGTATCTTTCTATTCCTCCATTATAGTCTGGTTATACACAAAAACAATATGTACATACAGTTCTCATTCCTCTCTTGGAATCCACCTACTCCACCACAGGCTCTTCCTCCGTCTAGTTAGCTCGTCCATGCTCTCGTTCAATGTTCTTATGATCTTCCTTTGAAGCCGAAGAACTGATGCAAGAACATTTCTCTGAGCACTTGCTTTTTTTCTAGGTTCTTGTTTTTCCTGAACAGTAAGAACAGACATGGGGTCACAAGGTAATGTAGGTTAATGACAGTTAATAGCAATGGAGAGATGTAACGTGATTAAAGAACATACTCTAAGTTCTTGAAGCTGAGCTTCTGTAAAGCCGCCCTCTTTCTCGGTTCCAGACTTTGCCATTAGCTGAATGATCCACTTTGCAGCTTCTCCATAATCCTGTTGTGTTGTTCGAAAGAGTTGCAACCTCAGTTTCTGCATGAAGGACAAAGCTAGTAGTCCTTCCCTGTCAAAGTATGGATGAGCCAATGCGGTTTTTGCACTTATTCTTTGACGTGCTTTGTATCGAACCATTGATGTTAAAAGCTCCCATCCTATCCCATCATCCAAATCCAGTAACTCGAAACCCCTTCTTTGATCAGGGGTGGCTCGTGGCTCTATACTTCTTCTCCATGCAGCTAAGTCATAATCACACCTCTTAAGCTGACGATTGAATTGTATTAGGCTATTGTCCGTTCGTAACCCCGGAAATGCCTGTGACATGGTAGCTATTACGATGTGAATAAAGCCAACTTGGTAAGACTGATCATGAACACAATGGTAGATAATAAGCAGCAAAGAAGATATCTCATAAAATTGAGTCCGGTTACTGCAAAACAGAATAGGACCTAATTGCATAAGCCACAAGCATGCTGCATTCTAAAAGCAAATGAACAAGAAAAGGGTGCCTTAGACTCATGGAAATTTCCATATCATCATGAACTTTTGAAATCTGTTCTTTGATTAATGTTAAGATTCTGCAATTAACAACGTAAGTCTACAAGATGGAATAAATGGTAAAATTACATAATTAAGTTTGAACTAAGAGGACCAAAAGTAAAACTTGGATGTGATACTACTTCCAAATACCTCAAATTCAGTTTTCTACAAGTCCCGTAGGCATTCAGTGTCGGAAAAATAATAGGCTCGCAAATACTTGCATACTAACACAAACAGAAAAGGATGAAGTCTTTGTATTATAAATTTTATTCTTGCCTTTTGCATGAGAAAAAAACATTAAATAACTATTTACAGAGAAAAAGAATAATTCTAAACTCACCAATATAAAGTCACTTAATATTAGAATAAAAGAGAAAAATACTTTTAATGGCACAAAAATACTTGTTTAACAGAAAAAAACTGATCACTTTGTCTTTATTTCTTCACAACTCTCTCTAAATAACTCAAAATGACTCAAAAATTAGATTCGTTTGAATCTAGACGGATGCAGCCTGAAAACGCCTTTTAAATTACCTGAATTGATTAAGATTTGACCATTTGAATATTCCTTTAAAATTTTGGCAGGTGTCAAAGAGTAAAGTTTACTCCTAACAACCACTTATCACCATACAGGTACACTTAAGTCTTGTATGAATTACTGCTGCTGAGCATGTAGCGGTAAGACTAAACGATGAGTGCATAGGATACTACTGATAAATGTTGGTATACAGGGGCATGCAATAAGAACTAAGTTTTATATTTAGCCTTCAAGATGAGGACAGTAACTGCTAAACATGATAATCAAAGTTAATCAGAAACTTCATGTTACTCACCATTTGCAGGAAGATCAGACCAGCACTATAAATATCGAATCTATCTGGCAAATTCAACTGCAATATTATCAAACAGATGAAAGGGAAAGTTAATCCTCACTGATTAGACGTCACCTTTTAGTATTCAATATAAACAGAGTTTAAAGTCCATGTATTTACCTGCCACAACACAGGTGAAAGTGCAGTAGCCACTGGAACAGAAGGTGCAGATGGAGTTTGTGTACTCATGATATATTGTTCTGGTGCAGCATACCTGAAAAGGGTTTTCAGAGAAAATGATTGTGATCGCAAACAAGGGTGTGAGCAAGACAAGATAATCATTTACATCAAGTAAAACTTTGTAGGTAATCAACTTCATATCAATTTAATTCTTGAACCATATAGGGCTTCTCAAACCTAAATTTCAGTTTTATCATGCCAGTTTTAGTTGTTCAGACTACATGAAGCTACCAATTTTCCATGGTTTGAAGGGAAGTACCTTGGATCCAAAAGAAACTCCTTTGGGATATAGTTTATTCCTACTCGCAGATCTGTTGCGGCTCCGAGATCAATAATCTTGAAAGTACGAGACTCTACATGGACAGTATTATCAATAAGAAATCACTGTCCATATATTACTTAAAGCTTACTTTTACATTCAAGAAACTATATTCTTGGTATCCTGACCTTCAGAAAAAATGATATTCTGAGGCTTGATGTCTCTATGTACAATTCCTGTAGAGTGAAGACCATCCAATGCAAATAAAATCTGTCTCATGATAGTCCGTATGATTCTGTTTTCCCTTTCTTGTCCCTTTGGCAAATCTTGAACCTCCTCAAGAATCATAGTTTCAACCTGGAAACTTACACAACCATCAGACATCTAGGTATTGAGAGTTGAACAACATCAAGATTAAAACTGCAGAAATTGACTAGAACAAATAAAAGTTGACACTTCAAATTTCCAAAAATCAAGTCAGCTATTTGATTGAAACAATGGGTCTAAAAAGACAAAGTCTCATCCATCACTAATTGAAAGATGTTGTTGTCTCAGTTAGACACACACCCTTTTCAAGTTTGGATTGTTCTTAAATCTTAATTTCCCATTTTAGTTCAATGCATAAAATACAGTTGAAGCAAAACTGGTATCAGAAGAATAAGTGATTGACTGAACTAACATTATAGGGGAACTCTCTGCTCTGCATCAAATCACACAATGTGGCTCCACCTTCAAACCGCCATAACAGCCAATATTCAGCACCTTTCTTCGTAGAACTCTGCGAGTAGATCCAAGACGAGAGTCTCAGTATTTAAGTACAAAATCAGAAACTGAAACTCGTGATCTACAATATAACTAGCTAAATATCTTGAGATAATGATACCCTTAGTTTATATGATAACACTAGTCATAACAGAGTCACACCTCAAGAAATCCATACAGAAATTCGGCACAGCTGCTCGCGCAAGCTCTTCGAACACGTTCATTCATCCAAATTTCCACAGCTCCATATTCAGTGGCCTTTTTCAAAACTAAGTCATCCCTCTAGCATTAAGTAAAAAGTATAAATTAGCAACCCACATTTGTTTTCTAGTCTTTCTCAGTCGTTCATATCTCATATTCACTTACTATTAAATGAAAGTAACAAAAAGGAACAAGGAAAAAAGTGAATTGCCATTATCTAGTTTCCCATTTGCTGATGCAACACAAGATTTCATGAGTAGATGAGTGAGTGCTTCTGACTCACTCCTCTATTCATAGCCAAGAATTATAGGTGTCACAATCAAAAGATATCCAAGACATAAATGCACAATCGATATCAGAATTCACCAAAAGAAAGGAAACCAATTGAAATAAAATTGCATGTTGTGAACCAACAAAAAATCAGGAAACAGATAGAAAAAGTGGAAGCAAGAACCTAGAATCAGTAAGACCTTGTTTCAAACACTTGAAATACCTTGGAAGAAGTCTTTTTTGCTAGAGAAACTCTGTAAACCACTCCAAATGATCCTTCCCCTAATTTCTTCCCCAAAACAATGTCATCCTGCCAGGAAAATCAAAACCCAATAGCAAAAATACTCAACAGGGGGACAAAAAGCACTGTGTATAGCAAAATCACCAAGACCCAATCAGAATCACAAACCTTTTTATAGGTGGGTCGAATCAATCTCTCCACAAAAGCAAAAACAAACATGTCAAAGAACCCAGGAGCCACACCAGGAGTAGCCCAGAGGTAAGAAAGAGCACCCAAAGCCAAAACAGCTCCAGGTGCTGTAAGTGTCAACCCACTAGACTTTGGCAAAGTGCTTCTGTAAATTATATCCCCACACTCCATCACTGTACATGGTAGCCCAACCCCAACACCCAAGAACAGGTTGTGAACAGCATCTTTAAGGAACTCACCTCCTGAAGCAAGAGCTACGAGGGTTCCAGCTTTTGAAGCGTTGGATCTTGGGGAGGGTTTGACGTTAAGTTTCTTGCCAAAGAAAGAAAAAGAAGAAAAGGGCTGAGAATTGAGCTTGAGTGGCACTATACCAGCTCCATTTGAAGCCACAGTGGCCATGCCTGTGCTGAACAGAAGCCGGGTTGGATAGTTCGTAAAGACACAAGCTTTTTTAGTCAAACCTGCGTCCAACGTAGACCACAAGTTCTGCTTTTGTCCTTTTTCAGTTATTCTTACATTTCTCTGATTTTTTTGAGCTTGGTTCGGGCAATGACGGTTATTACAGGTACTTTTTGTGGAGGGAAATGGCTGCAAGAGGATTAATCAGCGATATGCACCACAAGCGGCACGTAGATTGTCTGAGTCATCACATGCTAGCTACTCCGTCTTAACATAACAAAAAGTGTACGGATTTTTTAGATTTTTTAAAATTCAAGTCTAATTTTTAATTTAGTAATTTAATAATTATTAAATTAAATTAAAAATTTTTAAATTTTAGTTTATTAAATTGAATTTTTAAATTTTTAATATTAAATCTATTATCCCTTTGATTAAAAGGAACTTATAATGTTTATTAAAATGAAGGCTTCTCAAACTCAAGTAACCTACTTTAAACTTAAGTATTCATGTGTCATTGTGACTAAACTCTAGTCTTAAATATGAGAATGGGTTGGATCAGGTCAAGTATATAGTCATTTCAACCTAGTCAAGCTTGTGTTGCATTGATTTCAGGTTGAAAAGAGCTAAACTCCAAGCCGCTTGTCATCCTTGTTAAGCCCAAGCCCATATCAACAAATTTAAACATAAGTATTCACATCTAAGTAAGATCTAACTCGAGATTCTTAAATAGGAATTAAAAATCTTATGTTCCATTTACTTATGATTTACTCTGTTCTACCCATCCACAACAATAGATTTTAGTGGACCTTAACAAAATCTAAGTCTATGGTTGTGGATAAGTGGAACAGAGTAGGTCATGAGTAAATAGGACAGAGGATTTGAAGCCTCCTAAACATATAAATGAGTTAGATCTATCGTCCACCCGACTCAATTGGATTTTTTAAAGGCACGATTTAAAGTTTGATTGAGTTTACTTGGGTCTAAGCTTATTTGAATTATCTAAAATGACATTATTTTAAGAAAATTTTCTAAAATTACATAGTTTTAATATCTTAAATTTAAGACTAAAATAATATTGTCGATGATTTGAAAACCAATCAAACTCGAGCTTTACTCAAATTTTGATTTAACTAAACTTATCTCGTTGATTTAGGATCAAATTAGACTCGATTCCAAATTGGTTGTTATCTCCATCAAGTCTCGATCAAACCCGACTCAATATGACCAATCCTGACTTTAGGAAGGAGCAAGTAGGGCACCTGCCTAAAGCTCCACGTTAAGGGGCCATTGTCACTACCATGGTCATTCTAAGGTTCACTTACATTTTAGCATCGTTCCAACGTTGATGCTTTTAATAGCATACGAGTGAGAATCAGAATAGAAAAGGGTGGAACAATTCTCCTGTCCTCCTGAT
>JANJEY010000001.1:537858-563897 GCA_024703695.1 Erythroxylum cataractarum | reverse complement strand
GACTATGAAATGGTGCGTCTACAATTAGTGGTACACCATATTATTTCTATTTTTTATAACACTTACGATTTTGTATATTACCCAAAAATGTCTCCACACTCCGGATTGATTTCACTCTTGGTTTGTATAGGATTGGGACAACATTTGGGCCCGACTTCGAGTTCAACCTGAAATTAACGGGTCAAATTTGAGTTGATAGGATCTTAAATCTCTTTTTTTTTTTTTGGGCCCCGAGATTGATTTTAAAAACATTGTGCCTCGGACTTGGATTGTACATGTCGATCCGAGGCTTGATAATTATAAAAAAATATTTTTTATTTTAATAAAAAATAAAATCAATAGTTGCCTCAAACTAGGGTAGAAGTTGTCAGCCCGAGTTGGACCTGGGCCATCTCTAGTCTACGATTATGAGTAACTAAAATCAATTTTTAAAAATCGAATCAAAGCTTAAACCGATAAGATAAAAAAATTTAAGCTTAAATTATTCAACCGATATTAGACCATTACAAAATTGATTAAAAATTGAAGATTTTAAAATAAAATTAAAAGAAATAGCCATTATTTATTGAAATTTTTGCAATCTAATTTTAAATTGTATTAAATAAAAATTAAATAAATTTATTTTAGTTATAAAATTCTAATTAACTTACAAAAACTGATTAATCTTTAACAATAAGAATTATTCAAATAATATAAACTAAAAAGTTAAAAATCGAAATAAAAAATCATCCGATTCAAATTGAAAACGAGATTTTATTTCTAATACTTAAGAGTCAAAACATATCTTCAATTTTCTACATTTCATGAGTTTAAGTCATTAAGAGACCAATTAGCTACTAAGTTATTCTTCAAAGTCACAACATAGGTAACACCTAAACTACAAATTGACTTCATTAAACATATGTTAAACTTATTAATTAATTAAACAAAAGACTAATTTGATCCTTCGAGCATTTTAAATAATACCACTAGCGTGAAACTTTTTTTTTAATTATTAAATTTGTCTAACCCTTGAATCTTACTTCATTAATTTCCACCAACACTATACTTGACTAGACTTTATTAAATTCAAATAAAAAGCCTTCATATGCTTAATTAACACATAATAGATTATGTCGAATCTTCAAAATGCTAATTCATATCACCTAAGATTAATTTTATTAAATATGGTATTTAGTAAATATGGAATTGTTCCGAGATTGAATTGTATCAGAATTTAAATATTATTATTTTCTTAATTTTAATTTACTAATAGAATTAAAGCACTATTGCTTTAAATTAATAAATACAAGGATCCAAATCATCAAATAATGTTTCTCCTTTTTTCAAGATTGGTCAATTTTGACTATTCCATTTTTGACTTTTGAGTATAGTTTAACGTAGATTTATAGGGTTCATATCTTACCACCTCATATGCTTGACTTGCACACCATAAATTTAAGTTAAAATATTCCTATTCAAAATCAACCATTTGAGGAATAATTATGAGGTTTAAGTAAGGCCACGAAGGCTCTCAAGGCACCGCCAAGTGAAGATACGAAGAAGTATTATTTAATTTTTGATTATGACTCATTAATCTCAGTTTTTAATGCTAATATAAGATATAATTACACAACAATAAGCTTACTTCGTAGTCAAATACCATCGACTCCCATATAAGTTCTAACCGCAACATCGAGAAGTAATTATATACTTTTAACATCATTTTCAGCAATCAAACCCTAACTTAAAGCCGATATAATCAGTGTTTAAAAAATTAGACCGAAAATTAAATATGTAAAATAAAAGAATTAAGGTTTAAAATGTTTAATTATTATTGGACTGTTATAAAACTGTTTAAAGATTAAATAAAATTAAAGAATTTAAAATATAATTGAAAGGAATTGTTGAAGAATTTGAAGTTTAATTAAAACAGAGATTATTAAATGAAAATCAATTTATTTATTTTAGTGATGAAAATTGACCGATTAATTAATAAATTGATCAATTTTTAATAACAAAAATTATTAAAATAAATCAAACTGAAAAATTGGACAGTTAAAGATTTTTACGATTGAGCCGGTTGAACATGTTGAATTTTTTAAATCATTATTGCTTTGGTGTATTTTAAAAGATATTAATTTAGATATGTGGCCATAATTATGTAGTTTAATTATCAAATAATTAAAATAATAGAAACAAAGGTTATATAATCCAAAAAATTATTTCTTAATAGGACTAATCATAAATAAAAATTAAATTTATTACTAATATAAAATTTATATTAAATTAACTCGACATCTTTTTTAAATAAAATAATTATCATCGTCATTATCAATATTCAATTAAAATCTTGCTAAATTGCAAAATTTGAAAATGTCTAATATCACATAACTTTATCTTTAAACTAGTAGAAAAGTCGTTTAGCTCTTTAAGTAAAGCAACAAATCAATTGATTTGTAGTGATTGTAATGAAGAATTCTTCAAAGCTTACAAGAAAAAAGTGGAAACAGCTTCTCGAAGCAGGCCACAAAAAGGATTTTTGACACCTAATTTTGGAGAAAAACAAAAAACCATTGACTTCGTTGACCTCGATAGTTGCATCAAAGTCTTATATGATTCCATATTTCTCTCCAGGTTCTGAGCAGGCACCTACCCGTGCCTGTGAACAGGAGGAGGAGATGAGCAGGTTGACTAATAAGATCTTTTAAGTAATTCTTATTTTGTTCCGTTAAATCTCATTCATACATGCGAAGTCTACATAAATATGTGAATCAGATTAATTATAAGTTTAGAACAAGATTAGAACACCTTTAGTTTGAGTGAGCCCGTATTATTGAATTTTGTCCTGCCCCTTACGGGATGTGAGTGTGACCAGGAACAAAATCCAATAGTGCAAATCCACCCAAACCAACCTTAATGAGAACGGGATACTCCAACGTAATAAAAGAGAGAATTTTAAAAGCAGAAGAAAACAAAATTAATAACTATGCCAAATTGCTATTGCTATTGGTATTGCTAGCCAACTACACATCCAAGTGGACATTTTTTTATTTGACTTTGTGATATTATTTATTTATTTATTTTTCTCCATTTATGCGTGCCATGTCGGCAACATCTTGCCAACTTGTCGGCTGAGTGTTTTTATTATATAAAATGTCACATTTTTCTTGCCAAGTTGGCCCTAATTTTGCATGTGATTTAGTGGATTCCTTTAATTTTCTCGATCTGTGAAAATCAACAAAGATCTAGACCTAATCAATCAACAAATATCAAGTTTTGGTGCCATTGTAGCATATGGACAAAGAGTGTTATTATCTTCTTTTTATCTTTGGATGATTCTATCATCTTTAAGTATGCATATATATATATATATATTAGGGTTTCTCTCATACCATCACACTTACTTGTACAGTTTTATAATATATAAAATTGTACATGTAAGCAATGTTAAAAAACAGGTCAATCACTCAAAAAAAATACGGACTAAACCGGATCATTTCATACTCCGATTCACTAATTCTTCGGTCTAACTGATCGGTTCAGTCCGATTTTTAAAACACTACATGTAAGTGTGAACCATACCATCACAAGATAAGAGAGAGACCCTAAGATTAAGGATTTCTTTATTTGACACAGACCCACATCTGAACCAATAGGAAGAGTTCTGTGGCATGCAGGAGCCAGTTGGTTCTTGTGATATGGCCAATAGGAATGACTTTTGTGTGAGTGTGTGTGTGTATCTGGTCAACAAAAGCAGCTGGTAGGTTATCGCAGAAAGTGGCCTTCCTGTCCTTTACAGCTTTGTTTTGTTGGTTTTGGTTTACTTCAAGCAATCCACAGTCCCACACTTGTGCTATTTTTCTTTGATTTTCTAGAAAAATAAGTGCCTACTTGTTGTTTGGTCTTTTGCTTAATTAGTAAGACTTTTTATACACAAACTAGAGAAACATTTTCAAATACAAACTATCTCTAGAATTATACTGTTTTTGACCAAGATTCTTCTTTTCTTGGACACTTCCTTCTATCCATTAATGAAAATTAGGCATGTCTTTTGATTTTTTTTTGGCATATTTTGTATTCCATTGTCACTTCTAATATATATATATATATATAAACAACGGTTTAAAGGTTTAATATTAAAAACTTTAAATAGATAAATTCTTTGATTCGGTTTTTAATTTTTTGGTTTTATTTAGTTTAGTAATTTTATTGTTGAAAATCTATAAGTTTGTTAATTAATTGTCCAATTTTTGCAAACTAATTAATCATTTTAAATTAAAATAAACTAATTAATTTCTTTTTTCAGTTAAAACTTAAAATTTTCAATAAGAAAATCATTTTTCAAATTCTTCAAATTTATTCAATCTTTAAATAGTTTTATAACTGTTTAATAACGATCGAATCTTTTAAATCTTAAATTTTTTGTCTTATCGATTTAACTTTCAATCCAGTTTTGAAAACTTCGAATATAAGAGTTTAAGAAGATTCCCTTTTCTCACATCATGATATTATGCCTAATCACTTTCCATTAATAGTTGATTAATGGTTTTATTACGTATAAAAAGTTAGGAAATGAAGGTGAGGATACTTGTTTATATGTGCATTTTATTTTATTTTTAAACGAGATATGTTATAATTAACACAAGTATTAAAATTTAAACAAAATCATATCAACTAATACATAATTCTCTATTGAAAAACAAATAATGCTCAAGTTTATGTAACCCTAGAGAATAGCTACAGTCACGTGGATTTACCCCAAAAGAAGGGTCGCCGCCATCCTCGTCGGTAGAGGATGAGGCAACGGTCAAAGATTTACTAATTATTTGTTTAATTTAATTAACTATTTACTCACATATAATTATTTAAAATTAAATAATTAATAAGTAATTAATTATAAGGACACCGAGTGTCATTGATTGTGAACGCGTTGTACCCAAGTTGGAAGATGAAGAAAGAAACAAAGAGTGTAAAGGAGATTGACAACAATAGTGTACAAGCGTGTGGTTGACGTTTGTGGAAAGTTTCAAAAACCTCCAAATGGTCTATTTCTTAGTTCTTGCCCCATCAAGATAAGGTTTTTTTTTTCTATTTTTGGTTATTTATTTTTTTATCGACCCTCTTAATAATATAATTTTTGATTAATTCAGGTCTAATATTGATATTACTTGTATTTTATCGTTATTTTTAATCAAAATTATGAATTTTTCGTAATGTTAAATTTTTTAAAATGTTTTAAATTATAAGAAAGTTCTATATTTTTTACTCTTAAATCATTTCTTATTCATCCGTTGAGGCAACTTTTATTCTTAGTCTTTAAGATTTATCATAAAAGTGAGATTAAGATATGATGATGAGCACTAGGAGAGACCCACCAAATGATACGGCATGTGGAATTAATCTCTAACACGTAAGACATCAAGTCATGGCGTTTTTCATTCACCTTCCGATCCATAGCTTATCTTGTTCGAAAAGATAAAAGAAGATATAAGAATCTTACCACTATGGAAAAGAGCACGAGATGCTCAATTGATTAGGGACTAGACTTGCAAGAAACAAGTTTGGATTTAATTAATATACGAAGTGATTGAAAGTACCTAATGGACATTGAAGACGTAAAAAAAAAATTAATAAAATCAAATTAGTTTAAATTTTTAATCATTGTTAAAAAGGCAATATTATAAGTAATTTTTAGAATATAAAAATTCTTAATTATCTGTCCGATCTTCAATATTCCCGATCCAACGTATGAAAGTATGATCTGATCATCAAATTAATTATTAAAAAATGAACATGTACACAAAATATAAAAGCAATGCAACTACGTGACATGTCAGGATGTAGCCAGCAATCTTGAGTCATATATTAAGTCATCTTCAACTGAAAACCCTAGGGAGTGCAGAAGTGGTAACATGTCATACCACTTTTTATATCTTAGGCTTCATAAATCATAATCACAGAGGCTGCTTGCTTGGCTAGTGGGAAAAAAAAGGGACATGGACATGGTCATGGAAATAGATAAACACATATGCTTTTTGCTTTTGAGGTAGGTATGCATACTAGGCACTAACTCTATTGAGGTTGCTGATATAAGAAGAACTAGCTTTTATTCTTGCCAAATTCGTCACAATCCTTTGTATTTTTTTAAAATATTAGTGCTTGTAGTTAATATCTTTTAATGCACGTTGAATATATATAATGATTTTAAAATTATATTATTGGTTAAAGGGTGATTCAGAAAATTTTAAAAATGACTTGTAGGTTTATTTATCGTAGCATTTAATTAATTATTTAAATTTAAAAAAATTATTCGTTATGTTTTTTTATATAAATCAATAATTTAAAATTAAATAATATATTTATTATAAACAATGTTTATAAATTTTACTTATCATTTTTAGAATTCATGTGTGAATTATAATTCACAATTTCTCTATTATATATAGAAGAAACCCACTCCCATATATTGGTTGGTTGGTCTTATGATAAGAGTGTGACATGCAATTTGGAATTTCATCATGTAGCAATACCTTTCAAACCATTGATTTGAACTTGCTGAATTGGAAAAGCAAAAAGAAACTTACTCAGCATGGTTAATTACATAAAGTGAGAGATGAAAAACTCCGTAGATGAATGGATTATTAAAGCAACCAACCTCACATCCCATTATGGAAAGTTGCATCTCTCAAGGGTTAGAGCTTTGTCTTTTGTAAGAAACCTACTTAGTTTGAGTATGGATTAGTCTAAGTATAAATGGCTTAAAAGTGTCTTCCTATAATTAGGATCCTCCTAGAACATCTCGTGGATAAAAAAAAAAAAAAAGTCACACACCTCTCTCTGGCATCTTTAACAAGTAGGAGTGATCTAATTGGTTCAACTACTCATTTAAAGTTCTCATTTGTAGGAGTTTTTGAGTTCGAGTCACCAAAAAAGGAGAGGAGAGGGAAATTTTCCCTGTTAATGATTCTCTAGCTCTTTGGGCATGCTCCTTGATTGGATCAATTATAGAAATCTTGCTTCTAACTACAGTATAAGAGTTAGAGCTATTGGAGAGTCTGATGCTGAGCATGATCGGTGATCAATCAACAGTTGACTAATCAGTATGTTACGATTCCTTGTGTGCAAAAATATACAAAATATGTAAGAACCTAAGAAATTTTGAGGTTCCAGATTTACCTCCTCTAGGACTCTTAGGATGGGGGCTTAAGATTAGTCCAACAAAAATTGGGATAGCTAATATACATTAAAAAACGAAGGGGAAAAAAGATAATTATCTAAATAAACAAAAAATTAAAACACAACCTTTTATAATTTTTAATTTAGTGAGTAATCTTTTAAAAATTATATAAATTAAGCCAAAAGATTGTTTTTATTAATGTGACGCATCTATGAAATATCTCGAAAATGTTTATTTAGTAATTATATTAGTAAAGATATGTAAATTTTTTAAAATAATGATTAACTTAAAATTTTTCAAAAAGTTACACTTTTTAATATATTATCTTTTCTCTAAACGAAGATGATGATTAAGAAAAGGAAGAAAAAAAAGAACTTGTCATTAATTTAGTGATTAAGCTCTATCCAAAGTTCTTTGTTTATTAATGAAATTTAAGTAGCTAATTATGCGTTCTCTTCACTAACATTTTGATGATCAATTACGAGTGTAGACCAATAAGCTAGTTGTTTTGTGGGAATAAGAAGGTGATGTATTAAGATAAGAAGATAATATAGTTTAAACTTGGTAAGTTAATCTTGTAGTATTAAAAAAAGATAGGAAAAGTGTTGATAAGTGATGCATTTATTGGCTATCATGATGGATTAGTTCATTAATTAATTTATAATTAAGTGGCTAAACCTATTAGTTACCAAAAGAATCTTAAGAAGAGGATCCCTACGTCAGTAAACAAAATCAATCTGGATTTCTTTTTGTGTTATTATATAGGGGAAGCTGAGAGGTGGGAATTAATTAATATACTAATTAATAAAGGGAAGAAAAGTGAAAGAAAGCCAATGATAATTAAGTATATTTTATACAAGGGAATGAAAAGTTATATCTTAAAAGCTTACCGGGGAGTTAAATTGGTAAGACAAGAAGTTTAAGGTTTAAAATGTTCAATCGGTAATTATAAGATCGGTAAAAGATTAACTAAAATTGAAGAATTTGAAATAAGATTAAAAGAGAGTGTCATTAATTTAAAGTTTAATTGAAAAGAGAGAATGTTAAATAAAAATTAATTGGATTATTTTGGTTTATAAAAAACGACAAGTTTATCAAATTGACTTATTAATTAATAAATTGATTGATTTTTAACAATAAAAATTGTTAAAACAATTTTAATTGAAAAATTAAAAATTCAACCGAAAAGTTGGTTTGTTTTAAGCATTTAGGTTGAATTGTCTGAATCGATTTATAACTAAATAAGTTGCCTGATAAATAAAGAGTTTTTTTTTTTAGAATTCACACTTGTTATCTTTTGAATACGTACTGGATAAACCCTCGGATTAACATAATAGCCTGCAAATCACGCTAATTGGGTACTCTGCACTATACAAGCCTTGTACGATATGCTCGATCGAAAAAGTATAAGTAGGGGGATTCGAAACATTTTTAATTCTAATACAATTTTGATACACCAAAAAGAAAAGGGTAGTTTTTAAAAATTAAATCATTTTAATATGTTTAATTGATAAAAACTTCAAATCAACTAATTTTTCAGTTTGATTTAGTTTAATAATTTTTGTTGTTAAAAACGAATCAATTTATTAATTAATCAATTAATTTTCGTAAATTAATTAATTTTTATAAACTAATTAATTTTTACTTAATAGTTTCATTTTTATTAAATTTTGATTTTTAACTAATTAGGACAAATTTTAATTAATTTTTAAATTATTCAAATTTATTTGATTTTTAACTAATATTATAATAATTTAATATCGACTGAATCTCTAACTTCTTGTTTTATTAATTTAAATTTCTTACAAAACACGTGTTACTCAAAATGTGGAATTCATGTAATAAATTTTTTAAAAATCACATTATTGTGATGTGTTGCACTTTAACTTTGTCCTTTTAAGCTTTCATATCTACTGTTAAATGCATTATTATTATTAAACAGCAAATATGCTGTGTTATAAGACCCAGCTATAAGTGCAATGACCTCCAGCAGTTGCTAGAGTTGAAATTGTCATCAATCCATCATATCATAAGATCTGAAAAATCAAAGAAATCACATCTACAATCACATTCATAATGTAGGGTCCATTAAAGGTGATAGACTTCTTCAAAAAAAAAAAAATCCTCAACTAAAAAAAAATTACCTGAATTTTATTTACGTTCAATTTATTTTCAAATATTTTAATTAAATTTAAATTTAAATAATTAGTTTGGCTTAATTTAAAATATTTAAAAATTAGTCAATTTTAAATTATCCAACTATTTTAATTAAAATTAGACTTAAAATTAAATTATATCTAATTCGTTATTAATTATTGAATTACGTACACGTTCTTGAAAATATATACAAATGTTAAAGACTTGAAGACAAGTTTTTATTTATTAATTAAAATTTGTGAAATTGTTAAATCATTTATTAAAATTAGTTATGTAAGATGTACTTTACATAATCGATTATGTTGAAATACCAAAAGTGAAAGTTTGTAAAAAAGAAAAAAAGAAGATTAATATATAAATATAGTGAGTAACTCTATCTATTATTAATTAATTTTAGGATAGAACCTCACTTAAATTTGTATGTAGTATAACTTTCTTTATCGTATAGGCTCGTAGGTTTATTGTAAATTCTAACATAGTATCAGAGTAAGTTGCTCTTATGTTAGTCGTTAATACCTCGAAATAATAAATTATGTCACGTGTTAGATCCACTGTGAAAAGGGTGTGTTGAAATATAAAGAGTAAAATTTGTTCCACGTTGGAAAAAAAATAAAAAAAGACTAATATATAAATCTAATTAGCAACTCCACTTATTACTAATTGATTTTAAGATAAAATCTTACTTAAATTTATATGTAATTTAATTTTTCTTCTTGTTTAAGCCCGTAGATTCATTATAAATTCTAACAAGTACAAAGCTTAATAGTCTATTTCAACATACCACAAGGACTATTAACCGAAAACCCTGACTAGAAGGTTACGAGGATAACAACAAATCAACGGCCATATGATTAGGTGTTTTTTACTAGTTACTTAACATATATTTAGAATCGAGTTCAATTTGATTAAAATAAATTGTATCTCTCTTGTGATTGTGTACAATCCAAACTTTGCTTAGGACAACTATGAATACAGACAGCTGATCCGTATGATAAGAACCAAGAATACCTTACATCTATTGTTTTAATTTCTCCTTTTCTGAATAATGTTTTGTGTTAAATAATATAAACAAAGAACGTGCATTGCATAAATAATTAAATATTCTTTCCCATTAGCTTATAATAATCCAATCCAACCCATAGAGTATGAGATAGGAACCTGGGAAGAGTACTCGGTTTTATCAACTTGCCCTTTTGTGGACCCACTGCCACTAGAGATCCAGGACTTGTCCGTACAAAATATAATAATAATAATAATGCATGAACAAAATAATGATGGAGACATTTGAAAAAAGGAAAGAAAAATATAAGTTTGTAGTGTAATTGTATTTATTCTATATATATATATATATATATATATATATATATCTCATAATTAAGATATTTGACCAAATTTTGTGAAATTATTTCATAAAAGTAAAATGTCTTTGATTTTTGAATAATTAACATTATATATATTGTAATAAAAGATTTTTTCTTTTACATGAAAATTTTTAAAATTAATTAAATATACTTTAAAATTCTATTAAAATAAAACTAAAATATTTCATAATAATGAATATATTATAAACGAATAGTCTATCTTTAAAACCTCTTTGTTAAGTAAGGTAAGATTGCGTAATACTAAATTTTCATAATTTCTGTCTGTGGCAATTATTGATTGTTATTAATATTGTTTATTTTATATCAATATTAAATTTTAAAGGAAATTAGAAAATTTAGATAATAAAAAATAACAAGTTGTGTGGGGAAGGAAGAAAATGTCAAGTGTTTAATGGACAAGAGATGGGTTGATGAGTTTTAAGGTGAGGGAAGGTGTGATTCAATTGATTTGAAAGATGCTAGGGTGAACCTAGCCAATAAGACAAACAAAAGTAGAAATAGAACCAATCAAATCCAAACCAAGTACTAACATATATGTGTGTATATATATATATATATCCCTTTTGAATAGGGAATTTCTTGTTTGATGAGCCTCATTGTCCTTCATGTATGTCTATCCACACCCATCCACCCATCTATCTATCTATTCATTCATCAAAAGGACCCCATTACCCATCTAGTGGGAGGAGGGAGTAAACTCCTTTCCCATGTCTACTTGGATTGGATGCAATAAAAGCCAACAACATTTAATAATATGTATTTGGATTTTGATAGAAACATAAGTAAGCACTTATTATTATAATTTTGATTAGAGTTATAAATGACAAGATTAGCTTTAAATCCAACATACATGATAAAACCGAGAGCCTTTTGCAATGAATACGTTAATTTTTATGTATATAAATATGTTTTTATAAATTTTATACTTAAATCGAGTTTGTCACTTAAATTTATAATAAAACATTATGTATTGACATATTGTATATAATAAATCACTTAAATTTAGTTCTTTAATATATATATAATTTATAAATTTGATGATTTATCTAATAAACATTTGAAAGATGTATGTGAATAGGAGTGAGAAGAAGCATCAAAGCTCAGGGGGGATGAACTTGAACTAAACACAAGGTCCACAGTCATGTGAACCCATCAACTTGTTGTAGGTCCTATCTCCTTCTCATCTGATCTCCAAGTATGAATCTTCCTATTTAGTTGTTTATATCTCCCAAGAAAAGGATGAATCTTCCTAGTGACTTACCATGCCTCTTCCTCTTGTGTTGACCCACCTTACCCACAATCCCACATCTCCCCAATCCTTACACCTCCATATTAAATTAAATATATATAATATACAATATAATAAATGCTTAAGCTTGGCCAAGTTCCTATATATACTCGAATGTTGTAATGCAACACAATTCATACCCTTCTCTTTTAGTCAACAAAAACACCTCATCACCTTCTCTTTCCAAAGCTTAAGCTTTCTAAGTTCTGAAAAAAAATGGATGGAAGTTGTATAGATGAGAGCACAACAAGCGACTCCATTTCTGTTTCCCCACCGACCCTCTCTCCGTTCCCACCTCAGACCAAGTCTCCGGTGTCTCTCTGCCGCGTCGGAAGTGGAACAAGCGTGATTCTCGACTCGGAGTCCGGCGTTGAAGCGGAGTCCCGAAAACTCCCGAGTTCCAAGTACAAAGGAGTTGTTCCTCAGCCTAACGGTCGTTGGGGTGCTCAGATTTACGAGAAGCACCAACGCGTTTGGCTCGGGACGTTTAACGAAGAAGATGAAGCCGCCAGAGCCTATGACATCGCCGCACAGAGGTTTCGCGGCCGTGACGCTGTCACCAACTTCAAACAAGCAGCCGAGGTGTCCGACGAGGATGGAGAGATTGAAGCCGCGTTCTTGAACTCCCATTCCAAAGCTGAAATCGTTGACATGTTGAGAAAGCACACGTACAACGATGAACTCGAGCAGAGTAAACGGAACTACAATGGAAAACCGCTCAGAACCCCTGGAGCTCATAACAATGGCGGAGCGATCTACGGTTTCTCGGACAGCGTCTGCAAAGAACGAGAACAGCTCTTCGAAAAAGCCGTGACACCGAGCGACGTCGGAAAGTTGAACCGGTTGGTGATACCAAAACAACACGCAGAGAAGCACTTTCCATTGCAGAGCGGAAATAGCAATAGCACCAAAGGGTTGTTGTTGAACTTCGAGGACGTTACAGGAAAAGTGTGGAGGTTCCGGTACTCCTACTGGAACAGCAGCCAGAGCTATGTGTTGACGAAAGGGTGGAGCCGGTTCGTGAAGGAGAAGAACCTGAAAGCCGGTGATACTGTTATTTTTCAGAGATCGACCGGACCGGTTAAGCAGCTTTATATTGATTGGCAGACCAGAACCGGGTCGAACCAAGTTTGCAGGCCGGTCCAACCGGGTCCGATGTTTAGGTTGTTCGGAGTCAACATCTTTAATGTGCCATCAATGGATAGTACAACCATTGGAGGTGGGTGTAATAGGAAAAGGAACAGAGAAATGGAGCTCTTGACAATAGAGTGCACCAAAAAGCAGAGGATCATTGGAGCTTTGTAGCATTTAATTTGTAATCTTTTCCTTTTTTTGAGTTTTTTCTTTTTTAGGTTTTGTGAATGTTAACAAAAGGGTTTGTAGGAGGAGAGTAGGTTTGGAAATGGGGGAAGGTGGTGTAGTTTCAAGTTGCAAAAAAGGTGAAGTGTATATTACAAGACTAAAGGGAAAGAAAAAAAAAAGAAAAAGAATCAAAATAATTAGGATATGTAACAAATTCAATGGAAAAAAGCCATTTTAGAATTTGGTAACTCTCAATTTGTTTTGTGTTCTTTAATTACATAATTTATTTATGTTCTTACTTAAATTTGGATACGTAACAAATTCAACAAAGAAAAAAAAATCTTAAAAATTAATTCTCGACTTATCCCGTGTTAATAGTAAGATTGTGTACTATTGAAATTATTAATTATTCGTCTTGTTATGTGTTTGACATAATAAGTCCTGATGAGGTGGAGAGGAGGTGTGAAGTGAAGCTTTTTGTCCTCTAAAAGGTTAGGCCAAGTGGGTGTCAACACTTCTTCATCTCACATATATACATAGCAAAAAGTGCATAACTTTAGTTAATCTTCATTGAATGTTCATATTGCTTTTAACCTACCTTAAAAAGAACATAAAAGATTCAAAACACCAAATGATGGTAATACGTTTTTAATAAAAGAAAATGCGCACTAAGTAAAATATCAAGCATACATAGTCATTTTTAAATTATATATTAACGAGTTAATGATTCATAAGTAACTGTAAGACGAACTCAATTCGAATAACGCTTTAACTTGATTTTTATGAGTAGATCAAGATCATCTTTTGAAGTATCTTTTTGGATATTTGCAATGCAAGTGGGAGATTAAACTAGCATGGATATTAAGAACAAAATTAAAAACTAACCATGATTTAATTATTTAATTAGAGAAAAGCGTTTTTTTTAATTTAATATTCATGTACTTGCTTTCCTACCAAAAGCAACTTCAAATTAATAAATTAATGTGCTATGGACATGGACTCTTGGAGGGTGATCTCATCATAACAGGGGATGGACCAATTGAGAAATAGTTCATTTATTTAAGTTTTTATTGGTTTAAATAACTAAAAATAGTATTAAATTTTTAAAAAAACCTTAATTTAAATTGGAATTTAAGTTAACATTTTATAATTTATTTAATCCTTTTACCAAAAACTTGAGATTTTGTAAAAACTTAAAAAATGGAGATAAGGAGGCTCCTAATAACTTGAATTTTTGTTAACATGATAATAAAAAAATGTACCACCTCAGTAAAGTTTATTAAACAAAGAGTTAATTTTATTAGTATTAGATTTTCAATACCTATCTATCAATTAATATTTTTAAGGTTAATTATAAAAAAAACTTTACTTAATTTTGTAATATTAATCAGAACTTTAAAAGTAATGCTAAAATTAAAATGTTTTAATTTTCAATTCATGTTTTCCTCACATGATTACCGCATGTTATATTTTTACTATATAAGAATTTTATTATTTAAAAAATTAAAATTATCAAAAACTTTAAAATAAAATATATATAATATATGACAGACACGTGATAATGACAACATTAATCAAAGGCTTAACGACATAATCACACGTTATGGACATGCAATTTGTCATGCCAAAGTAAGTCATCTTCATACAAAATGTCAACACTTGATGAACATGAGCTTGCAATGTCAATAAATATTCATTAATCTCATTAGTCAAAGATGATTTCACACGATAGCTTGTTTTAACGATTCGTCTCTCCAGCACCAAGAAGTCACCCCTGCAAGCAACATCCGATATTATAATCAGATGCTAGCCTGTTCTCTTCAGACAAATCAGCTCTTTCCTGGCAAGTTCCAAAGGTACAGGAATCTATGGATTTAACAGTTAAGCTTCCGTTAGCTGTCTCTCATCTGTGGTTGCTTTAAATCATGTTTTGTTTGAAACCAACTTGATTTAATTTAACGAGATTGAACAGTAATTTGAGAATAATAACATTTGGACTTGATCTATGAACTAAATTGGTTTGACCATTTCAACCATAAAAACTTTAAAGCTCTCAACTTTCCTAATCGACTTCCACTGTAAGAAAAGTATTAAATGCTAACGGAACAGAAAACGTCGCAAATTATTGACGAAAATATTACATTCGTCGGTAAAGTTGTTTGGAAAATAAAAAAAGCGTAAAAAATTAAAGGATATTTACCAATGAACCTTTTTGCCGGTGTTCGGTAATATAGTCGGCAATTATACGTCATCTTCTATCGTGGAACTCAAACTGTTAATGTAAATGACAATGTTTTGAAAAGTAACTAAATGATGTCAGTTTTGTAACACTTATCAAGCCTTCAACAATAAATTTTGTTTGTTAAAAGTAGATCGGTTTAATAATTGATTAATATGTTTTTTATGAATTAATCAATTTTTATAAACTAAAATAAATTAATTATTTTTCATTTAAAACTCTCATTTTTTACATCTTCAATTATATTTTAAATTATTTAATTTTATTAAACCTTTAATCAGTCTTATAACGGTTTAATGTCAGTTGGATATTTAAACTTTAAATTTCTTACTTTCTTAATTTAACTTCTGGTTCAATTTTTAAAATATTATTATAAATATCATGTATAAATTACTCAAATATTACTGACATGATAATTCAATTTATTTATTAAAACTGAACTAAGCTAATTAATTTTGATTTAAATTAATAATTTAAATTAATTATAATAAAATACTAATTTTTGATCCTATTCAACTATTTCAATTTGAATTTAAAGTTAAGTTGAATTGTTATATAACTATTATCTGATTGCCCAAGTCTCATACTACCACAACAACAACAATACTCAATGAAAATATCCGAGATTTGGAAAGATTTGATAGTACACATCTTTATTTCTACTAGGTAAAAATGTTGTTTCCGATAGACCACATACAAATGTGTTATTAAGATATTATAAAATTCTAAATATATGTATATACATATAAAAAAAGTAATATAAAAAAAGATACATAAAAATACTAATACTAATAATAAATAGGTGTTGTAATTTCCTTTAAAAATTTTGTAGAAAATTAAAATTATTTTTAAATATTTCTTAAATTATAAATGTATTTATTTCCTAATTTCTCCTTTTGACAAATACTTGTCGGTGACAATGTGTCGTGCTTGTGTTTTTTGTTTCTTCTTCCGCTTTCATCTCTACCGTTTACTTTTCTTTCATTGACTGATGATCACTGCCAAAGTTATGGACATTGTCCTGTTCCTTAGTTCAAGTTTGAAAATTCAAGCGTCGATGTTGGATCTGTCTGCTTCGACGCTCAAGAACTATCGAACCCACATTTGACTGTAAATTTGTTTGTTCTGAATCATAGAATTGTCTTCAGATCCGCCTCTAGTTCAGGAGATTAAACACATTAATTTATGTCGACAATCAATTCATGGGGGATTTTTCGTGTCGTTTGAAGTGTATTTGTTCTTCATTCCTTTAACGAGAAACTTAAAGGGTAAAGCTCAGAAATTTATACGAAAAAATCATGCACAAAATATCTCGAACAAAATGTTAAGAGTAACTCTTCAACCTTCTATTATGTAATACATTTAGAAATTCCGAACACAGCATAACTTGGATCAAGTCAAACAATTTACTGTATCGTTGTTTTTTAAAAATTAGATCGATAATTAAATCAGTAAAAAAATACCAAAAAGGAAAAATTGGAAAATTTATACGAAAAAATTATGCACAAAATTTCCCGAACAAAAGGTCAAGAATAACTTTTCAACCTTCTGTTACATAATAAATTTAAAAATTTTAAAAACGGTATAATTCAGAGTAATTCAAACTATTCAGTATATTACTATTTTTTAAAAAGTAGATTAAAAATTATATCAGTAAGAAAAGAAATGTATTGCCTAAAAGGCAAAGTTCGAAAATTTATATGAAAAAATTATGCACAAAATTTCTCGAGCGAAAAGTTAAGAATCACTTTTCAACCTTCTATTACATGATAAATTTAGAAAATCCAAACAGGGTATAACTCAAATTAATTCAAACAATGTACTATATTGCCATTTTTAAAAAAATTAGATCGAAAATTAAATTGATAAGATAAGAGATGTAATGTTTAAGGGTTTAATCAGTATTACACAATTCTAAAACTGATATTTAAAAAAATTTAAACAAAATTAAAGAGTTTAAAATAAGATTAAATAAGGAAACTATTTTTACTTATTAAAGAAATTAAAGTTTAATTAAAAAAGAAGACTGTTAAATGAAAAATTATTGGTTTATTTTAGTTTATGAAAATTGATTAATTTATTAAAATCAGTTGATTAATTAATATACCGCTCAATTTTTAATAATAAGGGTTATAAAGTTAAAAACTAAACTAAAAAGTTGATTAGTTTAAAATTTTATAATTAAATTGGTCAGATCGATTTGGCTTTTCAATAATTACCCTATTATTTTCAATTCAATTCAATAATTGATTAAATTTTTAGGCAAATTTGATATTGTTATATTTAATGTTTTAAAAATTAAACCGGAATTTAAAAGTTTAACTAATGCTATATTATCATAAAATCGATTAAAGATTGAATAAAATTAAATAATTTGAAACATTACTAAAAAAATTTTGAAGTTTGAAGGAAAATTAATAATTTTAGTTTATAAGTTTTATAAAAATTTTACAAATTAAAACAAATTTATTTTAAAAATTAAATTTCAAATAATATCATTTTTAATAATTTAAACTAATTAAAGTTGAACTCAAGCAAACAAACAAATGTCTTTCTTGAGTTGGGTTCGGAGTCGAAGTCCAAGACGGAGAAAAACGAGAAGAGTAGGCCTAGAAAGACATGAGCCTAAGCCCAGACTCAGTTCTTGTAGATTTTTTGTTCTTCAATGTCTTTCTCGTCTTCACATTTCCCTCCTACTGCGTCTTTCTTGAAGATTTGCGTTACGAGGAGTAATGGGTTTCGGTGCTTCACTCAACTCTGCTTCTCTAAAGCTCTCATGTTCCTTAACTAGCCAGTCTTCGTCATCATCATCATGGCCAAAGTCGACCCTTTTCATTGGAGCTCCACTTACTTTCTATCCTACTGTCTCTGGTAAATTTTGTCAAAGATTCTCACTTTCTTCACTCCTCAACATTTCCTATGGTTTTTTATCACCATTACCAGATACAGCTTCTGTATGTTCATATGTACCTGTGTGCTCGTACTTATGTGTTCACTTCAGGAAACAAATTGCATAGACCACGGTCACTTGCTGTGTACTCGAAGAAGATATCGGGGCTAGAAGAAGCGATGAGAATCAGGAGGTAAATGGTATTGGATATTGCAATTCACGTGAAAAAAGCTTTGGTTTTTTCTTTTTCTTTTTTTGATTGTTCGATTGTGAAAACTAGAGAGCGAGAGATGCAACGTACGAAGAAGTTTGGAAAGGTTCCACCTTTGAGGCGTGGAAGGGTGTCGCCGCCGTTACCTGTTCCCGACCACATACCTAGACCTCCTTATGCTGATACCAAGGAGTTGCCGGAGCTTTCGAGTGAGCATCAGTTTCATGATTCTGAAGCCATTATGAGAATGAAAGCTGCTTGCGAGCTTGCTGCTCGTGTTTTGAATTTCGCTCGAACATTGGTTAAGGTAAGAATTTTGTGTTCTCTTAATGTAATTTGATCTGGGGCGGCAAGGAATCTGTAGAGTTCATGAATGACAACGCTTTTTTTTTGGTGATTTGAATGATGAGTTGGATAATGTTCATGTGGTGGATGCCATTGAATGAGCTGAAGATTGTAATTTTGTCCTTTGGCAAGCTTGAAGTTCTTGCTATCAGATGATACCATGAGCTTTTCTATGAGCATATGTGTTTATGTTGCATTTACCCATTTTAACATCCTAACAGCCGTCAGTGACAACGGATGAGATCGACAAAGCTGTGCACCAGATGATCATCGAGGCTGGTGCTTACCCCTCACCTCTTGGTTATGGAGGATTTCCAAAGAGTGTGTGTACTTCAGTTAATGAGTGCATGTGCCACGGGATACCTGATTCCCGTCAGCTGCAGGTTTGTCTGTTGATGGTTTCTTGACATGCTTGTGAATTGTTAGTAATTATCGACCCCGGTGCAGGATGGTGATATAATAAACATTGATGTGACAGTCTACTTGAATGTAAGTTCTTGTTTCTTCATTTATTTTGTAATTTCATGTGCTGCTGTTAAATTAACTATTTTTCTCAACTATAATTGTGCACACTTCAGTGTTCATTTTCTGTTTGGGTACATTGACATTCAGTGCTGAATATTTACATAGTTTGGAACAAGAATACATGTAGTTAAAATGTGTTCAATAAATTTAGTAATTCTGGATACCGAAGTTGTTAGTGGCCATTTTATATTATGCTTTTGAACTGAAACCGTAGATACAATGAACAGTTCTTGCTGTTTTAATATTTCCTTGTACCATACGAAATTGAATTGAGGTCCTGGCGTTGCCATACAAAATGTGAAAGTTAAAAATTCAGTTGCTTGAGGTGGGATAAAATAAGTTAACATAATTCATGTGAGTGCGTGCATTTAACTTTGCCTAAGTAACTGAATTGAATGAACTACAAGTTCTATACTTACCGACACAAAGTACCTTTGGAATTAGGGTGTTGTAATTTTCTTCGGAGCTGTGCTTTAACTTTGTAAATGATGCCTTTCTAACTCCCATATATGCAACTTGCTTCCTTTTCCCACTTAGGGTTATCATGGAGACACGTCAAAGACATTTCTGTGTGGGAATCCTAGTCCTGCACGTAAACGACTTGTAAAGGTGAAGATTTTTTTGATTCTGTACCTTCTTAAGGAGGCTCATAATTAGTTTATATGCTCAAATATACTTTTGGAGTAATTGTCCAATTCTGTAGTAGAAGTTATCCTGGAAAACACAACCAAAGAAAAAAAAAGTAGAGGGAGGGGTCAAACTTCTGCAGAGATTATGTGGATATTCTCCATGTCTCTACCGAAATCTTGTCACTCTCTGACTTCATGGTTTCTGTTGTGGCAGGCTACTGAAGAGTGCTTGGAAAAAGGCATAGCTGTTTGCAAAGATGGCGCTAGTTTCAAAAAAATTGGAAAGAGAATAAGGTAGTTCTGTCTTTTTGTTATTAGCTATGAAATTGTGAAGGTGAGAAAGTATATTTTGCTCTTGCCAAGGACAACCATGATTGCACCCTAGCTAAACTATCCAACTTAATGAGGGAATGATTTTCGAAGTTTTTGTACTTCCATGAAGTATTCATCTAATTGATAAGTGGTTCAAATACTTGGATAAATTCAGATCACATATCAATGGAGATTGATTATACATTACGTTTTACCTTAATCTCAGTTGTTCAAGGACATTAGGGTTACTTAGAAGGCCTCATAAAGCTTCTTGTTCTGGAATGTATAAAGATATCAAACAAGTATATCAGGTAGCTGAATATATTCTTGATGTTGCTGCATAAAGTGGAGCAGTTATCTGAATACATTCTCGCCGTTTCATTCTTTGTGATATGTGTTGTGGAAAGAGCTTGGCATGCAGTTAAAATTTGGTGAAACTTGTTTTCTTTGCATTGTACATAACGAGATTACGGGATTCTGATGATTGTCTCATTGTGATGTTATTTATCTCATCATAATGTTGTCACAGTGAGCATGCTGAAAAATATGGTTATGGAGTGGTTGAGCGGTTTGTCGGGCATGGTGTAGGGCCTATATTTCATTCTGAACCCGTAATTATACATCATCGTAAGTATGATTTATTTACTCTCGCTTTGTACTTTCCTTTTGATCTTGATACTTTTGAAGTGCAAAAAATTAGCCTATGCAATAGACCAATTGTTGATATTACATTTGAATGTTACTTCTTACTTATTATTATTTCTTGTTAGTTGATTGCTATTTTTGTTCATGATTTTTCATACAGGTAATGAAAGACCTGGGGTTATGGTTGAAGGTCAAACGTTTACGATTGGTGAGTTCATCCTAGTCTTTCTATCCCTGAAAAGGTTTTTATTTTTAGGAGACAAACATGCTCACAGCTCTTTCCATTTTCTTCTCCCTCTTTCTTGTTTTGAGCTCTCCACAAGAGTGCATATGTGACCTTTGGATCACTTAAGTAAATCCCTCTCTCTACTTTCGTTGCTTTAAGTAAATAGAACTTGTAAAATTTCTCCACCGGAAGTTGACTAAGTTCTGTAGCATAATGATAAGCTAAAATCGTATTAGCACAGCATCAATGAAGTTGACTATCTTTGATGAGGATTGTTCTCTAGAGGGGTTTTTGTTTTCCAAATATCTTAGTTGCATAAAGCTTTATATGCAATATTTCCTCTCTGACAAGGTTCTTGTCAACGCCCCACAAATGTTCCATGTAAAAAGAGCCATAGTGTTTTGATGACAATGAAGGAGCAACCAATCTATCACATATGTTATAGCTACTCCAACATCAAGTATTTGGTACCCTTTCATTTGTCTCTCAGCTTCTTGTTATTTGTCTGACTTGATTGAAGCTTATTGACATTTCTAAACTTTTAGTAAACAAATTGCAGACATTAATCCATAAGGATGTGCCTCCTCTTTCTCCACATTTTCATTCACCGTTAATACTTAAAAGTAAATTGTTGCTATATCTGACATTTATATCAAAATATCATTTTCTCTTACATCTTCTACTGCAGAACCTATTCTTACAATGGGAAGCATTGAGTGTGTTACATGGCCTGATAACTGGACGACTGTGACAGCTGATGGCAGTCCTGCCGCACAGTTTGAACATACCATTTTAATTACAAAAACTGGTGCCGAAATTTTAACAAAATGTTAACATTATGTCAGTAAACAGTTCTGGCCTTGATCATTAATGCATTGTTTGCCCATTTTTGCGCTTGCGGTGCTCACTTCCATGTTTCTCTTACACTTAATTTATGCATTATGTATATAGATGTGAAACAGAACTGTCCATCATTACAGAATTGCCTCAAAAGGCAATTTGAAGAACATGACATGCAGCAACTCCACAAATTCCTACCTACAAAGTATGCATTTCTACTCAGGTTTTGGTAGGATTTTCGGGACATACCATTTTGAAGTTAACTTTCTTACTCTAAACCAATTAGTTCAACATTAAAAATTTTACACACAAGTTCACAGTAATTTCCTCGATTTGTAAAGGGTGTCGTCTGGTGGAAAGGTTGTCAAAATCCTAGGCTTGAGTTCTGTTGTTCTTGCAATTCATCAAGGGATGAGATTAGGTTTAGTCTATTAACTTATGGATCCCAGAAGATTGAAAACAAACAAAGAAAAGCTAGCATTACTTATGCTATGATATATAATTGGCAAGGAGAAAGCATTTGAAACACAGTCAACTTACATCATGCAGCACTTCTCTTCAATCACGTATGCTTTAGTCTTAGAAATCATTTTCTGGTATTTTTAAGGGGAAACTGAAAAATTAACCTGAAAATAGATATACTTGTTCAATTGTGAGCATACCATTCTTATTGTGAACTGTTAAAGTTTCATGATTAGTTTCAGCATACGCGAACTTTATTGAGCTGTTGGTTCACATCCAAGATATATACCTCTGCAACTAATTCTGTTCTACCTCGCTGTTGTTCTTGTTTCGGGGGATTTCGTATTGGCTGATGTTACCGCTTTCAGCATCAGTTTATCTCTGTTCGAGTTTACTGTTAGGAGTTCTAAGTTGGATTTCGCAACGCAACTACATGTCTCCTTCTGAATGTGGGTTACCTTAGTATTAGAGAAAGCCATCACGAACTAACCAAGCTAGCTAATGATTTTCATTCTTTTTGCATATCTAGCAACTGTAATTTTTTCGATATTCTAGCCGTCCTTTATGCACTGATTACTTGTTTATAATGTTAACCAAGTTTAAGTTGAACATTGAAACTATGATCCATAGAATATGTATATTGCAACTGAATCATGTCATTGAGTTACATTAACTGATACTGTGATACTTAGAACTTAGATCCTATGTAGCACATGTAGAATTAGTCTTGGATCCTATAGCATAGGATTTCACTGTTTGTTACTGTAGTTTTGCTCAGAGTGAATGCCTTTACACAGTTGATCCTTATATGAAGATTCTAACAGCATTCCTGGAAACTTTTGGCATTTGTCTTAATTTTTTTATTCTAAATGGCAACTAGGTCGGCTTCAACTCTAGCTGAACGTTTATTAAAGTCTTGTACGAACACATGACAAATCAGTTCCTAGTCCCTTGAGTTTGTCTATTCAAGAAATAGTAGAAACCGCCTTCCTTTTAACAAAATTCTGAAAAAACTGAAATTGAGGTCTCTCAAAGGCTCAGCTTTCAACAGGAACACAAGGTAGGTGGTCGGGTTTGGACTCTTTCAAGGTTAGAATTTAGGAGTTGATTGATATAAAAGAATGTAAAAGAAATTAGATGAGTCCCTGCCAACCATTCTTCACCGTCCAGTCGTCCATTTTTTTTTTTTTCATATTTTCACTCAGATTATCATCATTTAAGTTTTTCTGATTAAATCTTTGGAAGTACGTAATAGTTCGTTAATCATGTGCTTTATCGATGAGTTTATGAGTTCTTAAGTAAATGATCCAAGTATTGTTGATACTTAACATTGCTTTTTAGTCTTGATTAAGGGATCTGGAGACCTTTTTTATATGGAAATGAACGATCAAACCAGAACAACTATTTTGAGAAAAGCTTTTATTGTTGTAAATTACGTATTTTAAATAAGTTATTTTAACGAATTTACACCTCTTTAATCACCTTCTTGTTGCAATCTTGAAAGCTACAATGGCTGATTTCCTAATGTTAATGTTAGAATAAGTAAATAACTAAATATACCATTATATATACTGATTTAGACACTTCATTTTCTAGATTTGTAAGGTTCATTTGAACACTATAGCCACCAAACCTTGCTCCTGTAACATAAAAAAAAGATACAAAATCACACGTGATCATCGAGAAATGCTTGAAAAGTCATATATAGACTGGCTCAAACATACTTTCTACTTCTGAGTTGTCCCTCGTCTCATTATACTCTTTAACACCTCTCCATCAACTTTCCCAAATTCGATCGTCTCCCAATGGCTTCTGCAACTTTTGTTAAAGCAACTTTCTCTTCTCTGAAACTCCAAACCACAGAATCTCAATCCCATAAGCAGTTGGGTTTCACTCATTCAGAAGCTTTCGCAACAACCCAGAACCAAAAACTGAGCTCTGCAACTAATAATCAAACTCTTTGCTCCAGCAGAAGATACAACTCAACGAAAGCTTTCTTCTTTAACAAGCCCAAGACTCCAACAGAATCTACTCCAAAACCGAGTAAGTTATTCTCTTAGATCAATATGAAGAACCCATGGTTAATCTTCTTAACACCACTCATCCTATCAAGTTTTTTCCTTTTTTGGGTTTCGAACATTTGAAAGTTTGAATCTTTTTCAGTCAAAGTTCAAGAACTAAATGTGTACGAAATCAACGAGCGGGACAGAGGCAGCCCAGCAGTGCTGAAACTGAGTCAGAAACAGCAGAACTCACTCGGCGATCTTGTGCCTTTTACGAACAAGCTCTACACGGGAGACTTACAGAGACGTCTAGGCATAACTGCTGGTCTGTGTGTACTAATCCAACACGTACCAGAAAAGAAAGGTGACAGGTACGAGGCAATCTACAGCTTCTACTTCGGTGACTATGGTCACATATCAGTACAAGGATCGTATCTGACATATCAAGACACGTACTTGGCTGTGACCGGAGGTTCTGGGATCTTTGAAGGTGTGTACGGTCAAGTGAAGTTGCATCAAATTGTGTTCCCTTTCAAGCTTTTCTACACTTTTTACTTGAAGGGCATAGCTGATTTGCCGGCTGAGCTTCTGGGAACTCCAGTGCCACCGTCTCCGGCCGTTGAACCAGCACCGGCGGCCAAGGCCACCGAGCCTCAGGGGACTATTCCAAACTTTACTAATTGATGGTTATGGTCTGGAATTAGCAAAGTTTCGTTTTTTTTTTTCAAGAATCATGTCTTTTTTGTTTTTACTGTTTTTTTTAATGATGGAGATTAGTGTGTGATTAAGGGAATATTAATAAATAATTACACAGGTTGGCACCATTTATTTGTTTATATTTCAGGTTGAAGTACATAATTACTACCCTAATCATGATGGCTTCATGTCCTTTAGTGATTAAATTAATAGTGAGGAACTAGGAATCAAAATATGAAGAGTAAAAGAGACTCAAATCAATCTTAAAATTTATCAAACATAATTTTATAATTTAATTACAAGACTCTTTTTTTAATGTGCTAAAAATTTTAATATATATATTAGGGGATGCCAATTTTGATCGGTTCAGGGTTTTTAGGCCATGGGTCGAGCTAGATCAAACACGGCCCATCTTGCCCCAGCTAATGATTTGATCGAAGTGTTTAAAACGACGTCATTTTTGTGAAGAATAAAAAAGACCGTTTAATTATCAATCTTAAAAATTATCAAACATAATTTTATGATTTAATTAAAAAAATTTAACGTGTTAAAATTTTAATATATATATATATATATATTACGGGATATCAATTTTGGCCGGTCCGAGTTTTTGGGGTCATGGGTTGAGCTAGATCGAACACAACTTATCTCGGCTTACTTTGTTAAAAAAGATGTCATTTTTGAATTTTAAAAAAACTAATTGGATAAGCTAGGCCCAGAGCAATTTT
>JANJEY010000001.1:449675-467459 GCA_024703695.1 Erythroxylum cataractarum | reverse complement strand
TCGCTTGTCGTTCTTGTTTCTCTTTTCGTCCAATCAAACGACATTGATTAAACTCCTGAACGGAGTCTAAACGTTCTCGTTCCGTTCGTAACTTCCGTTCTGCGTCATTATAGTGTTGGAACTCGTATTTTTTAATGCATGCTAAAATTTGTTTGCATAAACTAAACCGTAACAATTGTATGATTTTGTTCCAGAAATGTGACTATCGTTCTGAGGGCTAAATTTTGCAGAAACCAGATATAATCTGGAAATGTA
The DNA here is from genome assembly GCA_024703695.1 of Erythroxylum cataractarum. NCBI lineage: Eukaryota > Viridiplantae > Streptophyta > Magnoliopsida > Malpighiales > Erythroxylaceae > Erythroxylum > Erythroxylum cataractarum. Next base: position 467,204 of record JANJEY010000001.1, on the reverse strand, counting down.
GTGAAAAAGCCTACTCAATATGTCTATGAAAGCTTAGTTTTATGCTTTTCAATTGGGTTTCAGATTATGTCATGTATTTTTATTAGAAGTGAAAGAAACTGTGATTCTTTTTTAAGTGTGTGTGAAAATTTATGGCTATAACATGCACATCTTTAATAGTGGCAGTAGTGGAAATTTTAAGATTTTTCTTTCAAAAGATTTAATATTTTGACAGAACGAGGTTCTTTCATTTTGAAATCCTAGCTCTTTCATTCATTTGTCAGAAAGAGGGAATTTGGTCAAATTTGAGCAATTGAGACATCCGGAAACAATATTTTTTTATTCATTAGTATACTCCTTCGTAGGCTAGTTCTGTATTCTTTCTAAATTAATGTGTCTATACTGCTCTTATCCTTCTCTTTATCTTGATGAGTTCACTATAGGTTTCCATGATGAGAACTATCTTTGTAGTTGATGACCTTTGGTTGAAATGATGAAGACAATTTTGGTAGTCAAAAAAGTGAGGTCACTCATTTGTTGTTCTTTTACAGACTCCCATTTACCATGTTGGTGCTTCAAAAGGCTGTTAAGATGGTATGCTGTCTTCCTGAAGTTATGCGAGTTGCATATGCATTCATGATAGTCATGCTTTTGTGGATGGCAATATGGTCTTTCGGAGCAGCTGGTGTTGTCGCCTCAAGCATGGGTGATGGTGGTCGCTGGTGGGTTCTTGTGGTGAGCTGGCAAGTTTTGTTCTTCATTATGTCTTCCTTCTCTGGGATGAGAACTTAAACCAAGTTCTTGAAAAAGTCCCTTACATAATGTGTAATATCATTTATGATGGTATCAACTGTACACTTAGGTTCTCTCAGTGAGCTTATTTTGGACTGGAGCTATCCTCTGTAATACTGTACATGTTATAGTCTCGGGATTGGTGTGCCTTGTTCTTGTTCGTGGTGGTCAAGAAGCAACATCAATGCCTCCCAACTCATTAGTGAAGTCTTTTAGGTATGCTTTGACTACATCTTTTGGCAGCATTTGCTATGGATCACTCTTCACTGCTGCAATTAGGACAATGCGGTGGGAGGTAGGCATGTCAAACAATCGCATTCTTTAAATTTTTTGCTAGCTTGTTTCCAACCTTGATTTTGTTTCTCTTTTCCTCAATTTTTTTAACTTCAAAGTATAATTTAGATCAGGGGATTGAGGTCAAAGATAGGCAGAAATGAGTGCTTGCTTTGCTGTGTTGATTTCTTGTTTCATCTTGTGGAGACTCTTGTCCGTTTTTTCAACAAGTATGCCTATGTCCAGGTAAAGTTCTATATCTATATCTTATACTAGTTTTCTTTTGGTTTATGGTGGATTGCTATATCTCATCTATGGTAACCTTGTGGCCTGATAATGGGAAAGATGGATGTTAGAGAAATACAATGTTGTAAGCTTGTTGGCTTTAAATGTCTTGATCTGGCTATCTTTGGGTTTGTGATTAAGTTTGCTTCTCTGTTGATTTTAGTGGCATCGAATGATTTGACATCATCTAACCAAGTTGATGAATCAGCTGCATCAACTTTCAAGTTTTGTGAACTAATGTCGAATACAATTGCTTGCTATGTTCCCTCTAGATAGCTGTTTATGGCAAAAGTTTTAATCGATCTGCAAGGGATGCATGGGAGTTATTTCAGTCAACTGGAGTTGAAGCACTAGTCGCATATGATTGTTCGGGTGCTGTTCTGCTGATGGTGACTCTTCTGGGCGGGCTCATCAGTGGAACTTGTGCCGGTGTTTGGGCTCATATCAAATGGAATGACAGGGTGCTTATGGTGGGATCCACTGCAATGTTGATGGGAATGATCTTGGTAAGCTAATTTCTTTGGTTGACGTTTATGTTTGTGCATGATGGCTAGTTCTGGCACTTGAAAACGACTTTAAAATGCGTTTTTTCTTCCTTCTCGGTCCAGTTTCCTTTGAGGCACTCAATTGATTTGTGGTTCAGAGTTTCTTTTACTTTCTGGTGTTTTAAAGGGATGAATTAAAATCATCCGCAATATTTCCTTCTCCATTGTCCTGACGGAGAACAATTGTTAAAGCATTGTTGTTTCTTTAAGTCTTCATATTAGACGTCCTTGCCATTGTATCCATAACTGAATGATGATAGCCACCTGCCAACAATAAAACCAGCCATACTATTCCCCTGACGAAAAGTCAACATCCTACGGAATGATCGGATCTGAACTGTCATCCACACTCTTGTCTTTCCGTCTATTCACCATTCCTACTCATGTTTTAGTGCAACTATCAGAGGCATGCCAGATTATCATTTTCATAAGGTAGTAGTAAAAGCAAAGATGTTAATTTGCTAACAGGTTGGCCTGGCAATTGCTGTGGTTGAGAGTGCTGTTACATCATTATACATCTGTTACGCAGAAGACCCCATGTTAATTCATAGATGGGATGCAGAATTCTTCAATCAGTTGTCCGAGACACTTCATCAGCGTCTTCAACACCGGAGTGCTCGAGCAAGGGAAGTACTCGCTCACAATCGTGTTGATGTACACATACAAGAAACTATCCCAATTTGACAAACACCATTTTCAGAACATCCTCATTGTAGGTTTCCACACTTTTACTTGTTTAACCAAGTTCCCAGATCATCTTTTGTTGTATTAGTTTGGAATGTCTTTTGATATTTTCTCTACATAGGATTGGAAATATAGGTTCTGTGTCTATTCTTAAATTCATCTAAAGCTAAGTAGTCTGAAAAACTTGTTGAGACATTTTGAATCGCTGGGAAGTGCTTATAGCTTGAAATTTTGGAATATAATTAGTTCATTGAATGACATGGTTGCATCTGTTCTACAGCTTCTTCACAGAAAATGTTGTTGGATAATAAATTGTATTGCAAACCCTTTTGTTAGTTTTTCTGATTGTGGAGTTACAATACGACTTCGTTTTGTCGAATTGGCTCGGGTTCGGGTTGGAATCCTATTTGTAGCGTAACTTGAGTGGCTATATTCTTAAGACAATGCAAGAAAGGTTCGTTAAATTAGGCAAAAGAAGAAGGGAAAATGAGGTATAATTAAAAGGCTGAAAATATGGTTTTTTGTTGTTGCTTATTTTAAAAAAATTATTAGTTTAAATTGCTTAAGAAATATTTTGTCAATAAGATAAAAACATTATTTATTTATATTAATTTATTAAAATTGACTATAGAAGAGTCTACTTGGTCATGTAATAATTCGTACTAAAATGTAAATTTAAAGAGATTATTTTTTAGGTTTTAAATTCTAAAAAATGTTTTTAAATTTAAAATAATAATTATTTTTAAATAAATAAAATAACTTAAAATAAAAATAAGAGATTATATTTTTATTTCGCTATAATATAATTGGATTTAAATTAATAAATTAAAATTAACCAGCAATCAATACCTCAGTTATGTTAGTCAAGAGAAAGGTCTTTCCTCAATGAGCACAAATCCTTAAGGGTTGCTTTTTAGAGATCTAAGGTAATTAATCCTCCCTGTTTAACTCATAACTCAAACATGATTATAGATCTCATATTTTTTGATATACAAGATCCTCGTAACAATTGCAAAGCATTGCGTTGAATCTAAAAATAATCCAATTCGTCTAAGTGTCTATTTGGATAGACTTATATCGGTAGGGCTTTGTTAGTAGAGTTTTTTAATAAGAATTTTTCTAAGAAGCCAATTAACTATTTGACTGTCAATTAAAAAAATAACTTTTTAAAAAGAGCTTCATACGGTAGATTGTTTGGTAAGATAAAAATAAATAACATTTTTATTAATTTTAATTATATTTTATTTTGTAATAAAAATTATTTATGCATATAAATATTATTTAAAATATACGAAACAATATTCAAAGCACAATATATTTCTTATTATATAATTTTAAACCATATGAAAAATAAATAAAAATATATCTAACCAAATCTTTTATATAGATTATAACGTAAGTAAAACTAATATTAAAAATAAATATTAAAACATATAAAAAGTTAAATAATATTATATAAATTTCAAAATAAATGTAAAGATGAGCTTGTGAATATTGTGAAAATTATGTGTAAAACATAAGGATAAAATAGATTAAAAAATAGGCTTGTTAATTTATCTAAAAAAATTTATCTGAAAAAGTACTTTTTTTAGAAATTTTAAATTTGAGCTTCTTAAAAAGTTATATTTTAGCTGTCAAATACTCTTTTTTTAGGCACTAATAAGTAGACATAACTGTATATGACATTTGGGTCGGTGCTTCGCCTGAATGGACTAGGCCTAAAGTCCAATTTTTTCAAAAATTGGGCCTCAAATCAGGATTGGACTGCCCAGGTCCAACTTATCTCAAGACTCGTCCATAACAAAAATAGAGTAGTTTTTTTTTTAATTTAAAAATAAAAAATAGGTCGGACTTATGGGACTTGAACTCGATCTAGCCTGCTTTCCAAGGAGCTTGGGCCCCAACTGAAACCGAGCTCCACCTGCCATGACCACTTTTATCTAAATCTCCATTGTTTCTGTGAAGTGATTGATGGGCAATGTGTAAAAACCTGCCATGAAATGATGGGGTCGTTTCAGAACAAGAAACATAAAAAGAAGGACTCGAAGTGAAAAGAATCAAGACTACAAAACTCTCCCCCTAAGTAAACACCAGAGCTGACATCTTCATCGTCATCGTCATCTTCATAATAATATTTATTGTATTTGTTTACATATATGATATATCTATATCTATACGTACGTACATACATAGGTTAGTGTCCTGACTACTGACACAGACTGTCCTAAGAACAGACAGAGATGAGATGTTGTACAAAGTGGTTCCTTTCAAGCAAGCCCCTTTGCATTTAAGAGCAAGTTGTACAAAACCCTCACTCTCCTCAACCTAAAAATTAATTCTTTTTAAAGTTAAATTGAATTAAATAGATAAATTATAATTTTAATGTAATTATTTAAAGAACACCTATTATTTTAATATCAATTGCTAAATTTTGTATTTATTTTTACTATAGAATATATTTGTATCTTTATATATAAAAATAAACTTATGAAAGAGTCAAGCTTTTTGGAAAGAGAAATTTTAGAGAGAACTAATGTGAAAACATATATGTAAAATTAGGGTTGACGGAGTCACTCATATCTGTCCGAGTGTAAGACAATGAGTATTACACCATAAAATTAGAGTATGCTTAGTTGATAGGTTATTAATAGAATGAAATGCAATATTATTCAATCATTCGAAAGGAGAGTTTATAATAAAATTGGATAGAAGAGGAGGTTTCATATTATATATTATTTTATTATAAATAGTAAATATAAAAAACTTTTGATTTAAAAAGTTTATAATAGAATGTAAAATAATAAACAACTTTACTTTATATTATATTATACTGAAAACAGCTTCTCTATTATGTAAAGAAAATGTTGCGTATTATCAGACTTCTCCAGACTCTGTTTTATTGTGAAATTTCAGACTAAGCGTGATAATGATAATAACATTGTATTACATTATAAATTCTTTATATAAACAACATTTTACTATAATGTATTTTTTTAAACAATAATTTTTTAATATGACACTTATTTACGTTTCATTTTATTATGAATTATTATATTATATTCTAATTTATTTTATTTTATTAAAAATTTTATGTTCAACATTCACGTGGAGGGTTGCGAGTGCCTTAACGCCACTCGTAACACTGGTTTTCTTGATATAGCAAGACGTTTGTATTATCATATATTCTGATCTTGGAAACTGAAGTTCTCTTGATGACTCGTTTTGGGTTATGTACATTCTATTGCAAGTTGATCACTTGATCTTAACCAAGAAAAAAAGAAAAGAAAAAAGCGAGTGAAATGGATCTTCTGAGAAATGTATTGGGAAACTAAAATCCCAAGTCAGAATGCAATAATCATAAAAAGAGAATCCCTTCTGGTGCTGACACTCTTTTTTCTTTCTGCTGATACGCTATCTTCTCTCACCAAAGATCATAGCAAGATTTTCTTTGGCCTCTTGCTCTGTATCTCACGTTTTTCTCCAACTTCAGACTCCATTTTTACGAGACATCATCAAGCTTTTCTCTTTTTTTATTTTTCTTGGAACATGCAAAGCTTCAAAGAAGCCACCATTCCTCACCCTGAAATGTATTGCCACCCTGCTTCTTTCTTCATCAGGTACTGCTTGTTCATCTCTACTTCTGTGGATCTTTTTTGGGTTGTTTTTGCTTTGTGATTTAGCTTTGCTGGTGGGTTCTCGAGAAGAAGTTTGTATGTGTTGTGTAGAAGAAAAATGTTTGCTTTCTCCCATTGCTTCACCTTCTTGCTCTGTTTTCTGGTAGTACAGAGGAGAAGATGATTGTAGAAACCTGACGCGTTTTACAGATCTTGGAGAGCTTCTTGATCAATCTGCTTCAACTTTCCATCACGAAGAAGATGCTGTTGATTTAAATCCAAGTATCATCTCTCTGTCCCCATATTTTGCTATATATTCTTATACTTCGCTGACGACTAGAGGTTTTAATCAATGTATAGGCTCCATGTTCAGTTTAAAATCCAGAAATGTCTCCGTTATGTCCAGCAACTTACACTACGCTACTGTCTTGAACACGGTAGCTTTATCTAAACTCTCTCCTCTTATGATGCTGTGTTTTGGGTCTTATGATTAATGTAACTTCATTTATGTGGTTTCATTTGTTAGAGTATTGGGTCCTCAGAGATGGGAACTACAGGGAATGAGTGTTTGGACACTGGACAATACATGTACCACAACGTGACAGGAGTTGGTATCTCGCAAAGCCAACACACTGACACTTCAACAGATATTGACATTGATGAGAAGAACCAGGCTTGTTTTTTTTTTTTTTTGTACTCTTAATGTCTTTTACTCCTCTGTAAATATGTCTGATTTGTGATTCTTGAAACTTAGGTTCATGGAGTTCAGGGTGGCACAGTAATGGTGGTTGACTCTCAGTATCATTCCAAGACAAAACAGGATGATCAAAGGGTATTTGCTAAAATGCTTGTTCTTTGAAAACTGTGAGCAGAGACAATTAGAGTTTATGTTCTTATACGTATTAGATTGCATCTCTTTTACAGATTCTGAGAAGGCTGGCACAGAATCGAGAAGCAGCCAGAAAAAGTCGACTGAGGAAGAAAGTAATGGTTCTCTCTAGCTTCTGTGACAATAACCCTTTGTGTCAAATGAATAACTTTGACCGCTTAGCACTTGATTTGCCAATTTTTGAAGTGTTTCAATATGACCAATTTTGGTGTTTTTTTGGGTTCTGATCAAAATTTGGTATGGTTGAGTTGGTATTAAACTATTAATGGATGTTTTGAGTTAATACATTTGGATCATTTATAGGTTTTGGTTTTGGATAGGCATATGTTCAGCAGCTCGAGAAAAGTCGGCTCAAGCTTACACAATTAGAGCAGGAACTCCAACGAGCTCGCCAACAGGTATAGATATGTCGGAAATTTACGAGTAATATCACATTTAAAAGAAATGTAAAGATAAAGTGAGTTATATATATAAAAATATGATATTTTAGTTGTATACAGTCTCACTTAGACTCGTTCTAATCTCATCCCAAGCTTTCTCAAAACCCTTGCCTAATATGGGGCCATTTTTCTTTCGTCACGGATTTGTAATTTTTCATTGCAGGGAGTCTTCATTGCCAGTGGTTATTCAGGGGATCATGGCCATTCAATAGTTGGTAATGGTAACGGGACACAGTTTGTTATATTAGCTTTGGGTCTTAAGGTCTTAAAACATAGTCCAAGGACAAATGAGAATGCCTGTAATTGAAGAATGAATTTGAGGATACTGTATTCTGGTGTTCTGGAGTTAAACATGAATGATATACTTTCAGGAGCCTTAACATTTGACACGGACTATGCTCGGTGGCTGGATGAACATCATCGGCTAATTTGTGACCTTAGATCTGCCGTCAATTCGCATGTCAATGACAATGAATTACGTGTTCTTGTCGACGGAGTAATGGCACATTACAATGAAGTGTTTCGGCTAAAGAGCATTGGTGCAAAGGCTGATGTTTTTCACATGCTTTCAGGCATGTGGAAGACACCTGCAGAGAGGTGTTTCATGTGGTTGGGTGGATTTCGATCTTCAGAAATTCTGAAGGTGATGACTGTTCAATATTTTTTTGAATTTCCAGACCTGTTTTAGTTGATTTACTTTTAAGTTTTTCCATAAATTCAGCTACTGGGAAGCCATCTTGAACCCCTAACAGATCAACAATTGATGGGCATATGCAATCTGCGGCAGTCATCCCAACAAGCTGAAGATGCCTTATCTCAAGGAATGGAAGCCTTGCAACAGTCACTTGTAGATACACTTTCATCTGCATCTCTAGGCCCTGAAGGTTCAGGGAACGTTTCTGAGTACATTGGCCAAATGGCGATTGCAATCGGGAAATTAGCGACACTGGAGAACTTCCTTCATCAAGTAAACATTTTGTTGACCAAAGAAACTGGATTTGATTATTCATGGTTTCTGCACAGAAATGGCTTGGATAAACCTGTAATCTGTCATTTGATCTTTCAGGCTGATCTCTTACGGCAGCAAACTTTGCAACAAATGCTTCGAGTTTTGACTACTCGACAAGTGGCTCGAGCTTTTCTCGTCATTGATGATTATAAATCGCGTCTCCGGGCACTTAGTTCTTTATGGCTGGCACGCCCCAGAGACTGATGCATAGCATGTCCAGTCAGTTCTTCTGTAGGATGTTATATATTATAAATCACAAGAATTAGAGAAATTTCTCTGCTTCCTACGGTATCCAACAATGTGAAGCATCAGAAGTAGAAAATTTTCCATGTCATCAACCTTGTCTGGCATCTCCGATATTCCAAAACATCAGGTATTTACATTGGATAGGATAGACAAGAAAAACATGAAGTATGAAAGACAGAAGTTGGTCTTAGCATGCCTTGATAAGTGTACGTTTCATTAAAAAGTCAATTTAGCTTTTTTAGAAGATATCCAGTTAAATAAGAACTGTTTTGCCGATGCAAGTAATTACGGTTGAATTCTGATACAATGATCACGAGCAAGAGAACAATGCTCGAGCAACTCAGGGTACATCCAAATAGTCGATCTCAAGCAAGTGAACCTGCTCCGATAGATTGTTCAAGATTATACAATGTGATGTTCACCTTTCGAATCAGATAGGAGTTTTGATCAAAATTTTGTGAAAGTTAAACTTAGATCCTTCAAATCAAAGGGTGCGGATTAGGTTATCTTGAGACAATAGGTTTTGCTGTGGAAGTGATGAGGCTAGAAGTTTGAGAATTGATCTGGATCTTGATTCCGATGGTTTGTCATTTCATCTCACATTTTGACCTCTGAATGAATCATTGATCACAAGAGTCATCAATGTTGATAGAATAAAACACCTCTCTAATGCACTGTGACTAGGAACAATTTCTGGCTGCTCAAAGACCTTACATGCTCTTCACAAGAACTTTATAGCCAGATTCGATGAGAAAAGACTGGTACATAGACATGATGGAATCTGAATTAACACAAGAATAACAAAATTTCCAACCTTACCATCTACCCCAAAACAGAGTGTTTACATGGTCGATTCTAATGGTTTCCTAATCTTCTTTGACTTATTCGGGTATTTACAAACAGCAACAGAGAAAAAATCAAAAAATCATTATGGTTACTCTCCAGTTCTCCTACTAATGTCCATCATCAAGTCCAATTCAAACTGAGAACTCGTGGAGTAATGGGTGTTAGATGAGTTTTCTTATAAAGCCACACTTTAAAGAAGACATTAATGATGTAATCTACTCGGTGGAATTCTAGGATTTAACAAGAGACTAACTGTTAAAAGAACACACAAACACAATCACTGAACAATCAGATAATCTCTGCTCATGCTACGAACCAGAACCCAAATAACAAAACCCAACTACAAACCTTCAATTTGTTCACCATTAATCACTTACCTAGCCTTCTTCTTCTTCTTCAACTAAGAAAGTTTCAAACTTTCCAAAAAAAACTCTCATCATGTTCTTCTTATTCTTCTTCATCGTCATCTTCTTATCTCGGCACTTATATATTTTACTTTAGTTACTCAAGAATACTTTCCTTTGATAAATTCTAAATTAATTATTAATTTTAAGTTGGAATGAATGGATATTCAAAGAAGTAGTGAAGTAGAAAAGTGCCATTTTCACTTTGCAATTGGTATCACAAAACTTGAAAAGAGTTAGCATTGTTAGAAAAGCCCATGCTTTCATGTTTATATGTATATATGATTCCTTTTATACACAGTATAGTATACTTTACAATCATCCCTTGTAATGGCATTTGTTGCCGATCAAATCTCTACCATGAACAGTCCCCCATGTGTCTGTACTTGTCTGCGTCCGTAGCTTTTTCGTCCTGCAAAACAAGTTGGTTGCTTGAGCTTCTGAGAAATTCCATCTTCTGAGCACTTACCACGTCTTCTACTACTACTACTTCTGGTTTTGACGATTTGAGGGATGAACACACCAGTTCCTTTCCCAGTCCTCCAGGTTTTTACTAACCAGGTTGGTGCTGAATTCTTGATCTCCATATCCCACAGACTGAAGTAACTTCCACCAGTTTGTGATATTGCAGGGAAACTTCTGTTCAAACCTGAGGAATCACTCTTCCAGGAATGTCTTGTTTCAGAAGAATCTTCAGTATCTTCATCTATTAATAGCAAAACCTGTCTTTTAAGCTCCGCATAAAACATATCATCGTCGATCCTGGTAAAATCCTGATCAGGGTCTGTGTTTTGATCATGTGGTTGTGTACTCTTACTCCACAGGAAGTCCATGGCTTGGCTACGTAGGTGTGGTTTGGGTTCTGAGAAGGGTCGTACTGATATATAAACCAAGAACTTGGAAAAAGATGTCTTTTGGTTTCCATTATTTTAATGTGTAAGAGTTCTTGGTTTGAGGTCAAAGGGGGATGGTAGTGGAGATCATGGTCTGGTTAAATGTCTCCAAATGGTGCCATGTTCCTGAATTTGTACGTTATTGAACTCCTGAACCGGTATCTCCAATTTGACTTAAGGTTAATTATGCCGAATCTTCTAATTGCCTATTTGGTTGAGTGGAAATGTATTCACGACCAAAATTAGAAAATAACATACAAAATAAATAATTATAGGTTTAGTTATCCCGTATTTTGAGGAATAATTAAAGATATCTCTCTGTATTTTTACCTATTCTTTAAAACATGAAATAGGTAAAAATAGGTAAAAATAATTTTTCTTTCTTGTTATTATTATTGTTATTATTATTCGGAATAGATAAAGACAATTTTTCTTATTATTATTATTATTACTAATATTGTTAGTAAAAATGAATATATCTTTAAGAAATTTAAAAATAAAATAAATTTCTTTCATTGTTATTTTAAAAATAAAATGGTCACTAATAATTACTAAATAACCAAAAATAAGAGATTAAAATTAAAAAAAAAAGATGTGAAATGTTACTAACTCAAGTTAAAGGAAATGAACCATATGACTTAAGCATCTAATGGATATGGATGCTAGGAGCCATAGTAGACTAAGGATTTGGATTGATGCTACATGTCGTCTAGCTTAGAAGCGATAATTTCCCCTATCACCAAAATAAAACAATTAAGCAGTCAAATTCTCAGCCTGCAAACTTCTAAACTCTTATTATTTTTCAATTTTGTATTTATTGAGAGCTCAATAATTATATTTTTTTAATGATATCTATCCTCATCTTTTGTCCTTTTTTTCCAAATTTTTAATGAGAATTATTAGAATTATCATAGTCATTGTTAATGAGTGTCTAAATTAAAAAAGTAAAAGATATAGACATTTTTTGTAATTTAAAAATTTAAAAGGATTTAACCCGACTGTTAAATTTGAACTGAACTAATTAAATATGATTCAAATTAATAGTTTGAGTATGTTTTAAGAGTTAATTTGAGTTACCATATTAGTATATTTCATTAGTCCATTTCAAACTTTTTATTTTACCAATTTTAGTTTATTATTTTTCTTGAGTAAGAAAAATTGTGATTTCATTCATTATAAAAAATAGTTTAATTATTTTAAATTTAAAGAATATGTTCTAATATTAAAAACACACAAAAAAAGAAATCTATGATATAATCATGTTTGGAGTTATTTTAATATAAACGAATATGATTCATATAATTTATGTTACATGAGTTATATAACAATTTATGGTAAACTAACTTGAAAAATGTTTTATAAAAATTATTTTTTTTAATATTTCTAATATTATAAACTGTTTTTTATAATTTAGAAATTTTAAAAATATTTTTAAATAAACGAAACTTAAAAAATTCCATGTTTTTTAATTACTTCTATTTGGAATAGTACTTTTTGTTTCATAATCCTTGATTTAGCTTAACTTCTAACGAAAAAACTAATTGTCGATCATACATTGCCAGATGTTATCAATTTTTACTAATAATATGATTAAATAAATATTATTAGCAAAAGCTAAATATAATTATATTATTATCAATTTTTACTAATAATATAATTAAATAAATTCTTCTACTTGGAATAGTACTTTTTATTTCAATTTTTTTCAATTCTAACTCAAACTTTAAAAAGTAGCAATAAAATATTTAAACTTTCAACATTTTTCAATTCTAGCGCGACGTTAATGTTTCCGATATGTTTGTTGACGTTACTTGCTATATGTTTCAAAAACTTTAACTATTAATACACGTCAATCAAAACTAACACAATAGATGAAAATTAATGAAATGATTTCGTTGTTTAAAAATGATTTAAATCATATTACGCAGTCCCGACGACATTACGTTTTGATTTCAGTTTTTCCCTTCGTTTTTGATTTGTTCTCTCGACATCCTCATCTTTCGATTTTTAAATTACGTAACCCCAATACCCTCACACTAAGGACATCAAGAGAAAGAACAAAAAACGATGAGTTTACTGGTACAGTATGCTATAATGCGAGAGTACTGATGGGTATCAGAAGAACAAACAAAAAATAAATTACTAAGAGTATGGGGAAAACAACAGATAAGATCATATTATAATTGAAAAAAATTGAAAGTTTGAGTATTTATTGTCACTTTTTAAATTTTAGGCTAGAATTAAAAATATTAAAAGTTTTAACATTTTATTGCTAATTTTTTAAGTTTAGGTTATAATTGAAAATTTGACAAAAGTTTGATTTTTTTTGTAATTAACCCTTAAAAAATCAATTTGATTTGACTGGTTTAATCATAAAAATCCTAAATCGTCCAATTTTTTAGGTTAGTTTATAACTTTCTAGTTCGATTTATTTTAATAACTCTTGTTATTAAAAACCAATCAATTTATTAATTAATTATTCAATTTACGTAAATTAACAAGTTCTTATAAATCAAAATTAATTAATTAATTTTCATTTGATAATTTCATTTTCAATTAAATTTCAAATTATTAAATAAATAAAGACAATTTCTTTCAATTATATTTCAAATTATTTAATCTTATTTAGTCTTTAACCGATTTTATGATGATTTAATATTACCGATAAAACTTTTTAAACCTTAAAATCTCATGTTACCGATTTAACTTTGGTTCTGTTTTTTAAAACAACTCTTTAAGTTTTGAATTATTGTACAACAAAAGATATGCAAGGAGGTAATATATCCTACAAGTTTTCCTTGTACACTTCATTAATATCATTTATTTAGAGATTCTTGAGTTTCTAAAGTATACATTGAAAATTAAAATTTTAACTAGTTATTTATTTATTGATAAAATAAATATTTATTCATCATTCTTTCTTAATGATATGAAATATTCAATAAATCTCGATAATTTTGAATTAAATTATTAAAATTTTAAAAGATTAGTCATTCAATTAAAAATTTTAAAAATTTCGACATGGAATTGAAAAAATCTCAAACTATGGAACACTTTAGTATTATTTATCTATATTATTTTAATTATATTATGAAATTTACAAGTCACCACCTATGAGTCATGCAACGTTTTTCATTTGCTATATGCCCTTTTTATTTATGGAAAAGTGTCACAAACACAAACTTTGACTAACGATGTCCAAGATAGTTTGATGTTTCTTACGATTGCTTGTCTTCTTTTCGCTTCCTTCTATTTTTGTTCTTCTTTCCTGCAAAATAAATAAGATTAGATCATCTATTTCATTTTTACTGTTCCTATTCTATTCTAACTCATTTCATCCATATAAATTATAGAAAACCCACATAAATATGTAGATGAGATGAGTTGGAATAAAATAGGAATAAAATAAGTGAAACCGGTAATATCAAGAAAAAATAAACTTGTAAAATACAATTATAAATCCTAATAAAAATTGTTAGAGCTTGACCCGAGCTCGACTTGAGCCAATGTTATCATTAGAACTACTAAATCTTATGATAAAAAAATTAGGGTTGGCAACACATTCTGAAAACGGGATCTAGCACAAGCCGTTTACTACTTGGACCTAATCTTAAATTTTTTATTTGATTCCAGTTTGGTAAAGGTCAAAATGAAATTATTTTAGTTACACTTAACAAAATAATGTCGTTTTGATTAAACGGACTTGATTGGCGAGAACCCAAGTTCGGGTTCGGGTTGGAAAAACAAATGTCATGTACATACCAGACTTGTTTCTTGTTCTGGATTTGGCAACACGAGGAATGAACACTCCAGTTCCATTTCCATATCCCCACTGATTCATTAAGGAAGCAGGAACAGCATTCACATGTTTTGTCTCCCACCAACTTGAACTGTTCCAAGGTTGTGAAAGCGAAGGGGAATTTCCTGATGACCCTTTTGGACCTATACTGAAATCACTGAAGGACTTGGAATTTCTTGTCTTCAGACAGTCTTTACCGTCATCAACTGTCAACAACAGAATCTGTCTCCTGAGATCATCGCAGAAAACATCATCAGAAGCTACAGGCTTGGAATGCCTGATTTCAGGAGGGCAGTCTTCATCGTCATCTGCGGTTAAAATCATGATCTGCCTTCTGATTTCAGAAAAGTAAGCATCATCCTCGTACTCCGGATATGCTTCCAGGTGGTCCATGCTAGTTGTTTCGAGTTCCTGAAGATGGCAAGTCCTGTGTTTGATGATTTGTGTTGAAAATGGTCGGAGATTTATAAGAGTATCTATCATATAAGATTTATGTTCTTTGTTTTGGGTCTACGTAAGAGGACAAAAGATCCTGATACGTGAGACGTTTTGAGACAAAGTCAAATTCTGAAATCCGCAGGATATGTTTGTTCTTGTTAGTTAGTTCATGGATCATGATCCATAATCAAAATTAGTTCTTCTTTTTAACTCCCTAAATCAAGTAAGGGTATCAATGTGAAAGATGAGTACTACAAATGGGCAGGTTTTATACTACCAAATTTGGTTTTATATATTAGGCGATAATTAAAATATAATGTACCAATATTTGGAAGGTCAAAACATTTTTTATCTTTTTATTTGTTTTTATTTTATTTCTTGATCTTCTCCGCGTTTTATTCCTTATATCAAAAACCATTATAACGGAAAAAAAAATCTTCAGTTTGGCAGATTTAATTATAAACTAAAATAAATTAGTTAATTTTTATTTAAAATTTTCCTTTTTTAATTAAATAATTTCTTGAAATCATATTTTAAATTTTTTAATTTTATTTAATTTATGACAGTCTAATATTTTGATTGAACCTTTTAATCTTAAATATCTTGTTTTACTGGTTTAATTTCTGATTTGATTTTGTAAACATTGGTTTGTAGTTTGCAGAATTTATAACGCCAGTGATCATAAATTCTATTTTTCTTGTAAACAAATTCTACTGTTTTCTAAGTGAGAAATTGAAAAATAATTAGATTTAAATATTCATTTTTGAAGAAATACTGTTTCTTCATTAAGACATTCATGAAACAGTATGTTTGGGATGATTTTTCATTCCTTGTTGTAAAAGAAAAAAAAGAAAAATTCGAGAGGTATGAAAATTACTATTGTTATATTTGAAAAAAATATTATTTATCTCTAAATTTTGACGTTATTTTTGCTTCAATTATTATTTTGATGACTAATTTGTAAATATTATTTCTCTAATATATTTTTTTGAAACGAAAGAACCCACAGTTATTATCCGCAATAGATAAATTTCTGAATCGACACAATAATTTATAAGTCTGCCCTTAATATACTGTTTTACGTGGTCTGAAAATGTGAATTTAGGGACATGTCTTGAATTGATTTGGCTCAGATTCATAGATTTGGGAGGTTTCTATTCTTTGTCTTTTAGTTTCACATTTAATTGTTGTTAAAAACATTATATCACCATTGAACATGCTCATTTATTGCTTTGTAGGTAGGGTGAATTGATTTGGCTCATTTATGCTCATATATCACCATTGAACATGCTCAGACCAAATATTTAGGGGTCATATTATATATAACTTATAAATTATACATGATAATTACAAATAAAATTTAAAAAATAGACTTAGGTTCTCTTGGTTTGAGTTTGACTCAAAAATAAAAAAAGACCACCCGAACCTATCTAGGACTTACGACTCAATCCTAAATTTAAAAATTATACGTTTTTAATATATAATAATAATATGATGCTTTAATTAAAAATATTTTAAAAAGAGTAATCTCACTTCATACGGGCATGTTATTACAAGTTATTGCATATTTTTAAAATTTTATTTGTAATTATCATATATAATTTATAAGTTATATAAATATGACCCATAAATATTTGGTCTCAGATGTACTACCATTTGCAATCTAAATTAAGTTGGGATTGGAAAAATATGACCCATAGTGTTAATTATAATTAAAAAATGACCTTACTAAGTTAATGATTGCATTAAATGAGTTTATAATTAGGTTTCAAGCGATAATTTTTGAATTTTTTCACAAATATTGAATTAATTAATTTGTTGATTAGTCATCTAATTTGTTATTAGAAGGACAAATTAGCCTAAATTACGTATCAAGGTAGTATTTAGATAATAAAGTAATTGAATTTGAGTCAACCAAATTTAATAAAATAAATTAATTTTAATCGAATTGAGGATTAAATATTCAAATTCAATAAGATTCGGACCAACTCAAATTAAATGAATTAAATTATGTTTGACTATAGACTCGAGCTATAAATTTAGACAATTTAGACTTATCTAAGGGAGGTTCAAAGCAAGGTTCTCGGTACTCGATATGAAACAGAGGGTTAGTTGTATAGAGTTTAAATATTGATTGGTACAAGCCTGTTTTAGATAGTACCGGACGGTATTAGAAAACGGAGGGTCAATTGTATAGAATTTAAATATTGATCAGTACAAGCGTATTTTAGATAGAACCGGACAGTATTCAAAATATCAGTCGATATTGAAAATTTTAACAAATAGGGAGACTTTTTTTGTAAAATTTTAAAAAAGTTTTAAATCTTTCATCTTTTTTAAAGTTTTTTAATTAGTTGTTTATTTACTTCAGCTTATAATTATTGCGAATTTTT
>JANJEY010000001.1:419639-438868 GCA_024703695.1 Erythroxylum cataractarum | reverse complement strand
CGTGTCCATTGTGTCGCCACGCAATTCGTTCGTAGTGTTTCTTAATCTCAGATGTTGTTTTATATGATGCAAATCAATTGTCATTATAGTATTCTTAGTTTCGATCTTAGAAACATGTTCTGTTAGATGATTTTGTATCATTTATTAGATGATCTTAGAAAAATGTTCTTCATAGTATTATTATCAGTTTAATACACATATAATTTAGAGATCATGTCGTATGAATATAGTAGCTATTAGGGACGGTAACGAACCGGTCTCGCTAATTTTTTAAAATAAAAATATAAAATGATGTCTTTTTTAATTGAATTGAGTTTGAGTTCTCTAGATCCAGACTTTTCTGAGTCTTAACTTTTATAAGTAAAATAATGTTGTTTTATTTAAAAAAATTGAACCTCAAACTAGTTTAAGCCTGATTTTACCTATAGATCGGCTCTTTGAAGAAAACCTAAATTTAGGCTCATGAGTTTACCTATTATCATCCTGAGTCGGCTTACAATCTAAACTTATATGTGTTTGTGCTCGTGTTTTTCTTAAAAATATTAACGTGAAATTACAACTTAAATTCACGTATAACTGAAAGATCGAATTATATAATAGATTTATAAGCAAGTCTGCTACTAAAAATGAAAACCTATGTAAATACAATAATAACAATAGGGAAACTATTTCTAAAAACAGAAAAAAGAAAATATTTTTTAGAGAAATGTTTGTACATAACAAAAACTAAAAATATAAATAAATAGCTGCATAAAATAACAATAAAATCAAATTTAATATAAAAATTAACATTAACATCAAAATATGTAAACACGTTATCAAATTTGGTAATTTCTTATGTTCTTATTTTTTCTTTATATATTATTCTTATTGCAGCACTTAGTTTCCTTATATTAAACAAAAGTCAAGAGCTTAAGATTGTGTTATTCATGGTTTTTTTTTTAACGTGAGTTTATCATAAATAGTTTCTCTACAAATTAGGAGTAACACTGCTTATTTTTAAACCTCCTTAGATTTTGTTTATCAGTATAACTTTTACTAGATTGTTGTTACATTAATAATTTGAAAACGATGTCTTTAAATTTTTGATCCGGAGAAGGCTCCTTGTTCAATTCTTTCAAAGTTATTGGATTTTTTTTTGTTCGAGAAGTTCCTCCATTCTTCCAGGCTCCTTCTTCAATTCTTTCAAAGTTATCATTTTTTTTCTTGTTCGAGAAGTTCCTCCATTCTTTCACTCTGTCCTGAAAAGTGATTAGGACAAATTTAATCACATTTTTATGTTCCAATTGAATTTGACCCGCTTCTAATTAATTGAAATATGTTATAAAAGATATAAATAATATGGTGTGCCACTAATTGTTAATACACCACTTAATTGTTGATGCACCAAATGCACCACTTAATAGTTAGTGCACCAAATGCACCACTTAATAGTTAGTGAACCACTTCTATTATCATGATAGTGTTTTATTAGAAATTTTGTACTATAAATAGAAGGGTTTACTTGATGTAAGATACACCAATTTATAAGAAGAATTCTCCTCTCCCAAATATTCTTAAATTTTAGTTTCGGTTTTATAACAAAATAAACCCTTTAACTTACAATTTGAATTCAATTCGAGTAAATTTGAGTTCAACATTTAAACAAAGTTATTTTTGATATATCTGATCAAAAATGATATTTTAAATATATTATACTAATACCGTTTATCAAATTGACTAGGACCTCTAAAATCAATCGAAAAAAACATCTTAAATCCAAATTTAATTTGAAAGTCTGATTAAATCCATTCCAGGTCCAATAACATCATATCTCTATCAGTAATAGCTTTGGATGGAAATGATAATTTGACAAATTATGGGAACAATGCATGAACTCTAATGATTGAAAACTTGAGAAACCCAGATAAGCCTTTGACCAGAAACGGACTTTAACTTGGTTCTGAAGCCAAAGGTCCACTAGAAAGAAGAGTGAGCACTACCACTTATAGTGCATGATCAATGGTCATCCTCAAAATAAGGAAGGGAAGACCTAGCTAGCTAGCTAGCTAGATTTACTACTCGCTCTAATCCAAGTCTAAAGACTCTGAAAACATATAGTGGCTGCAGCAAAAGTGTCCAGATACCGACCTCTCCACTATCTAATAGACCTTTTGAGAGACTCATTTAGTCCCAAATCAAGTCTCCATACTAGTTGTTGCCTCTGAAAAGATGTTACTGGCAGGCAACTTGGTTAAAAGTTAGGTAGAGATGATTGATTTCGAGCTCACGATAATGGCTTCTTTCGTTTCATGCATTGATTGTCAACTATGTCAGGCCACACGATTACATCTTAGGACGTCATGTTCTTGTGTGTTCTGTAGGAGTTGGTTAGGTAATTCTCCAACCATTTTTCTTTTTTACTGTTCTGTCTCTTGCTTTTTAAGGTCAACCGCAACCACCTTATACTCAGTATTATGCTAACTCTAATGGAGGACACGAGCAGACACAAAATTCTCTGTAAAAACTTTAGTATATGTCCTACATAATTCAATTAGTTGAATAATCTTAAGTTGCTAACACATTAATTTATAAGAAACATGAATCTACCACCCAGCTCGAAGTCCTGCAATAACGTAAAGTTTGATACACTCTAATAATGAATCTAACCTAAATAGATGGAGGCGAAATGTGTAAGATTGACCCGTGCTCTCAAATCTAAGCTCAAGTTAAAGTTATTGTACTCAAGTTTAATTGTCAAAATAATTTTATTGATCATTTATTCGAAAATACTTTTATACATTATAAATTATTTGTTAATATGTATAAATGATATATTATATATGATTAATAAAATTACTAAATTAAAACTTTTATTCTAAATGTGCATAAAATTTTAAACTTTAATTTTTATCAAATTAATTTAAAATTTTTATAATTTTTTGGACTTTTATAATAACTATTAAAGTTTAAAGATCTAAAATTTTAGGGATTAGATTAAATTTGACCAATAAATTTAAAATTATTTCCTTGAAAAGTATAGTGGTCGAAAGAAAACCCAAGCCGCTTGGGTGCGACTTTCCCTACCAAAACCCTTCACCGCCAACATTTGAATCACGTGAAATCATGTGTCCACACACTCTTTTATTCCCCATTTTGACTTTAGTCCCTGTGCATCTATATAACCACCAAAGCCCACAAACCTTGGAACTCACTGTGTTCTTACAGAACTATGGGTGCCATTTCACTTGGCTCAGGACTCACCGTAGACATGGTCAGGGACTGTGGCGTCGTAACCGAGGAGATTGAAGGCCTTATCAGAGTGTACAAGGATGGGTATGTCGAGAGACCTGAGACTGTCCCATGTGTCCCTAGCTCACTAGCTTCTGAAACAGATGTCACGTCACTGGACATGGTCGTCGATAAGTTCACAGGCATTTGGGCACGTATCTATTTCCCTACTTTGTCCAAACTTAAGCTTCCATTGATCGTGTACTTTCATGGAGGTGGGTTTTGTGTTGGCTCGGCTGCTTGGATTTGCTACCATGAGTTCCTCTCAAAGCTCGCTTCAAAAACCGGTTGTTTAATCATATCCGTCGATTACCGTTTAGCACCGGAAAACACACTCCCGGCAGCTTATGAAGACGGTGTCAAAGCTCTGATGTGGTTAAGAAAGCAAGCTCTGAGAGGTGGTGGTGGGTGGTCTGAGAAGTGCGATTTCTCTAAAGTTTATCTCGCCGGTGATAGTGCCGGAGCTAACATAGCTTATAATGTAGCAACAAGACAGACTTGTGACACCTCATCTGAGAGTTTAACCCTTAAGCCATTAACTCTTAGTGGCATTATCTTGATACAACCATTTTTTGGTGGGGAGATACGTACCAATAGCGAGAAGTACACCGCATTACAACCGTCTCGGTCCGCTCTGAGCTTGCCGGCCTCCGACACTTACTGGAGACTAGCTCTGCCGTGTGGGGCAAATCGTGATCATCCATGGTGCAACCCTCTGGCAAAAGGGTCGACGAAAATGGAGGACCTGAAGCTATTCCGGTTCATGGTTTGCGTGTCGGAGATGGATATATTGAAAGATAGAAACTTGGAGTTCGTAGATGCTATGGTCAACGCAGGTAATAGAGTGGAACATGTGGTGCATGAAGGTGTAGGGCATGCGTTTCAGGTACTGAGCAAGTCTAAACTCTCGCAGATTCGAACTCTTGAGATGATCAGTAAGATCAAAGGTTTCATCAATGGCGGATAATAGTTTATTCCGAATCAGACGACCATTTTCATGTAATTAATATGTACATAAGTTTCTTTTCATTGTTCAGGAATCTGCTACTTCGTTTTGTTTGATGCACTGGTTGCTAAAATAGTACCTGTAATGGAACCAAGCGTTGTCAGTTCTTCCGGTTCTAATCACGAGTCATACTTTTGCTCCATACCAATATACAAATAAAAAAAAAAATATTGTATATAATAAAAATTTTCTAAGACCAATAAGATTTTTACATTTTGGTATAAAGCTTTATTTACCTCTTCTTCAATCTTCAGTCATATTTCATTAACTTTTTTATTTATTAATAATTATAAAATGATGTTATATTTTTTAAATTTAATATTATATCATTTTGAGAAAAAATAAATAATTAATATGATATTACATAATGAGCAAACAATATGATAATTTTCAAAATATAAAAATTGAAATTAAAAAAAGCCACACCAAAGCAGGAGATGAGAAGAAACCTGGGCATAAGAGAATACCTCCGTCCATTCCTAAATAGGCAAATTGTCCAGAGGAGAAAATAAAATTTGTAATTTACCAATAACTGGAAAATATTAAAGCTTCACATATCTTTTCTGGATTATGGAAAACATGGTACGAAGAAGAAAAGTAGGGAATAAATTCATAAGAAAGTGTAAGAAATGCTAATGAACAAATTACAGTCAATTACTTCGTAAAAAAGAAAAAAACATTATGGCATCACAACAAAATGAGACAAAGTCAAGAGATGTCAGCGATGAAGGAACTCATCTGAGGAAACAAAACTACAGCACTTTCTGGCCAGGATATCTTCAACACATGCATTTGGGTTCCAAGTTTTTCAAGGTATGGAACAGATCACATCTAACTGGACATCATCACATTATCGATCGACTGAAGGGCTTGGTTAGCAAAGAAGCGAACGTCAACATCCGGATCCTCACTCAGCTCCACCAATGCAGGACGGATTGTTTTCTCGACAACCTGTCGAGGGAACATTGAAGTACAGGGGATTAACAAAGAGATCGACACAAAAAGGGTATAAGGTTCGGGAAAAAGAAAGACAGGGAAAGGTATAGAAAAATTCATTATTGGCACTCACGGAGTTATCAACTATTGGAATGAGGGCCTGCAGCACCTTTGCTACATTAAATTTGATGTTGGGTACCCTGTATACAGAAACCGATTCAGTTATCAGAAACGGCCAGTTTTATATGCGGCAGTTCTGTTCTTACCCAGTTAACAAGGATCACTATCTTTACCTGTCTTTTCCTGAATTGATAACTACTGGAAGCAGCTTGGAGCACGTAATTTCTGAGCCCATAACTGGAGCCAGGAGTGAGATAGAGCGTAGTATGGTCATCCGATATAAATAATGCGGATTGTTGACCATTTCCAAAACCTGCACAAGATAATAAAACTCTCATTTTGTTGGAAGGAAGCTGGAAGAAAGTTTCTTATCAATTTAAAATGGGAGATATGCACAAATGAGAGTGTAAAATAACCATCCAAATGGATACAAATGGCACGTAGAGTAAGGCCAGAGCAAAGAACAAGTATCTTCCAGTGAAACCATTTCAAGAACTTCATACATGTTACAAGGAAAACAAGAAGCCAGCCTTAATGAAATCCGTATGCATTGCTAATCCAAAAGTTTCCGCTCAAGCACTTTTTACTACTATTGCGCATCAAGCATCCTCTTTTTATTCTTTTTAGTTTCTTTGGCATACATTATATTTACTAAGAATGCACTCTTCAGAGAGGGGAAAACTGATAGAAACAAAATTATTGCAAACAATAGATAAAAACAATGGAATGCAGAATCTGATGTCAAGAATAGGATTAAGAAAAACAAAAACCTGTGGAATAATGTGCTGCATTGCCCAGTCAGGACCAAATTCTTCAGCAAGCCGCTTTAGATTGTTTGCAGCAGCATCACGGATGGAATAAACCTACATCACATTTCCAGTGAGGATAATCATCAAAATTAGATGTACAACTACATCACGAAGTATAATTTTACTTCTGAATATCCATCCTAATACCACAAGAACTCTAATATGTAAACCTACCAGATAATAAAAGTTAAACACTGGAGAGAACTACAAAACAAAAGGGATGGGACTATTATACGCCACTTTTTGTACATAAAAAAATGAAAAGACAAACCTTATCCTGTAGCCACTGCATGCAAAGAGCGCCAAGTTTATCATCAAAGAATCCAACTCCCAGCTGACTTGCTAGTAAAGGTATGTACTCTATAATTGCAAGCCGAACCCTCCAATGCCTATCTTCTGCAAGCTCCACAATGGCAGGCAACAAAGATTGGGATAGTAGATCAATGCCAATAACCTGCAAGTGCAGCATATTTTTCTTTCATATGTGAATGTTGTGGTATAGTGCAATAGTGCAAAAGAATACTTTTCAAGAGGACATGAAATTTTTACAAAAGAAACTACATCTGAGTTACGATAAATGGTAGATGTAACAGAAGCATGTTTCATTTTGTCACAGACATGCAAGTCCATGACCTTCAAAGGATTAAATAGCAAAAGATAAAATTCCAAAAGAAAAAAATAAACTATAGGAAGGTCACAGTGCCTAAAGATAATCAGCAAGGTCTTTTCCATGAAAATTCTACGCTCAATTTATAAGATTAAGTTACCACATCAAACATAATAAGTTTTCTTCAGTTGTTACAAACCTGATTCACTTGATCAAGCTTGCTAATTATATTGAGACGAACATCCGGAAATTCATCCTTCAACAGGGAAAGAAATATAGGAAGAAGCTGCTCAATTGTGGCATCCTGCATTCAAAACCAAATGAAGTTTGAATCCATTGCATGTACATGACCATGATAAAGGAAACTGAAAGAATGTAGGTTCATATAAATAGCGAACAGCTCGACAAATTTCAAGCAGACAAAAAAATTGCACAAACAAAAAGCCCAGTAAGTCATAAAAACTTCCAAAAATTATCAAATTCCAAGAAGACAATGTGCTTTGAGCTTGGCCAAACTGAGTGATAGAAGGTAAAAGAATAGGATACACTTAAAAAGCCAGATAAGCAACCAAGGGATAAGAAAGAAGAGGAATCAAGCAGAAAATTGACATCAAATCACTACCACACAACAGCTGTAAGTAAAATATAACTCAAAGCATACTCCACACGAAGATCACTAATATCAAATTTTCTATTAAAGCATAAATTCAATCTCTCTTAGAACTTACTAAGAAAAATCAGAAAACATAGCCAAGGCCAAAACACATCCAGCCACCATGTACCAAACAAAGAAAGGAAATAACAGTCATGACTTATACCGAACAGATTATCTTACCTTCCCTAGAACAGGAGCCATTCCCATTATCACTGAAGCCAAAGCAGAACGGACATGCTGGGACGAATCTGACGATAGTTCCTACAAAGAGAGCAAGGAGGGAAATTGGCATGAAACAGATGGGCAATTTTATCAAAATTGTTTGGAACCAAAGTGCAGCAGGCACCAAATTCTAGATATTCACCTTCACACAGGGAAGAATATGTTGAATTGCAAGTTCTGGATTTAAAATGCGGGAGAACTTAGTTACTTTTCCAGCAGCTGCTATTCGTACTTCAGCCTCATTATCACGAAGCAATCGCACATATGCTGGAACCAAATCCATCCTTAAGGTAGAAGCAATAGTTCCAAATTTTGGAATTAGATACCGTTGACACTAATCAATTGTCTAACATCAAATTAAAGGATGGATATTCAGAAGGTAAAATCCTCAACAAAAAAAAAAACATAAGTTCAAATTTTAGGTATATACCTCGTGGGCTCAGGCCCCACAGCCTCACAGAGTTCATATAATTGATTGGCAACCATGTAGCGAACACGCCAAGACTTGTCCTACATGTAAATTAGCAATAAAGTAAAAGAACTATGCAAAATAGGGGTGATTACTGCATCCATTAGCTAGCAAGAGAAAAAGATTAAAGTTGTTTCCAGTAACATTTAATATATTGGCCCACTAAACCAATTATGTCAGCACAAACTGGCAGTATGTAAGGAACTAAGTCCCAGAATAATTATTCAAACGCTTTCTGAATTACCAAAAATACATTATTAACTTAAAGACTGCACACTTTTGAAGCACTCAACTTTTTCAGGTGGAATTTCTCCTTCCACTTATCAAACACAACCACATAAGTCCAATTAAATCTGAATTGATTTTCAACTTTTAACAATTTTCAAATGCTTCTAACAAGGTCCAGCACAACTTGCATAATTTATTAAAAGAAGAATATTAAGAAGCATTTAGACAAAAATGATAGAAAGGGTACATCTATAATACTGAAATTATTGGCCAAGCAACATAGCTGATGATAATGCAGAGCAAGCATAAATGTTGGCATGGCGTACAAGATGCCAAGGGACTTTACACTAATTTTTTTTAAGATATCTGAACTATTTAATACCTGAGAGAAATTGACAATAACAGGAAGAATGTGAGCTACACAATCATGAGGCTCCAACAATTTGCCAAGAGCAGCACAACCCTCAACAGCCAATAGCCGAACAGAATCTTGATCTGGGATGAAAAATAACTAAGAACTTCAGCCCCATTCTCAATGAGATAACAACTACAAAAAGCAAGGAATTCTAAGTCCACACTTCCACCACAACATTCAAGACATCAAAACATCAATTAGGAAGATTTATTAATTTCTATTTCATGTTTTTCATATCTTTCAACATTTTCATATTTGCAAACAGTAAAGATGTTCTACACTGTGGAGCTCCACTCCATATTCTACAACTAAAAATCAGAGGTCAATTTCCACAAAGACATTAGTAGTTCAATTACCATCCCGGGTAAGATCGTCAAATATTGACATAATGTCAGTCTTCAAATAAGTAGCCTCAACAGTAGCAGCAAATTTTCCCAGATTTGTTGCAGCTGATCTCCTGACCATGGGCATATCATCTTGACACAGTTGGCTGTATATAGTTCGCAATTCTGTTTTTAACATGTCAGGAGCACTAGGATAGGCAATATGAAATAGACCACATGAAGAAACACGAGCCGTAAACCACTCTCCGGCTGCCAATCTCTGATGATATGCAATTCAGCATAAATGAACTATAGTCATGATACTGAGAAAGCATCAAACATACATACTCATCCTCAAAAAGACCAAAACCAAACAGTGGTTACATATTTTTTCATTAAAAAAGAATATGAAAAAAAGGCTAATGTCTGTTTAAATTCCAAATTGTAAGCATCCTTGATTCAACCAGAGAAAAGGAGAATAAACCTCTATACTTTACAACGACAAAAACTTTGGCCGATAATTTGCAGCATATATATGGATGTCTAGTCCCTAACAAATCCAACATTATAAGGAGAAAAAGTGGAACACAAATATATAAATGAACTTGAAAAGAAAACTTTACGGATATTACCCTAGCTGATTACAACTCTTTGGAAATAAAATTTCCTATAAAAGAAGGTGAATATCAATTATAGAGATTAGGAGCAAAACTTGATATAAGCTATAAAGGGGCAAAATCTTTGCAAAGTAGAAGTTGCAACAAATCAACGAGTACTTTTTTGGCTTCCAATAATTATCAAGTACAAGACTAATATCCATGATTCTCACTTTGACTAAAGGGATGAACCAATCAACCAAGTCACTCTCCTTCATCTGAGATCCAATTCGACACAAAGACTCAACAGCTTTTTCTCTCACACATGTCTCCTCAACTGTGCAAAGGGTCTCCAAAGGTGGGAGCAAAACATGGGCATGATCCACTCCTCCTACATAGGGAATAAACACCCCCAACTCCTCCGCCATTGCCAAAAGCACCTCATCGTCATCATCATTATTTTCACTTAGAAAAGGAATTAGTTCCTTCCTCGTTCGCTCCTCACCAAGAGCACGTGCAATAGTTGATAATCTACGAATTGAATTCAGCCGTAACTGAATATCATCATTCTTTAACTCGTCTATCAGAACAGCTATAGGATACAGCGGTTCATCAACCATAGACATGGTCGTTCACAGCCTCTTAAATAGAAACTGAAAGAAAAACAACGCAGGAAAGTGAAAGTGTATTCATCAGATGTATCTCTTCAAAGTGCATCTCCAACCACAAAAAGAAACTTCTACGAGCACGTAAAACGAAAAAATGGAAGCAATAAAGAAATCAATCATACATGGCCACCACTTGCTCGAAACTATTTCTAAAGAATATTAATAGGAATTCCGTATTTACCATTTCACTACAAACCAAAACTTCGAGATCTGGAAAATGTAAAACCAGACTCAAGTGAATCAATCTAAAACCAAAAAGATCGCGAAAGCCTCTAAATAGTACAAAATTAACAGAAAAGATCCATCAAAAAATTATCAATCTCACAAAACGAAGAAGTTTAATACATCTACTTCGTCGAAAAAACAAAAAAAAAACATTTCGATTTGAATCGAAACATGCAAATACTCATACAATCAACAGATAAAAATTAATTAACTAAATGGAGAAATAAATTAAGAAGATCCTCTTACCGATCTCGATGGGTTCCCGCCGGCAACCTGAGAAATCCTCACAGAGGGAGAGAGAGAGAGAGAGATTTTTATAAGAAAAAAGTTGCGTTATTACTTATTGTTGATTTTTCTACAGTTTTAAATCTTTTGAACGGCTGATTCGGGAATTGTTTTTTTTTTCTTCAATTTCCCGCCTTTTTGGAGGCCCAATAAGTAGAGGCCCAACAAAATTTTGGCCCATTTACTTCTATTTTATAATTTTTAATTTTTATGGATTAATTTACCCAATCTTTAATAATATTTCGGTTTACTCTCTCACCATTTAAGTAATTTAAAATTTTTATTAAAATTGTAAAATAAATTCTAATAATTTATTTTTTTTAAATTTTATTAAAAATAACGACATGACATGATATGTACTTCTCAACTAACTAAATATTAATAATATGATAATTCGATTCAATTATTAAACTAAATCTAAATTAATTAAATCCGATTAAAATCAATAATTTAAAATAACTAAAGTTAAATAGATTAATTTAATAATCTTAGAACTACTAAATCCCATCAATTTAATCAAATTCAAACTTGAGTACATCACTTAACTTTAAGTTGCTAGCTCGTTAAATTGTTTACTTAGCATACTCAATTTTATAATTATTTTAGGAATTTATATTTTTATTTATAACATTTTTAAAAAATTAATATTTACAAATCTTATTTATTAAAAATTTGAGTAATGAAAAATCTTATTTTGTCAATAACAAAGATTATTTATGCCATTTGAGTTTAGACTTAAACTATCTAAATTTAGTTAATTTAAATAAAATAAGGTTATTTTACAAAATGATGTTATTTTTATAATGTAACTTGTTCAAATTGATAACTCAACTATAGCTATTATCAGCTTAAAGGTAAAAAGAACAATTTAGCTCTCACCATTTACACTAAAATCTAAATTGGACTTTTATATTTTATTACGTTCAAAATGAATTCTAACATTTGTAAAACGTTTAAAATAAACTCTAATATTTAAAAAACGTTTAAAACAATCTCTGATAGAAGCTCAGTCCGCAAATCAGTCTAGTTAGGAGTTATTTTGAACGTTTTCTAAATTTTAAGGTTTAAATTGAATGTTTTATAAATATTATGATTCATTTTAAACGATCTGAAAAGTTAGGGTCTAACTCAAAATTTAGTATAAATGTTAGGGATTAAATTACTCGTTTGGCCTTAGCTGAAATTATGGGATCAAATATGGTTTGTATGAGTGACTCAGTACTATTATCCTTTAACAAAAGGTCTTAAATTCGAGCTTTAAGAATAGGAAAATCTGTTTGACCAGTACTTTACTCTTTACGGGCTAGCTTGATGAAAGCAAAAATTAATCTAAGTGTGAATGACTTAAAATCATCTTTTTAAAGTTCGGATCTTCCTAGAAGGCTAAAACTAAAAAAAAGAAATGATGGACCAAAAGTTTTAATATCAACAAAAGGCTAAGCCCATTCACAATTTGACATTTTTGACCCAAGAATTTCTGCAACCCACCTTCAATGCCTTATCCAAAACCAGGCCGGTGAGTGAGTGCCAATTACGCTCTAGTTCATCTTGCAGGAAGACAGGTTGGGGTTCTTACAAGACAAAGATGATGATTCAATCCACCATCAACAATGTCTTAACATGCCCTGTATTCTCTAGTACGAATCCTACTACCAGAAGCTTCAAAATCTCCACTTCCTTCACTCCAAAACCCAGTTCGATTCATCCCAAAAGCAATCTCATCCGAAGAAACCAGAGACTCAGTCCTTTGGCCGTGCCGGAAACTCTCGCAGCACAATCCAAGGAACCCATCTCCGACGAAGAAACAAAGGTGGGTATAAATCTAGCTCACTCAAAAGTCACAGCATTCATTAAGTGTTTTTGTTACAGAGCTTGGTTTGGGTACTTGCAGAGAACTGAGGTGGTTGTTAGAAAGGTGGAGAAGTCAAGATTGGTGTTGAAGTTCATATGGATGGAGAAGAACATAGGACTGGCACTTGATCAGATGATACCTGGGCATGGTTCAGTGCCTGTGAGTCCGTACTTCTTCTGGCCGAGAAAGGACGCTTGGGAAGAGCTTAAAGCTACTCTGGAGAGTAAACCATGGATATCACAGAAGAAGATGATCATACTTCTTAACCAGGCCACCGATATTATCAATTTGTGGCAACAAAGTGGTGGTGGCATTACATCTTCATGAACATTTTTGGATCTAATCACTTTCAGGTTTCGATTTCATTTGTAAGTTATGTTCATTACAGGTTGGTTTGTGTCAGGATTTGTGGAACTTGAAACTGTTTTTCCATTTTCCATTTGATGACATGCTCAGACTTGAAGCCTTAATCGATTTTGTACGGGTCACTAAAAGAGAAGTTATGACGCATGATACATTTTTTTAGATTTTTGTTAAAAAATAATGATAAGATAGACATGTGATTAATTAAATTTCAATCACTATAATAATCCAATTTTTAATTTCGACATGAGTTAATTAATTTTTAATTAAATTAGTAATTTAAAATAAGTATAATAAATTATTAATTTGAGTTAAATATAATTAATTAGAGTTGAATTTAAAATTTAAGACAGATTATCGTAAAGATAATATTTAATTAGTTTTGATATTTATAATACGTGTATTTTTTATTTTTAACTAAAATATAAGAGAAATATTTTTTTAAGAAAAAGAGATTTTTCAAAAGTTTAAAAGTTTTTTAAACTATTGAAGAGTTGTATTTCTTCTACCATTATTTTAAATGTTAATATAATTTATTATCACTATTATTTTTAAATATAAATAAATATTATACACTAAAAATTTATAATTTTAATTTATTATATTTAAATAATATTATTAAACAATGTCAAAACGATGCCGCATTGGTGACCCGCTAAAGCTGCGTCGTTTTGAACTTCTCTTTTCTCAAAACATCACAATGTTATCACCCAAGCTGTTAAACATTTCCACGCCAAACAGACTCTACTGAGAACTGATAGTATTTTCCCGCGCGTTTTCTCCGATCGGCGATGGCTCCCAAGTCCGATAGCGCCGAAGGTAAAGATCTTCTCCTTCCGTTCTTCGATCGATTTACTAGATAACTGAATGAAATGGCTAAGCTATAATCTAATTATTCTCTCACTTTTTCTTTTCTGGATTGCAGTGATCGTGCTCAACTTCGTGAACGAGGTAAACGGCTTTTGCTCTCTTTCCATTTCGAGATTCTTTCTTTTCCTTTCAAATTACTACTGCTTGTTTGTTGCTTGCAAATGGGCTTTCTGTGATTTTATCATATCCTCGATTTTCGGTGTATTTTGGCAATAACACTAACAGCATATGTTTTCTTTTTCCTTAATTAAGGTCTTGGTTCTGCAGTTGAGCAAAATATATATATATATATGAAGACGTTTGAACTCTGAGATTTTGATAGCATACATATATACATAGGTATTAAACCATCTGGTCTGTTTGTTTTTTGTCTGTCTTAATTAGCTTGCTTTCTGTGGTGCCAATCCAGCAAAACAGACCATTGAATTCTCAGAATGCGGCTGATGCTTTACAAAAATTCAACCTAAAAAAGACAGCAATACAAAAAGCACTTGACACCCTCTCCGACACTGGCAAGATTTCGTTCAAGGAATATGGTAAGCAGAAGATATACATGGCACGGCAAGACCAATTTCATATTCCTGATGGCGAAGAGCTTAATCGAATGAAGGATGAAAATGCGAAGCTGCAACAGTTGTTGGCGGATCAGAAGAGATCCAGTAGTATAGTTGAAGCAGGTGGGTTACTGCTTTACATGAAGGATGCAGTTGTTTAAACGTTAAATTTTCGAACATAATAAAGATAAGGTGTCTTAATCATCTAATTGTGTTCGTTGGAATGCATTGTTGCGTAGATTGGCATCATGAAATGTGATGAAATATTTGTTACAGACTTGAGTTTCAATAATCACTGAATGTTGCAGAGATCAAATCCTTGCAATCCAATATGACACTAGAACAGATACAAGATAGGGAAGCCAAGTTCAGAGAGGAGGTAAGCTACTCTTCTAAGAACTTCCATTTTTCAGGAGATGTTTCTCCAAGGAAGATTGATCAAGGTTGACAATTCTATGGATTTGACGATCAGGTCAAAGAAATGGAACAGAAATTGGTAAAATTGCGTCAGGGAGTTGCACTGGTAAAGCCAGAAGATAGGAAAGCTGTGGAGGAGACGTATTTGGAGAAAATTAGTCAATGGAGAAAGCGTAAAAGGATGTTCAAGGATTTATGGGATGCTATAACCGAGAACTCACCAAAGGATCTTAAAGAATTCAAGGTTATTCTTATAGTTTATCTTTCCTATTGAACTGGATTTTAGATAATATGATGGGAACGTAGTGAATAGAGAAATGACTCTTGCAGGAGGAACTTGGAATTGAATATGATGAAGATGCTGGTGTGAGTTTCCAGTCATACAGTGATCTGCTCCATCATGGTAAGAAGCGGGTTAGAGGGCAGTGAATTCGAACGAAACCTAGAACTAAGGATCTAGGCATATTAGTTTTCCGTACTTCAACAGATCCTATAGAAGGTCTGGAAATTCTTCAGTCCTTGTTGGGAAAGCGCTTGTGTGTCAAAATGTTACTTAACAAACCTTCAATCAGAAACTAGAGATAATTTTGTCTTCATATTTTATATATAGACCAGGACTGCAAATTTCATTCTTTGGGGTGCATTTGATAAGTACGCGGTTTTATGGATCTGGACATAGAACTGGTCCTATAGGTCAGTTCTAAATTGCTTTTGGAGTTCAATGGATACCTTATGAAATCTTCTACTGTCTGTATGTAAACAAGATGGTACCTTTATTTGTTCTGTTTTATGAACTTGTTGAATGATAAATGATTCCTGGTTAGCATTCATAAAAAGCAGCTACAACCATCTCGTTAATCAGTATCTAAGACATTAAGATATTAGGGGACTTCGTTTGATTTGTTTCCCTTTTGGAGTGGAAGAAGAATACCCCCGGATGGTTTCAGGTATAGGCAAGCTTTTCATGAGAGTAGGTGTGTCCTTGAACCTATAACCATTCGTTTGGGTTATCATTCTTGTCCATTTCATGTGTCACGTTAAGGTTCCTCTTTAGAAATTTTCATAAAATGTAAAAATTTCAACAACAATATTAGACTTCGTAACTACAAAAACATCTTAAAGCACTCACTTCAGGAAAACAGATTTATGTATACAGTTCCTCACATATCTTACTTATCGAATCCATACAAACCCATGTGCTTCTCAGTATCCACGCAATCCCCTTGTCCTGACAGAAAATGGCTTCTTCTCCAAGATTGAATATCGTGAAGTTTCAATGGCAGATCCTTGTACGGTATTTTCCTCGAGATATCCATGTCCTGAATCCTTCACACCAGCTTGAATGATTGGAGGGATATGCTTAGTAGAATTCCCAGTTGCCAAGTCCTTGGTTTGTTCATCTTCTGCAGAATCTGAATCAGAATCCTTCAGTTCTCTGATTTCATGTGTTCTTGATTCAAGTTTCCAGGACTCATCATTGTCGGATGCTTCACTTCCTGGATTATTGAAACTCTTCTGATTCCCAGGATCCTGGGGATGATCAGATCGAGAAAGTTCAACAGCAGCTCTTGCAGCTGATGCTGCATAAGCAGCAGACTCGAAAGCTGCTTGAGCTGCATCAGCTAGGTCTTTGTACTTTTTCCTGGACTTCATCGAATCAGAGAACTCGTCCTTCTCTATCTCTTCTGATAAAACATAAGTACTGTCACTTGATCTTGGCTTGTTCTGCTGCTTGCTTGTTTCAGGTGTTTGCTGCATCATCAACACATACTGAGCATATCTCAAAACCAACCAGATACAATTTCATTGAGTTATATATAATAATAAGTCTCCTAATAAATTGTCTTAAAATTTTAGATTTAAATATAATGTTTATTATTATATATTATTTTAATTTTTTAAAAATCTACAATTTTAAAAACTCATAAATTTAAGTCAGATGGATAATAATTAATAAAGTAACAAATGATTATGCGTTACAAGTGAAGCTATCTAATATCAAAATGAAAATAATAATAAAGTAATTTATATACAATGTAAATAGATTTTCCTGTGAGAATATTAATAAAATGAATTGTATACAAAAGTAATATTTTTCTAAATTCCTTTAAAATCCATCAAATTAGAACATTATATTTTTAAAATATATAAATTTAATGCTCAGATTAGCATACCTCAGTGACACCATAGGAGGCTTCATCGAGCTGTAGAACAACATTGTTCTCTGAAGCAATTTGCTTGAGCACTTTCATTTTGCTCTCCTTGTTAGGTTGCCTGGTCGAAAGCTTCTGTACCATCTAAACCCAACAAATCCCTGGAATTTAGTTTTTTTTTTTTCTCAAAATGGAAAATATTAAAATCAATTATGTATTGGATCTGTGATAAATAGATTCAATAAGCTCATTATAAATAATTACTAAGGTTGCCTGCTAATTCTTCATCATCGTCATCATCATCATACCAAATTCGAAGTTTCGCAATAAAGCAAGTTTAACTTTTATAATTTGTTCATCCGTTAAGGATCTTCTTCAACATCCAACACCTCAATCAAGTTAATCAGCAGCTTGTTCATTAATATATATACCAAAATAGGTCAATTTTGGAGTTATGTTCGTTTATGCAATTTCAGGAATGATAGCTTGGAGATTTAAGTACCTTGAGATTGACTCCACAATTGTTGCGCAAATCAATAGCACTAGAAACGAATTCCTTGCCATACCAAGAAGTGAGAACAGCTCGAATTTCCTGAAGTTCAGGGAATTCACCACATCTTGAAGAGGCATACATCAAACTTGAGATTGCCTCTTTCAGTTCACCAGGACACTCTCTGCAACCAAAACAGCCAAACCTGATCAGCAACCAACAATCTGACAGAACTAAACCAATTATCATACCATCATACCAACCTGTCTTGTTCAACGAGGTTGACCCTTTCAATCAATAGATTGAAGTTGCTCTCCATCATTTGGAAAACATCCAACATGTTCTGCTCCTTGATCACAATCTCAACCTGTCAAAAATTACCAACAAAGTCCAGAAAATTCTAATATTACGTAAAAAAAGAGAAATAAGAATGAAGTGAGTTATACATAAAGATAGATAGGTATTAGTGAGTTATATATGGTCCTCTTTAAAAACCTGTCACCAAGAACAGTTTTCATGTGAGAAGAGTACATGTTATGTAAATACTATTAACAGACTGAGCCATGATCCGAGAACTCTTACACGAAGAAGGGCACGATCATGGTGTCCTTGTTCAAGAAGCTGAACAACATCAGAACGAGCTTGGTTACACTTAACCTGACGTAGGTTCTTGAAAATAGCAATTCGAGAAACAGCAAGATTGGCCATTGACTTGAACTTTGAGGCCTTGAATGATCTTCCAAATAAAGCATCAAGCTTCTTCCCCATCCCCATGCTCAGAAAAAACAAAAACACAGAAGATGAGAATAGAAAGCTTGACAGTCACAGAGGAAGAAGAAGAAGAAAAGATAAGAAGTGAAAACAAACAAATGAAGGCCTATTTGCCACTTTTTAGGTGATGACGATGACTGAGACTCCTTAAACTGGACAGGTTGGTACTCGGTTACTACTGCGTGTTTTTTATGGGATTTTCGTAGGGGCTAAGACTTGTTCTTGTTTTCATATTTTATTTTTGCATGAGAGTGTGAAACTGAGTATTGTTGAAACACACACAGTATCAAACGCGTTTGGTTTGACTTCATCGCCGCTTAGTTTCCTTCCAAGAAAATTAACGAATCCTTTTGAACAACAAAAAGAAGAAGAAAGTGAAATGTTTGGAATATTATATCCGAATTCATATTATCTTCAATCGTTAAAAAACTTAATCAATTCAACCGATTTAACCGTAAAAAAATATTTTTCAATTAAGTTTATAACTTTTCAGTTTGATTTATTTTGATTATTTTTTATGTTAAAAATTGACCAATTTATTAATTAATCAGTCAATTTTTATAAAATAATAAATTTTTTAAAATTAAAATAACTTAATTAATTTTTATTTAATAATTTTTAATTAAAATTTAATTTTTAAATAAAATATTATTACATTAAATGCAAAGTATATTTATATCCAAACAAATAAAATAACTCTCTTACCCAATATTATTAACGAGAGACTAGATTTTAGATTATAATATATTACGTCGAGTTCTTAGGGTGGAGGAGTATGAAGTCAAAAAATTTTATATTTGGTTCCCCTAATTTAGTCTCTATCAATCGAGCCTATCGTGCGAGACGAACCTAATACGAAATATCTAATTGACATGATTTACAGACTATTGCGTTAATTCTAAAATTTGTTTAATGCAATTTCAAA
>JANJEY010000001.1:385051-419539 GCA_024703695.1 Erythroxylum cataractarum | reverse complement strand
ATAAAATAATAAATTTTTTAAAATTAAAATAACTTAATTAATTTTTATTTAATAATTTTTATTTAAAATTTAATTTTTAAATAAAATATTATTACATTAAATGCAAAGTATATTTATATCCAAACAGATAAAATAACTAACTCTCTTACCCAATATTATTAACGAGAGAATAGATTTTAGATTATAATATATTACGTTAAGTTCTTAGCGTGGAGGAGTATGAAGTCAAAAAATTCTATATTTGGTTCCCCTAATTTAGCCTCTATCAATCGAGCCTATCGTGCGAGACGAACCTAATACGAAATATCTAATTGACATGATTTACAGGCTATTGTGTTAATTCTAAAATTTGTTTAATACAATTTCAAAAAATAGCGACTGCAAATTCCTCAATTTGGAAGAGCTTTAACCCATTTTTTTTAATCAATGTTACCAATTTTCACTAATAATTGTGGACATTTTTGGTTTTATTATTTTTTAAAAAAAAAATCATGATAATTTTAATAATTAAATTGAATTGCCTTCTACGAAAACATAACTCATGATTTACCTTTTTTGACATGAAAATATCACCTGTCTCTGACTACTACGGCGCACACAATCCCGAGCCGTTACGTTACGTACGGTACGTTGAAGAAAAAACGAAAGGAAACGACAACGAAAGTACCAATCACTCTATACAATATTCAAAGAAGGAAAGCACAAGTTGTTGACTCTGTCTCTGTTACTATTCTTCCTTGAGCAACAATTTCCACAACTCTCCCAAACGAAATCTCTTGTAATTTTACCGAACCAATTTTGTAAAAGGAACTCAACATGCGACTTTCAGCAGATAACGTAACATTATAATCAACTTATGAAAGCATCAACACAACACACACTTCAATTCTAGTGTTTGAATTATTGAAACTTCAAAGACAAGTCCTTTAGAGTCTTGGGGCTTTCATTTTCAAGTTGTGATACTGAAGCCACACGCAAGATGCATTAAAAGCGAACTGACCCTTCCAAATTTTACAACTCAAAATTCCAATTCCTGCAGGAATTGTGACAGGACTGAAAAGTAAAAGTACATAATTCAAAGTTATAAATTAGAATTTGGGTACTTTATTTTTAGATATTTATAAAAATAACTAGAAATAAATATGATTAATAATCACAATTTTGAATAATAATAATCACATTGTACTGAGCTTTTCCGTCAAAAACACCACCGTTTTGTAACACATTGTGACAAGGCATGACTTCCACAGTTGTTTAATTTAATTTAATTTTTTAAATCCAAGTTATTTCAACTTTAAATTATCAAAAAGCTTAATACCAAAACAATATCATTTCTGACATCATCACTTGGAATAGCCCGAGCGAGTTCAAAGTGGGATCAAGTGCATGAATTAATCAAAGACTCTGAAAAGCTTCTCAAGTTGGTTGAACATTTCTTACTTTGAGCAGACTTGATCAGAGGGGCCAAGGCATCAAATTAGGTAGAAATTTGACACACCAGAATACACGAAACGGCGTTTAGAAAAGAAAAATAAAACTATTACTTTTAACGCCAAACTAAAACTTCTTTTTGAGTCTTATAATCTCAGTTACCTCCTCGACAGGAAAAATCAACTTTCTTGTACGAATCAGGCAGACAACTTTTGCTTCGCCAAATGTCAGAAATCAAAAAAGCAGAACAACATCCATCCGTTGCATTTAGATCACTTTCCCAAGACATGAACATATGATGTTGGCATATTACAACAATTTGATCGCCGAAAAGTGCACCGGGAGAATTCTAAACTTTTGACGAGTCAGTGAATGAATAGCCAACACGAAGCATTCTGAGACTTACCAGACTATTTACTTGCGACACCTAAAATCCTCAAATATGGTCCATTCCAGTTTTTACAAAGAACAGGTCCTAAGAACACAACTGGTTAGCCCTGACAGAATCTGCAAACTCTCTAACTTCCTTTTGCAGGCTGGTGAAACCCTAATTCTCCATAACTAAAAGATGCAGAAGATGGCATTCTTAAACAAGCTATAATGTTGCTAAACACCATCAGACACCAAATGAACACGTAACCAGAAGCACCAAAAGGCAACATGTTACAGCCACTGCCATCACGGGTCGAATTTCACATATATAAAAACAGAGTATATGGAACCAACCATAAGTGATTTCTTCACGATGCTTCATCTAAGCTAAAACTGATCAGAGGATGAAAAAAGAATTCAGCACCAAAGAATACTAATCGATCACAAAGAGGAAATAGCAGGGATTGACATTTGTGCGGTGGACTTTTAACATGTATCTTTCCAGAGCCCTTCAATCCGTTTATAAGAAAAAAGAGGCTCTAAAAAGCAGAGAACAATGTCCACCCTAGGTTCCAAAACAATGGTCAAATGGTCAACAGTCTCCAAGTTGCACGAAACTTGATTGCCCACAGAGCCAAATAAATTCAAACAAGCAGCGAAGCAGATGCAATAAATTCGTCCCTGATCAATTATGCAGTCTAGTGCTTCTAAGAGTTGCCAAAAGTAGCCCATCTCTTACTTTTATATTTGGCAAAAGAACACAGTAAATGTCAATCTCACAATTGTTTTCGTTTTTTCCCCCCCTTTTTGCTCACCCAACATTTTTCCCTGAAATACAGAAGGATAAAAGTTCCTTGACACAAAAAAGGAATGGTATTATGATGTTAAAGAGGCTCGAACCACCGAGATATTACGTGAGAGAGGTAGTTGCTAACTGAGCTAACACATCATCAGTAATTTAGATTTGTTTATACACACAACCATAATGGACTACCAAGATATTGTATTTTCAAACACACAAGCATTAAAAGGGCGCATCAAACAACCATGAGAATGAAGATACTTACTAGAGCTGCATCACGTCACACAGTGCTCTGAAAAAACAGGAAATAACATCATGTTAATATTCTCCTCGAAATGAAAAATAACAATAGCCTATGGCCCATGAAGGGAGGGTAAAAAAACATAAGCTAAAGAACAAAGCAAAGAAAAATAAAAACAAGAACCAGATTGCTTACCAAAGTAAACAGCCACTTCAAGAGCGCAGCACCAAATCCCCGGAGCAAGTGCCTCAGAATGAGAGACCATGGATCAGGTGTATGCCACTCATTAGAATGCAGTTTACATAAAACTTACAAAGAATTTACCATAACAAAGCATCATCTTGACCATCTATGCATCAGAGAAGACAATTTAAAATGGCAATACCACTACAGAATACAAATCTTATACAAACATCTATGATGGGACAAAGTTATGTGTGCCGTGGAAGAAGATATCACTTCGAAAGCATTTTTAAGCACACATCAATAAAAACAGTGATCATTCCAAGAACAATCACGAGATGTATGATAACAAACCCCTCCAATAAAAGGTATATAGAATTCAAGCTGTGTAGAAATAATCAAGACATGAACTTGCAACGGTTTCAAAGAACTCCTAATGAACAAACTAAGGTACCTTCTCCTGGATGCCCTTTTAAGCATCTAAGCACTGGAGGAATGCCTCAAAGCAGGGTACAGAAATCCTGAACCAAAAATGTAATTAGACTCCCCAGGACCCAAAGGATTCAAACAAATTTAAACAGAAGAGGAGATAGTCTGTAGAAAACTAGAAGAAGACTAAACAATTGAAAACATTAATATTCAAAACAAGGTAAAATCTACAAATACGAAGTGAGAATTTCCATCCCTTCTTTCCTTATTAGAATCATAATAAGTCCAATTGCACCAAGTATGTAAAGATACAGAAACTACAATATATAAAATAAGAACCAGATCTGATCAATTTTTTCACAATGTTTATATAAACAATGATTACAAGGTGTAAAAAACGCCTTTGGCAAGTTGTCTTACGATAGAAACAGTACATTCGACCGAAAGAACCTCCAGTAAAAGTCCCCAACCAAACCACCACTTTTGGCTTCAACCACGGCTTAGAACTGTCCAATGCTTATAGGCCATCGAAGAGAAGATAAAAGACAGATAACTCTCAATGATTAGATTTCTGAATGTGAATTAGGTCATAATGTACAAATTATCTAGTGCAACATCATTTCTTTGAGTCAGAAAATCAGCAACATGGTTCACTTGCCCGTGATGAATGGATGAGCTAGTGCTTGAGAAACAGTCATCCTCTTATCTGGGTCCAACATGAAAATTTTGTCTAGAAGGTCTTTAAAATGAGCGAGCGTTTTTGGATCCTCGCCTGGAGAACCTTTAATGATGGAGCTAATATCTTTCTGTTTTATATTTAGAATCATCCTCTTTATAGTCTGCAAATGCACGAGTAGAAAATGCCAGTTGATATGAGAGGCAATAATAATACAGGGTTAAAACACTGGTGGAACAAATGCCAGCATACCTTTTGAGTAACAGGATCATCTTCTGCAGCATGAAAATTCAAATCGTGGTCAAAATGTTGATCAACAAATGCACCCTGGAAAATGAAGTCAAGAAGAGGGGTGCAAGCATTAGCTAAGTGAATTAAATTAAAAAATACAGGTAGAAGTTTTGAGCTCAATCAGGTTCCCTTATTGTTTTCAAGGACAGAACATATCCTGCATGATGTCTTTTTTCAACATGGTTAGTAGATTTGATCAACCATCATCAACATCACCAGAATGAATAAAGGATACCTACCTTTTTAAGCATCTTCTTCGGAAATGGACCTTTCAATTCCATATGAAGTCGCAACATATCATTATTTGAAGGACCAGGAAAGAGAACTTTCCCAGTGTAAAGCTCATACAAACAGCAACCAACAGACCACATATCCATGGGATGATCATAGGCCAAGCCAAGAACTGAAACCAAATTACATGGAGAAGTTATTGATACTCTAAAATTTGAAAATAAAATATTATAAAAAAAGTAGACATTCCCATGTTTAATTTTGTGCAAAAAGTAAACATCATGCAAGACAATGACTGATATGAAAATATTATGTACAAGATCGAAAAGGATCCCAAAAGCTTTTCAACTACATAGCAAATTATCAAACATAACAAATATAATCTAACGCTTGATTTTTTAAAACAGGTATCATGCCTTACTGAGGTCACCAGTACCAATGAAAACACAATTTCCTTCGACGCACTTGTATATTAACAATACTAAACTAGTGATCTAGTGCACTAAATGAGATAAACTAACAAAAGATTAGATAACATATGAAAAACTGATATCTCAGATGAAATGAGGAGTTTGGAACAAACTGGAAAATGGAAAATGGAACTTCAAACTTCAGAATAGGGTTATAAAACCAGCTTTGAACTAATAAAATTTACCAACTGTGTTCATGTATCCAGTATTGAACATTAGTACTTACTAACTTCTGGAGCCCGATAAAAACGGCTAACAAGGTAAGGTGTAACCTCATTTTTTCCAGAAAACATAGCATTACCGAAATCACAAAGCTTAAGCACATTTTTTGCCTCATTCACCTGCATTAAAAGTTGAAGGAAAAAACATAATGTAAAGCTGAGAATTCATGGCAGATTTCATTAGAGTAACAAGTGGCCAGAAAGGGGTACCAAACATACCAACATGTTATCAGGCTTTATATCGCAGTGAAGAACCCCACAATTCTTTAAATGCTTCAGCGCAATAAAAAGCTGTTTTGCATATGCTCTGACAGCAGTAAGCTTCAGGCCAATATTGCGACCAAATTTTTTTAAAACTTCACGAAGGTTCATATGAAGAGACTCAAAAACTAAACAAAGATGATTTCTATACTTGAAACTAGAAAGATAACGAACGCAGTGCCTCCGGTTTTCAGGATCTGCACCAGCTAGTTTCTGCAATATCTGAACCTCTAACTGACCTGCCTTGTGCCTATACCACAAAAATGACGCAGCGTTCAGAACAACAAGGGAAAGGAAGTAAAACAGAAAAATAGAGGACAAATACTATAATCACCTACATTGTTTCATTATTACGAATAATTTTTATAGCCACTTCTTCCGGCTCACCATTGCCTGCTTTCAAATCCTTTGCTCTGACTACTGTGGAAAATACACCTTTACCATGAGCGGCAGCAATTT
Source organism: Erythroxylum cataractarum (assembly GCA_024703695.1). Classification (NCBI taxonomy): domain Eukaryota; kingdom Viridiplantae; phylum Streptophyta; class Magnoliopsida; order Malpighiales; family Erythroxylaceae; genus Erythroxylum; species Erythroxylum cataractarum. Next base: position 413,472 of record JANJEY010000001.1, on the reverse strand, counting down.
CATATCGTCCATCAAGCATTTCACCAAATCGATAACCTGAAGAGAAAATAGATGATTACATATAATAGAAAAATAACAGTAGAAGAAAGGAGAAATGCCAAGATAAAAAGGCCATAAAGTGAACAACTCAAGGAGCAACCTGAACTCATTTCTTAGTAAAGAAAACATAATAACTAGTAGCTTGTATGTACACTATCTATACCCATTTCCCCATTTCAGACAAGGTGCAAACCATGAAACTTCAATAATAGGACAACTTTTAGCCTATCAGAAGCCAACCCCAGTGCAACAGTATATAAAATTATCATCAACAATTCTTCAACTTGAAATTCTCTAATTTGACTTCAACAATAAAACCAGAATCCACAAGATAACAGAAGAACCTAGATGCAAGGAAGACAGACACACTCATAAGAAGAAGATCACATGAAAGGGGAAAACAGATGCAGGTTTTAATAGAAGTCTAAACATAAGATCACTTATAACAGCCTTTTTAATGGACATATTTCCTGTTTTGCCAAAGGACTTCAAGATGAGACATCTCAAAGCTGGAAGAAGTAACAAAGCAAAAGATAAGAGTAAAGATAAAGAGGAACATCTTTTTCAATACTTACTGTAATACCCCTCAGCATCATCCCAGTTGTCATGAAGGCCACTTACAATTAGCAAACCATCTCCTTTGCCCTGAAAAACACAAAGATAAAACTTTTGCCATTTTGATTTACTGATGTCATAAACAGCAGCTACAAGAATCATAGATCACAGAGCAAATTACCTGTTTTCGTACTCCAGTAGGTGTCTCTCCAAATATATCATCACAGTACTTTTCATCTGATCTCTCACCCTGCACAAATTCAAATAAAATGTATCATAAACTAAACACCTGAACAGAAGAAACGATTCAAGAGTTAATCAACTTTCATTGCAAAATGAATATACCTTTGGAGTACCCTCACCAAGTCCTGTCCCTCCTAAAGCTCTTTCAGAAGGTTGCATTCCGTTTTGATGAGGTGATTTCCCCACTGAAACTAATGGCTCAGTACCAAAAATATCCCCATGATCATTCCTACATTCAGCTGTAGTAACATTGACAGTTTGCACTGGTTTAGCTGGATTTTCACCAAAAGTCGGTGATGATTTCACAGGTCCTGCTGCAAAATCTTTATCTGACAGGAATGTCAATATCATTAAAACAAGATGAACCTAATCAAATAGCAATAAGCATAAATAAAGAGGAATGTAGGGTGGTAAGAATCCAACACAAACTAGGCCAACATTCTCTAGTGGAATGTTGAATCCATAAATCACAAATGGAACCTAACAATTCAATCTCGGCCAAGAGTTACAGACCAAATTTTGCCCTCTTATGAAGCATTACAGCTTAAGATATCTCTAACAACTTGCAATCTAACATAAAATAACATGCTCATTGATAAAATGTCAAAGTTGGAATGAAGATAACACTAAGGTCAGAATAGTTTATTCAACATGTATAACTTGTTATATCAGCCTTGCTTTAGACAGGCCAACCAATAAACATAAATATCTTGTATCACAATATATAAAATTCACAATGCAAACTAAGTTCTAAAATTATTTAAAAGACACCTTTTAGCGCATTCTCTGACTGTGGGCTGTTATCCTGTTGTGGGTTTTGATTCTTATACTTTTCAAGAATCGCTTGCCTTCGCTTTCTACTCTCCTCCTTAATTCTATCAAGATCTTCTTCCTGCTCAGCTAGTTTAAATTCAATCCTTTCTTCAAAATCATCTTGTTCAGCTTCATCTCTACAGCCAACACAAGAAATCAAGTATGATAAAGTCTGCACGCATCATGAAAAAAAAAAAAGAACGCATTCTAGGAGTCCACAATACCTTTTTAATTTGTCCCTGATACTTTCAAGAGAATCACTGTTTGCATTAGATAACCTTTCTGAATCACTGTGCAGTTCTCTAACTCTATCCCTATATTTATCATTTAGTCTACCCCTATCCTGCTCCCTTTCAGTCAACCGATCAAGATTCCTGATTCTCTCTCTATCCCTATACCTATCCCTATCCCTCTCACTCTCCCTATCTCTTTCACTAATTTTAACTCTGTCACTGCTTTTAGCTCTATCCCTTGGTCTCTTTCTATCAAGGTCATCCTCCCTGTCCCTGCTCCATCCCTTTTGTCTCTCAGCTCTACTTTCAGCTTTTGATTCTCTATCTCTGCTCCTACCTCTTTCTTTCTCTTTTCTCCGTTCCTTGTCCACTTCTCTTTCTCTGCTTCTGTCCTGCTCCCTCTCTCTTCTTCTGTCCATGTCCCTTTCCCAGCTCTTTTCCCAGTCTTTGTCTCTTCTTTGATCTCTATCCATCTCCCTTTCCCTCTTACTCTCACTTTCCTTTTCTCTCCTATAATCCTTGTCTCTGATTCTCTCCCCTTCCCTATTCGTTCTCCGTTCCATGTCTGCCTCCCGGCCTCTGCTCCTCTCCCGTTCCTTCTCCCTTCTCAATACCCTATCCATCTCCCTCTCACTAACTCGTCCATTCCATTCATATTCGCTATCCTCTACTCCATGATATATTTTATGACTTGCACTGAATTCTTGCTCCTTTCCTCTTATCAAATCTCTCCTCAAATCCCTGTCATGCCTAATCTTTCTCACATCATCAGTGTTCTTCTCAGCCCTGTCATAATATGGCCTTCCTTTCATAATAGTATCATCTTCTACAATGCTACGGGAAAGAGATCTCTCCCTACTGACATCATGTGATCCTGATCTCCTAGAATGAAACCCATCCTTGTACTTATCACATGACGGAGAGCGTGTAAGTTTCATGTTCCCATCCCTATCACTTTCACAAGATGATGACTTCCTCAAATAGTCAAATTTGCCTTCATTACTCTCATACATATCAGTATCATCATGACTCCGGTTGTGACTTCCCCTTGAAGCAGATCTAGATCCTCTGTGCCACTTCGTATCTTTGTCACGATATTCACTATCCAAACCCCCATTGGAAACAGCTTTCGGCTCAGCTCTGGGAGATAATTCATCTAGATACTTAGTTTTAGAATCTTTTTCCAAATTGATCCCTACATCTCCCAAAGGATCAGTCTCGTAAAGATTCTTGCTCTTGTCAACACGAACTCCCTGGAATACAGCTCATGAAACTTAGAAGCCAAAACTTACAAAGATTACAAGATAAGTTATAGAAACAAACCAGTGGAGAAAAAGCATTGAGAGACAAAAAAAATTCAAATAAAAAAGTGAGGGTGAAAAGGAACATGTAACTTGCTCTTACAAATAACAACAGGCCAACACTTCTTCAATTGAATCATCTAGAGCCATACTTCTTTGCTTTTCCATTTCATTTATGTTCTTGTACAGTGTGACATACTCTAACAAGTTCTAAAAGAATAAGAAAAAGAAAGAGATACATCAAATGTTCAAAAAATCTCAAGAAGATATCCACTACGGAAACTAAGATCAAGCATAAGACTTGAATTACTCATTCCTCATGATTAAACCACAACACCCTTCAGCGAAAGGAACGTTTAAAAGGTAAAAACCATAAAAAGTTAGTCCAAACGTAATCAATTTCCCAAGATTCCCCAATGAAAAAGTGATATACCATAACTTGAGATAATCGGTGAATAGAAAAAAGTAGCTGACAGAACACACCAGATTTTTGGAGTCAACTTTCTGATCGCTCAATTCCACCGACTTAAAACCTTCCTCGTCGAGAATCTCCCCTTCCTCCAAATCGTCGTCATCCGCTCTCTTGCTATTAACAACAGGAACAACCGGCGGGGGAGGAGTAGCTTCTCGAAGAGCAGCACTCTCATCGTCTCCGTGCTTCTTGCTCCGGTGACGATGATGCCTTTGGTGCCGATGCTTATGGCGTTTAGAAGATTTCTCCGCCTCCTCGTCGGACGTCGATCGGCGGTGCCTTCGGCGGGAGGATTCGACGTCGCTGGGCATGGTGAAACAGATCTAGGGTTAGGGTTTACTGAATCGGTGGCGGCGACAGTAATTTGAGGAGAAAGCAATCAAAATCGAATCGAATCGAATCGAATCAGAAGAAAGTGACAATAAAAGAATTGAAGATTTGAGTGAAAATTTAAAGAAGAGGAGAGCGAGAGATCCAAATTGGGGAAAATTCCAATCCGGAGCTAAGAGTAGACAAGCACGCGACCAATAATCGAGGGATTAATCAGATTCCGTTTGTGATAAGAAGCCTTTTGTGATTACAGGCCCATAGCCCAAATATGAACCAACTCTACCTCTTTCTTAAGTAAATAAATAAATATATATATATATATATATACACACATAAAAATTAATTATTTCATTCTTAAAAGCATATTATAATTTAATATTTTAAATTTTATTATATTTTATTAAATAAAAAAATACATATTTTTATTTTTGTAAATTTTCTGTCACATGAGTCTATCAAAAACATTTCTAGTCTCTACTATATAAACATAAAGTTACATACTATCAGACCTTCCAGACCCTATTTCATTACAGAAATTCAAACCGAGTGATGATGATAAATTAACTCGTGATATGTTTATAAAAACATAACATGACAATTTTATTAAATTTTTATCAAATGCCTATTTAATAGAAATTAACATCTTTCAAATATTAAAGTATAAACAAAGTTTGCATGAACAAATTTTTTATTTTATCATATTAATTTCAACGTAATAGGCTTTACAATAAATTAAAATCGGTTCAAATTTAATCAAACTCGGATTAAGCAAGAAACTAAAGATAATGTAAACTTTATTACAAGATGTACAAGTTACATGAACCCACCTGTCCTTGGAATGTGCAAACTATGCTGGGGTCAAACATATGTAAGTGATACAAAAATTCATGCCTGAAACTTGAACAACAGACTGCCTGTTACCTACTGTTACAAGTCAAGTACTACACTGCAAAAGAGTAAATTTGCACCCTCCAAAACAAAAATTAGCAAAAGGGAACATGGAGGAGGTCAAGACTTCCACATCCTAACAGAAAAATAAGATACTATCTAGACATGACCAAGTTTGTTAGAGGTGGCACAACAGTTGAGTTAAATAGAGAATCCCCCATATACTTGCAGTTGTCATGATCAACTTTCAAATTCATAGGAACTAGGAATCTTTCCTGAGTTCTTGATCCAATGATGTCTGTTGATCTCCTAATCCCGACCTTTATCTTGTTCATCTTATGGCCTGAACTTGCACTGATTCGTTTTCTCTTTCTTGAAGATTTCCACCTTAACTGGGCAAGCAAATCATCCCTTGCTAGATCCCCAAACAATGCCAAGTACTTCCTTTTATCACTTCCCAGGTCCGAAGATGAATCCTGACGTCCGGATATAGTTTTCTCCGACTGAGTATCATCACGAATGCTTGCCAATTTGTTCGCGTCACATCCGACTTCAGCTCGCTCTTGCTCCAAACAAGAAAGCTGAGCTATATCTGGCCTTTTCTCAACAGGCGTCCACTCATTTGCCAACCATTCATGTGAAAGTCTCACATCTGTAGCGCAAAACACTGATTCCTGCTTCTCTTCTGCAAATTTCAAGAAGTAGAAAATTTCGGGCATTCATATTAAAGGGAAAAAAAACATAGAAAAGATTCAGCGCCACACTGCAATTTAATTTCAGAGGACTGAAAGTTTTCTAACCTGGAAAATAGACATGAATTCTATCTTCAGATTCTTTTTTAACAACAATGCCTTCCCACCATGCATCATGCCACCAGGTATCAACAGCTGTCCCAACATCAATTAAGCCAGCTACTTTGCCTTTATCAAGTGGATGAATAGGGCGAACAATGTTCCTTCCAGAAACTCGAATTCCATGCTTGTCGCCATCAGCAACACGAGATGCTAAAATCCACTCCTGACAATACAAGAGAAATATCAGTACTACCTCCCTGGTGTCTTTCAGGCACATAAATCACTTCACAAAGTTGAAGAATAAAGAACAGAAAGTATGGCGAGTTCAACACACCTCTAAGGATTTAGATTCATCATCTGCATCTTTCACATCTTGATATCTAACCTTCACTTTATTTTTGTGCTTCTTTATTATCAAAGCTCTAAACCAGCAACCTCGAATCCCACTATCTTGAGAAAGCACCTCAACATCAGAACCAACTTTAAGAAAGTGGACTGGATTATGTTTCACCTCATCCACTGCCAAAGAAGCTGTAGGCTCAACCCCACCTGTCAGCTTATCACTAGAGGTAGTAGTGTCCAAGCCTACTTCCTGTACTAATTCTTTACTGCCAACAAGAACATCATCTTTCAACCGTCGAAGCCTCTTCCAAGGCCTGATCCCAATGGCATCAGTGGCATTGGCTGCCATAAGCAGACCATTGTCAGCCCGCTGTGAAAATGACTGACTTTTTGAATGAGAAACTGTGTCTATATACCTAAAAATTTCCTGTTTCCAGTAACCTTTGACCTGAGTGATGTCAAAAGGCTTGGCATCATCATTTTCAAACTGCTTGTAGCAAACAAATGGATCGAATTTGGTATGCACTGCCCTTTTCAGGAACTTGGTGAAATGCTGGGGACTGAGGACAGTGGCCAATCCATCTATGCATTCAACATTGAGATCTTGAAGACAAAGAGAAAAGAAAATCTCTCTGTCATTATAATTGTGAGGCAAAACAAAACCAACCTCATCAATTTTGTGAAACCATCGTACCACAACCATCCTGCTCCCTTTAGACTCTTCGTACATATCTTCCAAATAGGCAACAAGTCGTTTGCCCTCCTCAGCTAAAACATAAACAAAGTCATGAACCTGACAAGATTTAAAGATCAATTAACAGGAAAGGTGTTAAATGACAATGCTAAAAAACCACAAAATACTAACAACACCTGCAAGGTACCCAACAAGCAAAACACACTTACCGAGATTTTGACACTGTTCCTGCTAAAAGACTGATAATGCTTTCTCCTTTTTCTGCAAGTCCATGGAGAACCCAACCATGAAAACTCCTTGGTATAATTGCCAACATGCCTTGATTGAATATCCTGAAATAGAAGAAATAAGTGAGATACAAAAGATAATAAGTTAGAAAATTACATATCACAATCATGAACAGATGTTTGTACCTTAAAAGCTTCGATATCCAATTCAGAAGTATCACTGTTATCCAAAGAACCTGACATGGGAGAAGATAAATGGGCCAGCGAACCTGAAAGTTCAAATTTACAATTGCTGAACAATCAGAACTAACTGAATAATTGGCAAACAGAAACTAAGATAAATAAAAAATATATATATGCCAAATGTAAGGCCACACCTTACGTTGTGACCACAGCATGAAACCAAACAAAACAAACAGAAAGCTTAAGTAAAAATATACACACGTCGAAATCAGATTAACATGCATAATCCTAGAAAATGCATAATTAACTTTGACTACAGGCCAAATGCCTACTTTTCTAAAATAGAATATATGTATTTATGGGATTACAACACACTAAGCTCGTTACAGTTACTGCAGGGTAAAATGAAATTACATATTCATATTGATAAAGATGCTGGGGGCAGCGTTAAAATTTTCGGAATCAAATCAACAATTATATATTTTATTCAAAGGAAGTTAAAAGACCTGAACAACTATTTTTATCTTCACCAAATCAACAATAAACAAAGAACCAATTATGGTTCAGGTAATAAGGCTCCCAAAGAAAACCATAAACAAAGAAACACTTCGCCGTCCATATCAAAAAAGAAAATATATCTTTAAAAGAAACGATTAAAAATTAACACGACTGATGCAATGACTGTCAAAGAGCCACCGAATGAAATAGAATTCGTAGACAGGAAGGGAAAGAACAAAGATCAGGAAACGTAAAGAAACAATACTTGAAACCAAGAAACAAGCTTAATGCTAAATCATAAGCATAAACATAAAGTTCAACATCAAACTGAAAAAGTAAATCACCCGCTTACTTTCGGACCGGGATAAGGATGGATAATACAAAAAAAGAAAAATCAAGCCCAAAATTGAAAAAATTAACAGAAAGAGGAAAAGAGAAGAAGAAGAAGAAGGGATATGGTGGATAGAAAAAAGAAGAAGGGATATGGTGGATAGAAACCGCGAACTGCGAGTAAACAAAAATTTAACGGAAAAACCTGTTCACTTTTGAGCCTTTACCCGAAATTAAGAGTTAAAAGAAAAACTTTGGGCAAAGAATCTGTAAGTTAACAAACAAACAAAAAAAAAGATCCATCTTTTAATATATAATTGATACAAAACGTAATTATATACCGAGGCCTTTAATGGAATTCCACGACAAGGGACAGAATTCACAAGAACAAACGAGTTGTGTAATGAACAAAACACCTTTTATGAGCAAACAAACGTTCAGATCTGAGAAAACACCCTTGCAACGCCAAAACCTTCAAACTTTTTTAACCAAAACTCGTTGAATTCATTGAAGGAGATCAAGAAGCAAACTAATCCCAATTTTGATATTCCCCAATTGTGTTTACGTACCTGAAACAACGGAGCTGAGCCAATCAATCACCTCTCTTCTGGACTTGAGCTTGAATAACGGACCCAAAGACAACAAAACCGACCGATTTCTAATTGCGTAATGATAAGAAATATGTCTCAAGCTCTTTTCTCTTCCAATCACAGCCAGATCCGATGCACCATCAAATCTTTTCAGAAAATAGTGAACCTCTCTCCTCCCTCTCTCGCCGGAGACGTTCACCTCCTCCCAGCTCACGTACCCGAACGAAGACGACATATCCGCCGGCGACCTCAATCTCTCCATCAATTCAATCGTGAACCGAGGCGAGACGCTCTAGAATTACAAGCAAAAACCCTAGATGAAGAAGAAAAAAAGAAGAAGAGAAATTGCACAAGAAATTTGAAAGCGAGAGTGTCAGATTTTGAAAGTTATAATAAAGAGAGAGGGAGGAGCTAGGGTTTCGTGATGTGGTGTCCGAACGAGAGATGAACGGTTGAGATTTAGTCTACGAAAGCAGTAGGAAACAGCCGAGATCCCAAAATGCCCTCAATATGACGACTATTTACAAGTTGGATTGTACGGCTTTTTTAAAGCTTATCCCATCACATGTCGTATTGCTGAGACTGGGAGGAAACGACAACGTACAAGTTGATACACAAGGTGAGAGGGTGGCGCCCGGAATTGGCGTTGTTTAAATTTGGGAAGAAGCTATTTTAGCCGCCACAAAGAGTCACTAATCACCACCCGCAAATTAAATTTAATTGTAGGCAAGTATTGAATCTTTTATTAATAAAATATAATAAAAATTAATTTCCAACTAGCTGAATAAATATTTTATGATAAATCTTAAAAGATTTATATAACTTAGGAGCTTAATGGGTAATTATTATATAAATTTTGTTAAAAATTATTGAAAAAAAGTATATTTTTATGAAAATACATATAGTAAATTATAATTACATTTTTAAATAAATTAATAATTTAAAATTGGTGAATTAACTTAATTATCATTTATAATTTTTTTATCTTTTTATCTTTTATTAATCATTTTTTGAATTATTAAATAAAAAATATTTGTTAATCTCCATTAAATTTTAGATTCTTTAAATCGTCAAATTTACATACAAAAATATCAATATTTTATTAAATTTAAGCTTAAGCTAAAATTTATTAGCTAAGCAAAACTATTTTGGGTGAGAGTAAATTAAGAAACACTTTTTTCTAGAAAATGGAGGAATTAATAGTTGTTATTCTTTGAATGCATATCGGGTAAATTTTTAGATTGACGCAATAGTATACAAATCACGCTAGTCAGGTACTTTGTACTAGACAAGCCTTGTACGACAAACTGGATCGAGAATATATCAAAGCAAATTTACCTATTTAATTTTGAGAGAGTTTAAATCTATAATTAGTATAAATCTTAGAAACATTTTATATTAAAATGTACTTACAAATTTAATATGACCTCTTTTTAATATTAGTCAAAATTTAATAGTTATTTTCATTTGCATATAATAATTTATAAATTATGCGTCTTAAGTAAATTATTTAATCAATCAATAATTTATAATAAAGAGAAATTTTCAGTTAAGTTGATATTTATGAGTATAATATCTCTTTTTTATCAGTTCATTATTTTTCAAATTATTAGAAAAAAGTCATAATTTAAATCTAAAATCTTTAACTTAAGAGAAAGTTGGTTAGGAGACAATACCAACTTCTTATTAAACTTAAATTAAAAATTAAAGAAATAACATCTTTTCCTCAAAATTAAATTTTAATTTGGTGTGATCAATTATTAAAAAACCAACCAATCCTTGACTTTTTGATTCGATTTTAATTTTATGGTTTGATTTATTTTAATTAAACTGATCATTTTATAAATTAATCTACCGATTTTAGTACATTAATAAGTTTTTATAATTAAAATAAATAATTTTATTTGTATTTAATAATCTATTTTTATTTTTATTTTTTTAAAAATTATTTAATTTTACTCAATAATTTTATGAGAGACAAAGTTGTAGTTAAACGTTACTTTGACGAAATTAATGAGTGCAGGCTTAGGGGTCCATGGGGACAAGTCCCATCATGGCCTGTGTCTAATGCTGTCCAAAAATCAAAAAAGAAGAAAGGTCTTTTTGTAGTTATGGTCCACAACGGCAGCTGGCAAGTTAAATAACTATTACTAGTACCTTTATTGATTAACTTATTAAATAATTTATAAATTATAAATTATAAAATTTCAATTAGCTGTTTCAAAATTTTAAAATTAGCTAATATTTTTAAACATAGTTTTTGAATTTCAAATAAATAACTGTACTTTGATAATGTAATTATTAATTTATTTATTCGTATTATTATATTAATAAAGACAATTTTAATTATTTTAATATTTAATAATTACAAAGAAAATTAAATAAATTTTAAATATAATCACATATTCTATTTAATTAATGGGCCCGAGAATCATTCGGAGCATCGACGTCTAGATTCAACGTGGTGGGCACCACGTTGCGTTACGTCTTGCTTGCCTTTGTAAAAAAGAGTCAACAATCCACATTAAATAAAGGAATACTTTATTTAGAAAAAAATTAGATTATTATTTAAAATAATAAATAAATAAATAAAGCTCGAGAGCCAAAAGCAAAAAAGAGGTAAAAGAACCTAAGGTCTCCACGTGACAGCTAAGCCGGCCCCCGTCCATTTTTTCGTCTCCTACCCGGTATGCTGACGTGGACGATGCACCTCGCCCGCTGTGCTGTGTGCACGTGACCATTACTCTTCTCAATTATTGTTAGTTTTGTTTTTTTTTCCATAAAAAATTATAAGCGTCTTTATAATTTAATAAAATTTTTAAAATTTTAAAATAATTATTTTTCTTAAACTTTAATTAAAAATAACTATTAAATATATGTGATATTTGTTTATATAATAATTATATATAATTCTTAAACTCAAACTAATTAATTAATTCTTAATTTTTTGGATTTGGTTATAAGCAAAACGTGTAAGGCGATATGCTACCCTCAATTTGGTTGGGCTTATAGTAGTAGGATTTTTTTATAGATTTTTTACGAAACTAACTTTTTTAAAATGTTAGTTGACTATTTGGTTGTCATTTAAAAAATATCTTTTTTAAGAGCTTTATACAGTAGGTTGTTTAACAACATAAAAATAAAAAAATATTTTTAATTTTAATTATATTTTATTTTGTAATAAAAATTATGTACGCATATAAATATTATTTAAAGTATAATAAACAATATGTAAAGTACAATATATTAATTATTATATAATTTTAAATAATATAAAATATAAATAAATATATGTCTAATCAAATCTTTTATATGGATTATAGCATAAGTAAACTAATATCAAAAATAAATATTAAAACATATAAAAAGTTAAATAATATTATATAAATCTCAAAATAAATATTCAAGATGAGTAAATAGTTAAATACATAATAAACATGAAGATGAGTTTGTGGATATTATGAAATTATGTATAAACATAAGGGTAAAAGGGACTAAAAAATAAACTCATGAATTGATTTTAAAAATTATGCAAACAACTATTTAAGAGAAATTGTTTAGAAGTTCCAAATCTGAAATTCTTAAAAAGCTGTATTTTGGTTGCTAAAAAAATCATATTTATTAAAGAGGTACTTTTTTATTTTACTAAAAAACATTCATTTTTTAAGGCTTTTGTGATAGAGAAAAGTACGTATTGACCTCGCAAAAGTTAATCTAAACAGGCATTTAGTATTTTACATCAATTACTACTTAGTCTCGGCCCACCTCCCTAATCGAAAAATACGAGCAAAATGCACTTCTTGTTTTTTTTCCAACTTCAATCCAATAATTACAATAAACATGAAAAAATAAACCATATAAAAATGATGAAATATCAAATTAACAATAAATCAAAATAATTAGTTCAATCCAATCAAAATATTAATACTTTTAAAGACATAAAAGAATTATTTGATATCTAATTTAATTTATATGATTTAATATACAAAATATATATTTTATAAACGAATTCTAATAGATCGTGAAAGCACAAATTTTATATTTTTATAATAATAATAAAATCAACAATAGATTAATAAAAATCTAGTTAACAAATAGAATTTAGGGAGCTATAATAATACGTAGTCTTATTTTTAACTAATAGAGAAGTTGTTTTTTAACCGCTCATATGAGTAAATAAAAAAGAATAAAAGGAAAATATACATGTAATTAATTAATTGATTACTTTTTAAAACCAACAATTTAAAATAAAATATAACAAAAATCATTTTACATAAATAGAATAGATAGAAAATACGTTTATGATATATAAATAGAATAGAATTTCAATATATAATTATAAATTTTATTTTATATACTTTAATTAATAGATTAATTTAATTAATTTTATTGCAACTAAATATAATATAAAATTAATTAATCACAATTAAATTATGAAACAATTAAATACTTTCAGATACTCGTTCTAATTCATTCATTTATTAGAGAAACACATAAACGGAAAAATTGTTTTTTTTGGCCTATCTTTATCCGGACATGGTAAAACTAAAACTCTTATTTTTATTGAATACTAGTTTGAGTGAGTTTGTAATGAGCCCGCGAAAGCTTGAGGCAGACAAATAAATTTATGTTATATGCCTCCATTAAAGTTTACTGTAGTTTTTTAAAATGAAAAATACAAATAAAGAAAACAAAAAGTAGAGGAATGATAAAACTTTTTTTGTAATTTTGATATTTTTAAAAATTTTAATAAATATAATTAAATATAAAATTTCTAATTAAATGTAAAATGTGAACAAAAACAATTGATAAAATAATAAATAATTATAAATTTGGAATTATAAATTAAGTATTTCAATTATATAAATCAAAGAGTTGGTGTATTTCACCATGCTACTATTCCATTAGTATGGTTTTTTGCGCGAGTTTGTCTCAATCTGCGAGTGTGTAACATTTTGGTTCAATAGAGTCTCGGGTTAGACTTGGGCATGAGTCTGGCTCCGTCGATCTCAGGACACGAAAAATGGTGTCGTTTTGGTTATATGTATTGAATCTTGAGTTGGGTTGGGCTTGGCCATGAGTCTGGCTCTATTGACCAAAAATGATGTCGTTTTATTTTTAAGTATTGAATCTTGGGTTTGGTTGGGCTTGGGCATGAGTCTGGCTCCCTGGATCTCAGGACAGGATGGGTTCGAACTCCGCCCGAATGCCATATGTAGAAACAACATAATCTTGGTTTTTTTTATTTTTTTTATTTATGAGATATTTTAAAAGAGTCCTAATTATAAAAAGATATCTTAAAATTATTCATTCTCAGACTAATCTCTATTCGACTTGAGTAAATTTTTTGTGCAAGACAAAACTCTGACCTTAAATTTTAAATTACCGTATACATAAGTACGGTTCAACTCACGCTCCGACTGAAAATACATAATCTTGGGTTTTAAACCGAGACAATAAAGTACCAGGAGGACAGTTATATGCTGTTGAACAACTCTGTTGCGCGGGCGATGTAACCAAGCACACGCACTGCCAACTAACTTCGCCTCGACATCTCCGTCCGATCTTTTCTCTTCTCCGCTCTATTTTTACTCACTACTCACTCCCTGTCCTCAATCTCCGACAACCGATGGCCGCCACCACAACCCCATTCCTCAGCAAACTCAACATCTCCAGCAACGCCATCTCCTTCTCCTCCTCTCTCCCCCCTTCATTCCCTCTTCTTCCCTCCAGAACTCGCCCCCGCCGGAATTCCCAAAATGCGCTCTCCGTCAAGGCCAAGATTCGTGAGATCTTCATGCCTGCACTCAGCTCCACGATGACCGAGGGCAAAATCGTGTCCTGGATTAAGTCCGAAGGGGATGTTCTATCCAAAGGCGACAGCGTCGTCGTTGTGGAGTCCGACAAGGCCGACATGGATGTCGAGACTTTCTACGACGGAATCCTTGCCGCCATCGTTGTCCCCGAAGGTGAGACAGCTCCTGTCGGCGCTCCTATCGGCCTCTTAGCTGAATCCGAGGCCGAAATCGCCGAAGCCAAAGCCAAAGCAGGTTCTAGTAGTGGTAGTTCCACTCCACCACCAGCTGTTGCTCCTTCTCCGCCGCCACCGCCACCTCCTACGACTTCCACTCCGGCTCCTGCAATCTCACAACCGGCTGCAGCTGCGACGGCAGCGGAAGGGCCGAGGAAGATAGTGTTGACGCCGTTTGCGAAGAAATTGGCGAAGCAGCATAAGGTGGACACTAATAAGTTGGTTGGAACGGGCCCATTTGGGAGGATCACTCCTGCTGACGTCGAATTGGCTGCCGGAATTTTGCCTTCAAAGCCGAGCTTGAGTCCTGCACCGCCTGCACCAGCGAAGCCTGCTACCAGTCCTGCTGTGCCGCCGTTGCCGGGGTCCACCGTTGTGCCGTTCACGACGATGCAAGCGGCTGTGGCGAAAAATATGGTGGAAAGTCTCTCAGTGCCAACTTTTCGAGTTGGATATCCAGTGACTACTAATGCTCTTGATGCACTTTATTTGAAGGTGCATTGTGTTTGAGTACTTAGATGCTGTTAGCTTAATTATCTATCTATCTATTCAGTTGGATTGTATTCGGTTGGATAAAATTCTTTTCTTTGATTGTAATCAAGTAAAAAGATTAAACCTTGACTGTACATAGATCTCTTTAATGTGATACTCTGTATATTCTTGATATGGTGGTAATGGCTGAACTTGATCGGTTCTTACCAGGTGAAGCCAAAGGGTGTAACAATGACTGCCTTGTTGGCAAAGGCTGCTGCAATGGCACTCGTTCAACACCCAGTTGTGAATGCTAGCTGCAGAGATGGAAGGAGTTTTACGTACAACAGTAACATCAATATTGCGGTGGCTGTTGCAATTAATGGTGGATTAATCACGCCCGTTCTGCAGGATGCTGATAAGGTATTGTTTGAGTCAAGTAACTATTTCATCTAGATCACTTTGTGGTTACTTTCCCGAGTTCAAGTTAACTAAAGTGTGCAATTTGTGTAGTTGGACCTGTACTTATTATCTCAAAAGTGGAAAGAGTTGGTAGAGAAAGCAAGAGCAAAGCAACTTCAGCCCCATGAGTATAATTCAGGTGAACCATATGGCTTATTCTATTGTACATGCTCTACTAGTTTAATGTATGTGATTGTAAGTGAACATTGGTTATACTGGACTTCTTTGCAGGGACTTTCACTGTATCCAACTTGGGAATGTTTGGAGTGGATAGGTTTGATGCTATTCTTCCTCCTGGCCAGGTATTTTTGTTATCGGTAGATTTTTTGTCTCTATATTTAATTTGCACTTGCTTAGCCATTTGCTTATGTTTGGGATGCTATTTAGGGAGCCATCATGGCTGTTGGAGCATCAAAACCAACAGTGGTGGCTGATGCAGATGGATTCTTCAGTGTTAAAAGTAAAATGCTGGTACGTTAGATCTCCATTGCATGTCCCACTTGCTTCTGATTCATCTGACTACCCTATGTCAATGCAACTGATAAATTATATGTTGCGGTAAAATTTATACAATTAACATATAACTTTAGTATTTGAAGGTTCCCATTCTGTACTGTATTTAAACTTGGTCAAAATTTGGAAGATTTCAACCTATTTGTTTCCATTCTAGCATTCCTGTTCCAGTTACGCCATATGCAATTCTGTAAGACAAAGCATGAAACCTTTATTGGGCCTAATAATACCCTTCACCTCAACTTGATGTTGGAGTATAAACTATTCATTTCTGATTACATGAGCTATTGATTGATCGATTCAACTTTTTGATTAGCTTGTTAATAGTGCTGTTATTTAGCGAAATGGAAGAAAATTTGAAGGTTATATCCAAAATGACTGCTAATATCTGTTCAATATGATATTATTGTGATTTGTATCCAAGTGTTACTTAGAATGTTAAGTTGTTCAAGAAGAATCTTGTTAGATCCATAAGCAACCTTGATTTGGATTTCGGCTATAGGTGGTAAAATCTTCCCAGTGTGATATAGGTCTTATGAGAGGGTCCAACCCCTAAAGCTAGCTTAAAGGGTGGGAGAGCCCATAAGCATATATAAACCCTACATCAGCCCTCATATGACCGACATGGGACTCAAGTCCCATAGCTTACAATTGGTCCGTAATATTCCACCACGCTCTGCAACCCAGCACCTACAGGCTAGCTATACGTTAGACCTTTTCTAGCCCCTGATGAACACTGCAATGCTGGCGTCGCCACTTATGGCACAAGGGCTTGGAGGAGTGGTGTTGATTCTGATACTAATTGACAAAGGTCTTATGAGAGAGCCCAACCTTAAAAGCTAGCCCAAGTGGTAGGAGAGCCCATAAGCCTACATAAACCCCATATCAGACCCCCATATCAGCCCCCCATATCATCAATGTGAGACTCAAGTCCCATACCTTAATTGATCCGTAACACAGTGCTAACTGCATAGTTTGTTGCTATTCTAGAAAGGTCGGTTTCTTTTAGGCAGGCATTGTTGCAATATACATATGCCACTCTCTCTAAGTTGACATGCTAAATGGAGTTGCTATAAGTCCAATACATTTGAGTTGCTCATACAAAGTATATGATCCCCTTTATCCATGGCTTAGATGTTGTGTTGATTGTTGATGTAACTAATGATCATTGTAGATGTCTCAAAAATTGCAGGCCTTGGGGTGTTGTAAGATAAAAGACATATAATCTGTTATGAATACGGTTTTAGTGTGAATATCTGTTTGTCTTTTGGTACCCTGTGTTCTAGTAATAGTTCAAGGGATTTCTGCCTATTTCTTGCTAAATCTTCATATGTGCTAAAAAACCAAAAAAATCCTTTTTTTCCACTTAAAATGTCTTAGAAACACTTCTACTTCTCTTGTTAATGTTCATCTTTGTAACATTTTACCTCATTTTTTAGATCAAGCTCAATCCATGTCAATGCCATATCATGCCAAGCGATCTAAAATAATTTCATCCAGGATTGTTACATGTGACCTGGAACTGTTACTCATTGACTTTCGGTTCACCACGTAATCTTAGCAAATATGTTCAAAGAATCACCAAATGCCATTTTTTATGGTGAAAACTAACCACTGTGATCCAGCAAAAAGGGAAATGTCTGGTAAGGTGTGCTTGATCAAATCTCAAAGGCTAGTCTGCCTGCATCTTTTGCTGGAGGCAAACTGGTCCTAATTCATGCACTGGTTGCTCTCTGATTCATATACATATTCATGCAACTCCATTATTTTGCCTTTGGTGTTAAGGGGCGTGGTGTGTCTGTGATTCATACTTTCCGGTGTGCATTGTTATTTCATGGCTTGGGATTTTGTAGTCAGTGGCGCTGTTCTTATCACTAATTATGTTATAAGCTCGGTCCTGTCTGTATTGCATTCTCTAAATGCTCTTCACTGTAGATTCTCCCACAGTTTCCCCTTCTAGTTTAATTGTGAAACCTAAGGAGTAACATATCTGGCAGACATCCAATGTGACCCTTACTACTTAAATGTTTTTGTTCTGTTCAGGTGAATGTAACAGCCGATCACCGAATTGTTTATGGTGCTGACCTGGCCGCATTCCTTCAGACCTTTGCAAAGATTGTTGAGGACCCAGAAAGCCTGACATTGTAGATTATGTTCGTGAAATGAAGTGGAGGACGGAGGACCCGGAAAGAATGGTTTATCTTGCAAAGAGTGCTTTGCTAAACAACATAGTTTTGGAGGACATCCTCCCGAGGCATATTACATTTTCTTTTGGAAGTTACATTTTCCGGTGTTTGTTCTTTTCTTAGTCTTTTCCAAAGACTTGCAATTAACGCACATGGATGAGCACAACATTTTAGACAGGAATAACAAAGATCTTGGAGGTTTTTCACAGAACTTGATATATTCTGTTGTTACTGTCATAACATCATTGCGAGTATTTTTTTGGAGCATTTTAATATTATCTTGAACACCTGCAAGTTAAAACCAGATAGTATTTCTTCAAGCTTTATGAACCATCAGAAGTAGGTTGAAGAAGAACAAACCAACTTGAAGGTAACACATTACTGCTTAAAAATCTTCCTGAGTGCTTAAGGCTTAACAAATATCTCTGATATTACCAAAAAATAATTTTTATGCTTAAAAGGCTGTAAAAAATTATTTGTCGGTATCAACATGTATGTACAGATCATCTATTGTTGTTTCTTGTCAAATCTAAGTCCTGCCTAAAACAGGAAGATGCCTCATGAATCCCCTCTTCAAACACAGGTATCATATGACCTTTCTTTTAAGAAGTTGAAGTTACCAGTCCAATGTGATATTCCTGGAAATGTAAAGCTTGTCAATGTACTCTATAACTGGAAGTGTTGCATTGATATACCTTTTCATCTTCTTTTCCGCTGTCTGATCTGCAACAACATGGGTAACAAGTGTTAGATATCTCTATGACATTGGACATCCAACATTTGTTTTGTCTAAGTTGTCTTGACAAGTTTTGTCTAATTATGAATAGATTCTACTTGCATAGAAACTCATATAAGAGACAATTATATAGAACATCGTGAGGATAATGTAAAATTAACTCAAGACTCACCAGTTTCATTGAGTTTCAGCAAAAGTTGGTCCCTTGATGGAAGAGTATACATTCCAGCATAAACAGCTGTTCTGACCGCCCATGTGTGGTATGGGGCACAAACCTGGGAATAAGCTGTAGTTGCAGCTTCCTTTAAAGAATCACCACTACAAATAAATTGCAGATCAGATAAGCTAGATTTGAGTTGAAAGTGAACCAGAACTTTATGCAATTTAGAGAGGTTGGAACGTACTCAGTTGACAGAAACTGTTGGAATAAGGCTCTGATGAGGTCCAGACCCTGCCTGACTCGACGAAGATTACGCGAATGACTTCCTGGAGTTCTCACAGTTCCATTTGCAACATCCAGGTCCAATATATTTTCCAAGCTGCTAAAGCACTTGGATGCTTCAACCAGATCACCCACCTGAATCATTCAAATTGTAAGCTAAATTTGGATGTCTCTTTCTATTCCTGCATTTTCGAAACATTTGATAAACGAAGGAAAATGACCCAAATTGTAAATTAAATCCTAACGTTCTGTAGAATATCTAAGTAAACAATTACCGTTACCATTATAAGTTTAAACTTTTTTTTTTTGGTGAAAGCTTAGATGAAAATAGCATATTCGACCTAGAAAAATCCTGGAAATCTTATCATACAAGATGAAGAAAAGGGTTAGGAGAATGAGAATAGACCTTGGCGACGTACTCTGATTCAGCAAACTTGAAAGCGAG
Source organism: Erythroxylum cataractarum (assembly GCA_024703695.1). Taxonomy (NCBI): domain Eukaryota; kingdom Viridiplantae; phylum Streptophyta; class Magnoliopsida; order Malpighiales; family Erythroxylaceae; genus Erythroxylum; species Erythroxylum cataractarum. Next base: position 393,654 of record JANJEY010000001.1, on the reverse strand, counting down.
ACCGAGACAGCTAAAGAGCACAGCAACCAAACGACACGCATCGCAAAACGTATCCAAACGCAACTCTTCTTCTCCTTCACCATTAACGTTATGATCATTATTAGCAACAGCCTCGCCATTGTTCCTCCTTGAACTCAGCCTCTTGGCTATGTCCTCAAATGCCTCGGCAACCGCCGATAGTGGCGTTTTGGAATGACCCTTTTCCGGTGACGCCGCCATAGCGGCGGGGGTGGTGTCTTCCAGGATGTCTGTCGTCGGTGGAGGTGGACGATCTTGTTGTAACGCCTGAAGCTGGCCTGTGCTGTTATAGAGAAGTCTCTTTATCATCTTCTTCTTCTTCTAATCTTCTTCCTACACACACTGTTTTTTCTTTCTGGGTTTGTTCTTGAAATCCACAAAACCCTTGAATATGATCTCAAAGAACACGAACCAACGAATCTATGACTATTCTTGAAAGGTCAAAGACAGGATTTGCGTGTCTTGTTTCTATTTTTACTTTGCGATCAGTTCCTTTTTCTTCTGATAGAATAAATGCATGAGAATTGTAAGCCAATGATCAGAATAAAGCTTTCTGAGAAGCTCACCGACTATTACGGGTTGCCTAGAAAAAACGTAAGACAGAAAAATAGGACCAAACAACAGAAGCTTTAGATGGAACTTGGACAGGTCTACGTAAATAGGTTTTGTTTTCTCAGAAAATATCAGACGTGTTTGGTTGGAAAGTACGTGTCGAGGGAAAAAACCGAACAAGTCAAAGTGTCTTGTTTTGGGATGATCTTTTCTTCGCTACTTCCTCAGTTTTCGGAGCTGACTCGCAATTTGTCTGACTTTTAGGTGTGGATGTTTGGGCCGGTATAATATAATTGTTGTTAGAATTTAGCCCATCTTATTTAAAGTAATATTTAAAAAATGAGATCAGTAATTAAATCGAAGAAGTAACTAATTTATCAATCGAAATTTAACCGTAATCAAACCGTTGACTAATAAATATATAAAATTTTATTTTATATATTATAGATAAGATAATTTTTAAACATGCTCTTTAATTATTTATCTAATTATAAACTTAACTTAAACCTTCAAATTTTAAAATATATATTTTTTAAATTCACTAACACAACACAAAATAAAATAATAAAACTTACTAGTCATATTTTATCAAAAAGATTAAAAAAAGATTACTACTCATTCAAATTAAAATTATTAAAATCAAAGGATTTTAAATGGACCCATTGACCCTTTCTTTTACCGGTTTTGCGGTTTTTACCAATTCGATGGTAAAATAAACGAGTCAATCTTTCACAAAAATTACGGACTAAACCGGACCGTTTCGTATCCGATTCATCGATTTTTTGATCCGATCAACCGGTTCGATTCGATTTTCAAAACACTGATTTAAAATGAAAAAAGAGACCATTGATCCATTTGAAGGATTTTCTGTTATCTATTTCTACTAAATATTACACACAAAATGATCTTGATTCTACATGATTTCTGACATATCTCTTATTCGAGTTGATGCAATATAGACTGACGCATTTCTAAACAAAGAAGAAGACCTAAAATCGTGGCAATCCAAATCCAGTTAAATGGTTGAACTAAACCTTGTTTCCGAGTTCCACTCCATCTTCCATGGAGTCTCCAAGTTCTTTACCACTGTGGATCTGGATTGGCTTAAACGTGTAAAACTTTGCACACCACAAGTAGTATATGAGATTGATGGCTTGCAAAAACGTAATGAGCCAGTAAAAGTACTCCAGCTTCCCTTTGTTCAAGTTATCATCAGGAAGCCAATGACTGAACTTGTGAACCAAAGTTACCAGTAGTGTGCTCACGTAGTTACCAGCGGATATTGCAGTCCAGAACAAAGCCATTGCAGTGGCTTTCATGCTTTCTGGTGCTTGATCATAGAAGAACTCCAAATGCCCAATTGCCATAAATGCTTCAGCTATTCCATGAAGACAATATTGAGGGGCAAGCCAAAAGACTGAGATCGGAATAGTTTGATGAGAATTGATCAAACCATTATCAGAAGCTGCATGTTTTCTCTTAATCTCCGCGAAACCAGCAACAAGAGTTGCTAAGATTGATATAACGAAACCAATTCCCATCCTCTGCAGGAAGGTAATGCCACGCTCAAGGCCAGTGAATTTACGAGCGATGTGGACAAATACTCGATCGTATAAGACTATTGTGGTAAGCATTGCGCTCATAGTGAAGACAGACATTGAACCTGCAGGAATCTGGAAGGAGTTGGTGATATGTCTGTTCATGGACTTGGCTTGTTGGAGTGAAAATGTGTTTTGTTGAGCGTAGGCTGTGATTAAAATGATTCCTGATGCCCATATCGGTCCCATTCTAATAATAGTTTTGAGCTCTTCAACTCTATGTACTGTGTTCAATCTCCACAAGTTTGGTGCTTGGCCTGGTTTAAGGTCCTCTCCTTCCACAACAATGGCAGCTTTATCAAGAAACCTGCATCATGAAACTGGGATCAGTTTCTAAGCCAGCTGTTATCGTAATTACGATTGTATTCACAGCTTTTAATTAGATATTGTATCCAAGAAGGGATGTTTCAGATAAGGACAGAGGAGACAGGAAGTTGGACACAAGCTTTTGTTTGTTAGCTAATTAAACAGCAACCATTAAAGCAAGGAAGGTGTGGAGCTGTGGACCTCTAAAGACTTACTTTATAGATAAAGACATTACTTTAGATCATCTCCTACGTTATGTTATCTCTATCCTGCATCTTACAACCACCACTATAATTGAATGAATAGAAAATCAAAAAATAATAATAAATGAGATCTGAAATCATTTTTTGGTATCTCTTACCTTTACCACAAATATCTAACCTAATGATTTTGTACACAGATTATCTTAATCTTTTTAATGTATTTCCAAATACATAAATTCCCTTTTTCAATAAAGTATAAAAAACTAATTAAAATATGATGAAAGGGCTTATTTGATAGATAAGTAATTCTATATAAAAAAAGTAAATGATAATTTAAATATAAAAATTGAGGTAAAAAAAGATTAAATTACATAATAGGACATTTCCACTAAACTATCCCTCCAGCTTGATTAAAGATGGAGAAGTCACACTTAAGATTAAGATTAAGACCCCTTAACCCTTTTTTATTAAGTAATCATCTTTGTTAATAGCATGGTACGTAAACTTCTGCATGAAAGAACAGAAGTAAAAAAAAAAAAAGGGAAATAGAAGTAGAAGAAGAAGTCTAGAAGAAGAAGAAAAACACTGACTTCATGTGCTTGGTATGAAGAAGCTTTCCACCCATTGAAATAGGTCCATCAAGCTCATCATTCCGGTATAGTAATTTAGGGTCTGAAACCATTTGAACCTTCCTTTTCCTGAAAGCTGAAACCATCACTTGTATCAGTCGGGTGAACGGACTTCCTGCCGGATCCAAATTCCGGTAAAGCCGGTACCCGAGAATAAATGGAACCATTGACAGAAACATTGCCATGGCTGGAATTCCAAGTCCCCATCCCCATCCAATGTTGTCCTGAACATAGACAATAACTGTCACTGCCAATAACATCGAGGCCCCCATAACAAAGTAGTACCAGTTGAAGTAACGCCATATTTTTGTGGATTGGTTAGGATCCGTTTCGTCGAATTGGTCCGCCCCGAATGCTGCCACACAAGGTCGGATACCACCTGAACCTAAAGCTGTGAGTAACAAAGATAGATATAGTATCGCTAGTTGTCCTGTGTCTGCCTCTTCACACACTTGGTCACTCTTACATGGCGGTGGCCGGAAGTTTGGAAGTATCGCCGATATAGTTAAAGTTGTCATGCCCTGAAATGATAAAGAAAGAGATAACGGTTAAGGAGAGAAGACAAGAGACAGAGTCAAAGAAGGGAGTAAGTGTTTAGTGTTTACTATCTGGTAAATTATGGAAGCAACAGTGATGGTCCAGAACCGGCCGACGTATGCGTCGGAGAAGAAGGCACCGAGCAACGGCGTCAAGCTTGATGTGCCGCCGAAGTTGGTTAAGGTATTAGCTGCTTGGGTTAACGGCATGTGAAGCTGCGATGTTAAGTAGCTAATCATGTTGGTGTTGAACCCAACCACAGCCAACTTCTCGCAAGCCTCATTAGCTACACAAACATCAATCAAATCTAGTTCATACCCATAAACCAAAACAGTGTTCTTCCTTTAATTAAATTTCTACATGAACTCTTCAAGGAAGCTTACCAAATATGAAAGGCATTGTAACCATGCCACCCTTCTGCTTCTTCTTCGCATGGCCATCTTTGCCCTCCATCTCCACCATTTCTGTGTTCTTGTTTCTTTATCTTTTTCTGGTTTGAAATCGTCCCCAAGTGCCAGTATTTATAAGCTAGTTCGCATGCAATGATACAGTAACAATAATGGTGAAAATTATTTTTATTTTTTGCTTTTAGATTCTGCTGCATTGATGGCAACAGATGATAGGCGTATACTCTACTAGGCAAACCTTTTTCCACTAAACAAAATTGAAGGAGAGAAAGATATGAGAGTCGAAACAAATTAGAGGTCCATGAAGTGCTAATCAGCTTTTTTTTTTCTCCTTCTTGGTCTGTATTATTGTACTGAGGATAGGTATCAAGCAATGATTCCTCCTTTACGGTGGCTCTTTTTGTGTTGTATTGTAATTAATTCAAGTGGAATTTTCTTAATAGATGTGAAGGCTTATTGTGTGGATTATGATCTAGTAGTCGTATTTGATATGGACTTGTTACGACATTTCATATTCAATCTTATGATTATATGTGGTTTATATCAATGGTTAAATGATAATAGTGGATATTGATAATAATTAATATTATAAATAATAAAAATATTATTTTTATAAAATAACTTTTATTTATAATAATTAAATAATGATCATATGATTAGTAATTAAATATGTAATCACAAGATAAAGGAGAAGCAGGGAAGCTTTGGCGTCATATAAGAGCCATTTCTATCCATCTAGAAGACGTAAAAGCTTTGGTAGATGAGTGCCCTACCTCGAATGAATAGGACACAAGCCTACCGATCGAAAGTAATTAGTTTTTATTCTTTCAAGCCTAAGGACATTAAATTAATTAAAAAAAATGAAGATAAAGGTTGAAAGAATAAAGAAAACTCATGCCCATAAATCTTTCAAGACAATTTAATAATTTTAGGAAAAGAGTTCCATAGTCAGCGAATGATGAATATCGATAATTAATAATATTATAAATAGTAAACAAATATTTTTAAATGAAAATTTTTATTTGGCAATCATAATTATGATATATTAGGCCCTAATTTTATTAAGATCAAAATCAACTTAGAGAATAATGCCATTATTGGTAGGTCTATCTAGTTGGCCATGATCCTTCCTTGTGTTATGTTTCCTTTTTCGAGAAAGATGTTGAATAACTTTAGTCATTATCATTTCTACATTAGATTCCAATCTTCAATCTTTTACAGTGTTATTCTAGGTTTGATCCATTTTGGCAAATAAATATACATAGCCAGGAAGATTAAAAAAAGCCAATATTGCAAGTTGTCTCCTTATATTTGTATACATAAATATACATCATCTAGCAAGAGGAAGTTTTTATTGGTTTATGTTTTACAGTCAATTGCTTTGGTTGTAGTTTAGTGACAAAATATTTAAAGACATTCTTTATCATGTACATATATAAATGTATATGATAAAGTTCATAGGATAATTATACATACAAATAAAATTATAATAATATTATAATTATGTGATTCATATTGCATTTATATATTGTCCCCAAATTGTTTCTAGTCATTTGTTCTATTAAGATTCAACATTAATAAAGCATAAAAAGAATAGTACACGTTTTGTCTTTTCATATGAAAAAAGTAGCCGACTTCATAGATTAAAATATAGAGATACTTAAATAAACATGTAGGTACTTATTAGAGAATAAGTTAACTGAACAAGCTCGATATGAAAATCCTATTTGAAACATTACTTGTATGTCTATAGAATTCTCGTTGTAATCAACAAAGTTATCTTGTTTAGGGATTGTTATATTTAGATACTACTTATGACCAATGTAATAATAGTTCAATCAATCAGTAATCATTAGATGTAGTATGAACTATATAGAGATAGTTGTGTGATCAAGATATAATTCATTACCCTAAAATAATTAAAAAGAATGCTTCGTTGTTTTCGACTAGTATAGAATCAAAAAATCCTTAACGAAGGTAGAATGAGGTTTTGCAAATACTTTACAAATTTTATTAATTAAACCAATAGCTAATGACAGAGAACTAATATGATTGGATTAAAAGTAGAGTAGACATTAATTTCATACTCTATGTCTAATCAGAATATTGTATGATGAAAATATTGAATTATACAAAAAAAAAATCATGTACGAAAAAATTAGTCAAAACTACTATAACATTCATAAATATTTAGGTGGTCATGATGTGTTGCTAAATATCAATTTTAATTTATAATTATAAATTATTTAAGTGGAGAATTAAACATAAACCAAAATTAATTTTAATTTATATAATTTTAATTATGAATTAAAACCATAATTTATAATCATTATCAATATATTTAGAAACCTAATGGGGTCATATAACGAATGACTTAGATAGAGTAAATATATTTTAATTAAGTTGGACTTGATTGTAAAGTTTGAGAAACTTTAATATTAAATATGAGATATTTAATACATAAAGATTAATATGAGATATTATATCAAATTTAAACATAATTGATATTTATTTATAATTATTTATAATTCTAATTAAAGTTTAATTAAAATTAGAATTTAATTTCAATTCAAGTACTAAAATGTTAAAAACTTATTAGACTTAAGTTCTATGGAGCTAACACTCCTTACATAACCCTCTCTGTAAAAGTTATAGAATACTTTCAACTCATTTTGTAGATATCGTTAAAGGTCGGACATTTGTGCAGTTATAATAATTGAGACAGATCAATTTTAAAAACGATTCAAGAAATACAACAAGACAAAGATCAAGCTTCGAAATAAGATACAAATTTTAATTTATATTTTATTATAATTATGCGTTAATCGTTTATAGAATTAAAGAAACTGAAAATAAAAAAATTATGAAAAATTTTCCAATGCAATCGAGATAAGATCTCATTGCGATTTTTCAACAATTTTGTGTTCAAGGATATCTCTTTCAAAACAAAAAAACAAACAAAAAGAAAAGAAAAGTAAGTACCTAATCATCCAAGGCATCATAAAAGGTGGAAGCCGCATTAGTCTTATCATGCATTATTATTTATCGAGAGCTACTTGGGATGGAAAGCTGGAAGCAACTTGCAATATTAGCCTCATGTTCTACTTCCTCATTTGCTTGCAAGATATCAGATAGAGATTAAAATTTTAAACTTATTCACTTTGAATCTTTGATATGAAGGGTTTGTCCACATGTTTTAGATTCTTAGTTTGTCACATATATACACAAGGCCAAAAGTCTAAATGGCTCTTTAAATTTTTATAAAAAGTCTAATTTAGTTTTTGTCATTATTTAGATGATAACAATCTTGTCAATTAAATTTAAAGTTGAAGGTATCATAAATATTAATTATATAAATGTTAAGATGTAACTTAATATTATAAAATAACAACATCAATAATAATAATTAGTAAAAATGAAGAATTTAGAGAGGATTAATAATACGCAACTTTAAGTTAATAATTTTAAGGTTTAGTTCGATAAGTCAATAAAAATGTTTTTTTTTGTTGCAAAAGTATGATTATATAGGAAATTTAATTTTCGATTAATAATTGGAAATAATATTTTCTTATAAAAATTAGTCGTCGTATACTATGCTTCTTTCTCTAATACATAGTACTCTTTTCTCCTTTACTGTCTATTAGAATGGATGTTTCTTTCTTTCGTTGCAATAAAACTAATTTTTAGCTATTTTTTTAACAACGATTTGAATATCGTCGCTAAAAATTAACTTTTATTTACGATTTACAAATTTATTGCCAAAAGTAAGGGTTTTCGTTTTACGATATCGTCGCAAAATTTAGGACTTTAGCGGTTCTACTCTTTTGTCTATTTTGTTTCATTTTTGCCTATGTTTTTATCTTTTTTCCTTTTTGGAAAAAATGAAATAGTTTCGTTCTATGCTTAGTGGTCTGTCCCGTCGTTGAGATCGATTGTAAGATTATTAAAACCACACTAACGAATAGTGTATGATCGACTTTCAAAGGGTGTGGCTCGATGGTTGAGAACGGAGCTTGACTTTAGTTAGGTTCCAGGTTCGATTCCATGTTAGCTTTTCTTATAAGAGTCTGAGGTAATCGGGGTTATACCTGTAAATGGAGAACTAGTTAGACCCTCAATGATAAAGTACGCCCGCTTTGTCTGCTTATGGAATGATGCGATAATTAAGTCCTTTAAAAGATGTACCCGCTTAATTCTCCTATAAAATTTCTTCGAATAAAATAAAAAAAAGTCTGATCGAGAAATATCATAATGTAGATTTGTCCCACTAAAACATATTGTTAGATGAACTGATTTCTTAAGTCCTAATCCATAATCCATACTTTTAATAAGTCCTAATTCAAATTTGTAATT
>JANJEY010000001.1:355840-369517 GCA_024703695.1 Erythroxylum cataractarum | reverse complement strand
GCGTTGGATCTGCTCATTTTTTTACACATACCTTGAAATGATGTGAGAAAAGGAATGAACGGTGTAGATAAACAGATACATCACGGTGGGCCCGCCCACGGAACTGCCCGTTCGTTGCCAAAGACGGGCAGGGGCAGGGGCAGGGGCAGGGCCAGGCGCAAGTGTAGGAGCAGCAGCAGGTCTATGAAACAACACATGCAAACAGAATATGTCAAAGCAATATACATGATTATCTCAAGTTCATTACTTTTACACAAAAACATGATGTAAAAAGATATACACTTACCTAGGTGGTGTAGTTACAGAAGCTTGAGGTGCAGCCGATGCCGGTGAACTTGACTGGGGTGCCTATAAAATCAACAATAAGAAGCCAAAATTTACAAAAGGGAGAAGATTGCAAATTGGAAACTTCATAAACAAATCAGCAATATATTCTAAAGAAGTAATTAGAGACGCACGAAAGGTTAAGAATTTTAAGGTTCTTCCTTAAACCCAGAAAGATATCCCCAAGAAGTAATTCAGCAGGAATTCTCAATTCATAAACATAAGGAACCAAGTAATATACTAACACTGATTTCAGAATTAACGCCGTTGAACTTTAACCCTGTATCAGCAGAAGCTATAAAACAGTTGCAAACAACACAAAATCACACACTTACCTTAGTTGTAGCTGCAGCTGACGTAGTTGAACCCTCACCAGGTGAGCTTTTAGTCTGCCATAGTTATAGTACAAAGAGACTATGTTATAATCCACGAACCATTATGCTTATGGCAGCAACAAAATAAAAAGACATAGAGGGGAGCAGACTGATGAATGCATTTAGTGGAGTTTCTTCAAGCTAACTAATGAGAACTGTGATAACTAATTTTCTGTATGATGTAACACCACAAAAGATGCTACCTAGTCACATCAACTACAACCAAATGGTTTATTAATCAAGAAACCGTCTGTAAATACAATACAAATCACACATTTTGTGTTAATGAAAAGATACCCAGGAGAATAAGCTATGCAACTGGCCCCAACAAGTTGAACTGTAAGAAGAAAAGAAACGCACCTTTGACGTCATTATCACAACAAAACTATTTTCAACAACCTTGTTTTCTTCCAATGTAGTGTTATCCTTAAGGACTTTACCCTGATGAATAAGCATGAGTTGTGCTGCATTGTAGACATCGGGCCCTTGAGAAGTTTCTATACTCTTTTTGACAGCAGAAACCTGAAGACAAAAATGACAGGTTTAACTTCTTATAAACTACACAAAAGAAACAACAGCATTAAATATAAGACACTTGTAGCTGAAGCAAAACTATGATGAATAAGACATCTTGATGTTTGACACAAAGAATTGCCATGTCTGTCACATGAACAAAAAAGCAGCTGTATCCTGATGTTTCAAAGAAATAGGCCTCCTGAACAGTCCGATATCATGAAAAGTGAATCGTCATTGACTTCCATGAACCGATTAATTATTCAATTATCCCAGTAACTAGACAAGCTTGTTATAAACATCCTTCCAAAAAACCAAGACCCTACTCAAATGGGTGACTACTCGTTCTTGTTATTTTTTTTTTCTTCTTAAGTAGAGCAAAGAACAAGGAATTTTCTTGTAATTGAAGCAAACTGATTCTTATGTGTTCGAAAAACCAGATAACGATTGACACTGAATACCCAGAAAAATCTTCTATAGTGTAAGTTGACCAAACATTACAAAGCCCCAAATTCCCTAAATCCACTACGAATTCAAGCTCAAGTAGCAAAAACACAACTTTAAATATCAATTCAATCACTCAAAGACCCAAAATCCACTAATACCGCCCAAACCTAAACCGATTAAAATCAAAACATTAAACAAGCAACAAGAGGACACAATCAATCACAAGAACAGAACCCGAGTTGTGTTTAATCCCACTAATCGAAAACAGATAAAGAGAACACAAGAAGAAGGCGAACCGTGTCTTCGGGCTTCACTTCGATTTGGAAGGAAGTTCCTTTCAAAGTCTTAACAAAAATCTTCATGTTTACTAGCCGATCTCTGTCTCCTTCAAGCTTCAACCCCTCTCGATTTCACTTCGCTATTGCTTTCCTTTTTATCTTTACGATTCGACTTATGCGCGTATTTATAGTAATAAATTGGAACGAACTTGTAAAGGTGTACAAAGGAAAACAAGCAAAGCAAGTAACATCGAGCTTTCATTTTTTGTTTTATTTTAAGATTATAATAAGGTGATAAATAAATATATATATATATATATATATATAATGTTTTAATTAATAATTTAAAACACCAACCGAAAATTAAGATTTAAAAGGCTTAATTAATACTATATCGTCATAAAATTAGGTAAAGATTAAATACAATTAAAGAATTTGAAATATAATTGAAAGATATTATTTTACTTATAGAAAAATTTTAATTTTAATTAAAATATGAGATTTTTAAATGAAAATTAATTAATTGATTTAGTTTATAAGAAATTATTAATTTATAAAAATTTACCTATTAATTAATAAATTAATAAAAGTAAAGCAAGTAACATCCAGGTTTGATTTTTGTTAAAATTTTTAGATTATATAAATGTATGCAACTTTAATTTTTTAATGTATAAATTAATTTAATATTTTAATTAACGTTTTTAAAAGATGAACCAAAAAATTAAAGAGTTTTAAGATTTAAAAGGTTTAACTGGTATTAGATCGTCATAAAATTGATTAAAAAATAAATAAATAAAAGAATTTGAAAATTTTGAAATTTAACTAAAAAGAAAATTTTAAAATAAAAATTAATTAATTAATTTAATTTATAAGAAATTATTAATTTACGAAAATTTGGCAACTAATCAATAAATTAATTAGTTTTTAAGGGAAGAGTTATTATTTATTAGTTTTTAAGGGAAGAGTTATTAAAATGAATTAACTTGAAAGTTGAAAATCAAATCAAACAAAATTAGATGTTTCAAGCTTTTTATGGTTAAGTAGCCCGAACTGAATAAGTATTTTAATCATTGATTTTAATATGACATAAAAATATTTTCTAATATTTTTTAGTTCATATAACACATATTTAAGAGCATTATTATGTACAATATAATAAAATATTACAAGTTGAGTTCGGTGATGTAACAGTTAAAAAAATATTTTTAATAATATTTTGCATTAAAAATTATATATAAAAAGAATATTAAGTAATGATAAATTAGGAAAAAAGACTTTTTTATATTAAGTATAATCTTTTTATTTAATAAATTAAGAATTTTATTCAAATAATATTAACTTTATTTAAAATCAGAATGCTATCTTTTTTTATTTTTTATAACGTTAAATTATTAATATAACTCATACTGTAAAATATAAGTTTTAATTATAAACTTTACATCACATAACAAATTTTACTGTGGTATATTTTTATAAATTGTGAGTGACTCAAAAAAAATCAATTTATGATTTTCCCTAAATTTAATTATTAACATAAATAAATCTTAACTTATGGTATTTTTATAGTTTGAAAATGTTCTAAAAATCAGACAAGACGTTTAAAATTTAAAAAAATTTCACCGGTATTTAATCGTCATAAAACTGACTGATTGAAAGGGATTCTCTTTATCTATAGTTTGAAAATGATCTAAAAGTCAGACAAGACATTTAAGATTTAAAAAATTTAATCGATATTTGGCCTTCATAAAGTTGACTTATTGAAATAAATTTTCTTTATCTATCACATAATTTAAGATTTAAGTGAAAATTTGTTAAATAAAAATTAATTAATTAATTTTTATTTATTATAATCAACTAATTTATAAAAATTAGCCGATTAATTAATAAATTGATTGGCTTTTAACAATAAAAATTATTAAAGTAAATTAAACGATTCGAAGTGATCAAAATGGATTGAGTTTTGTAATCATGGTTAAAAAAGGCATTTATAATTACTTTCTAAAATTTTAAATATCAATTAATAGCATTAAAACTCTTTTTATGTAATAGTAGAATTTGTCGTTATTCTTTAATTATGTATTAAAATATTATCGAAAATATATAGCAATAATAATAAATCGTATTTGTAATCAAATGATAAGAATTCCATTTCAAAATTCAAACGCACAGAGAAACTACAAATTATTAATGGACCCCAAAACAGAAAAAATTCAAATATCAAAAGCCCAAAGAACGAAAGAATAGGCCACTGCAACGACAAAAGGATCAAAAGCTCATCAGGCCCTTGTTGATCTTCTTATTGTGTGTATATATATATATATAGCGTCTGATCCCCGCTCACAAGAATGGAGCGCATCTCGTGACCAGCCGTTTATCGCTTAGTGAGAGCTTTCGTAGCAAAGGAATTAATCTCCCCGTCCGGTAGAGAATACCCTAGTTGCACCCAAAAAGATACATATATACTCTTCAATATTGAATTTAACATTGGAGATTGTACTTTAATTGTTTATGATAGTTTTATGGTAAAATATGTGACCAAATTTTGAATTAGTTCGGAGTTTAAAAGAACCGACTTAAATTGATTTATTTTAAATTTAATATATTAAAATAATATCGTTTTGTTCTTAATCGAGTCAAATTTCAATAAATAGCCCCAAATCTCATTTGAATTTTGATTCGTCGACTTGAATCTTAAATACTCCAAATATGGTTCATATAAATTAAATCTTTTGCGAAATCTATTTTTTAAAATAATGTTCTGAAAACTAAAAACTTCACTAAAATTTGAAGTCAGAGAAAGTTTCATAGTATCAAACCTTATTCTTAACTGATTAAAAAAATAAGTGTATTAGAGTAAGGTAGAATTCCACCAATTCCAAATGGATTTGATTTAGATGATAATCTTGACTTCAACGAGAGATAATGACAAAAAACCAACCACTTGACATGTTTGATGGTTAGATTTTGGTTGGATTCCAAATTCCAGCTTGATTTGGAAGTTCCAATATTGTGTTGTATTTTCCTTTTTTAACTTTCATAAGAATCATAACAGCTAATATGCAAAGAATAGAGGCATCCACTTGCATGATAGGATGTATGAAGGCTTTTCTTTTTCAGCTCATATAAGCAATCCTTTTAGTTCTCCGGATTGGGGATGATGACAAAAACATATCGAGTCTAAGTTCCATGCAATTAACCAAATTTGAGTTTGGTATAAAAAATGATCGTATCAAATTCAAATTCAATCGGATTCGACCCCTCACTAAATATACTCATAAGGAGAGATGAAGAGCCTTAATTGTGAGTAAGCCCCGATTCGGATTAGCCGGCCAATGAATTCGGCCGATGATATCAACCCAAAATTACTCAAATTCAATCAGAATATTTGAACTCAATAATAAAATTTTAGGTTAATTATGAATTGTTTGATCAAATTTTGAATCATAACAACATATTTTAGACTTTGGGGTCAAATTCAAACTCGAACAACGAAACTTCTCTATAGTTTAGACTTTCGGGTCAATTTCGAACTAGAGCTATAGTCCAACATCGAAACTTCCCTTAAATTCACAATAGCATTCACAATAGCATTACTTTATAATAAAATTTAAAAAATCCTATAATGTAAAGTCTTATTCAAAATTTATTTTTGTACATACAATAAAATTAGCTCCAGTACCTTCAGATTCAAACCTAACATTTCAAACCCAACTTTGACTAGAGGCATTCAGCTGCTGAACAAATACATCTAACCTCAGTCAGACCCTCGTAATCTGCGGAGGCAAACTAAACATCATTTTAATGTTTCAACCACCGAACTGGTTTATCAACCATACTTCGGTTTTAACCGTGATGGTCATTGTGGTCTGTCATATGGTCACCTGATTGTGGTTTGAACATGAATTACATTTTATTTTAAAATTTAGCATAATCAAAGAGTTTTGGTAATTATAATTAATTTTCTTGCTTCAAGCGGGCCAGGAATTCTCCGACATAACTCTATTCCTACATATGTGATTTCGGTCTCTGTGGAAAAAAAATTTTAAAAAGGTAAAGATTTTTACAAGGGAAAATTTATTCCGTCGGTGCGATCCCGAGCCGGTAAGAGAAATCGGAATATTCGGATGAATCGAAACAAACGTTGGAATATTCGAACAACCCGTCGTCGAAATCCACGAAACCGGTGTTGTCGTAATTGTCATCAACTGCCAATCCAAACGAGTCGTAACTCGGGATCTGGTCTTCAAACCCCCACAACCCGCCAATTTCAACCGAGTCACGCCGCACTACCTCGTCCTCCTCCTTCTTAATCCCCTCGCTAGAAGAACTTATCGACGTTGGCGGCAACCCAAGCTCATCGTCAGAAGCTTCCAGAAGGTGGGCGAGTTCCGGCTGGGAGTCAGCGGTTTCCGACGTCAAGTCAATAACCGGCATCGGCGAAGCATCAGAAGCCGTCGCCGATATCTCATATTCGAAGCTTTTCATCACGGAATCCAGATCCTGAATCGCCGGGTCAGAATCTGAGTCGTCGAGAATCTCCAACAAGTCCTCTTTGATTCTCTTAACCTCGGGCAAGTCCAGCCCTACCTCGTCCGACTCATCCCTGACTCGCTTCTTATTACAGGGCTCTTCAATAGCCATAACAGAAAACGCTAACAACAGACAACAACCTTACTTAGGATTAAGGTTTCCGTTCCACGGAGCAGCAGAGAGATAATATGTTGTCGGAGGTTAAAGTGAGGAGTGTGTGTTGTCGGAGAGGAAATGCGAAGATTATATAGTGGAGACAATGTAGAGAGAGAAAGTAGAGAGAAGGAGGAGGCGCGTGGAGAGGGAGAGTGATACATAGGCAATCACGGACGTCACCCCCCCTTTTTTGTCTTTTTTTAATAATTAAATTAAACTCCTAAAATTTTGTTTTGGGGGAGTTTCTTCTTTTATTTAAAAATAAAAAAGAATACAAACTAATTTAATCGGTTTGAAACCTTTGTTCAAGTCCGCGGTCCGAATGGGAGGGTGGACCCCACAAGACTCGTCAATCACGGCCTCTTTGGTCCTTTTTCTGCCGGCTTCCAGATTCGACTTTCTTTTTTCTTTTTTTATTTACTTTTTCTATATATGTGTGAGTAAGTTTTGGATATTAATTTATGATTACTTCTTTATTTAGATAAAATTAATAATTAATTGCAGATTAGCCGACCTGTGACCCTATTAACTTTTGGATTCGAACTCTTCCTTTGAATATGTTAAGATAATATTGTTTTAAAAAAATATAAATTAAGATGATGTTAGATAAGATTATAAACTTAATTTAATTTATTAATTTTAAGTTGTGTAAGGAGGAGCAATGGTAAGTGTAAGGTCCTTTTTAAAAGATGGTTTGGGTTTGGATTTAGGTTAGAGTTTTTTTATTTTACTTTGGTGAGAATAACTTTTCTAAGAAGTTATTGGATTATTTGATTATTATTTAAAAAATAATTATTTTTAAAGAACTTCATACAGTAGACTATTTGACAACATAAAAATAAAAAGTATTTTTAACTTTAACTATATTTTATTTTATAATAAAAGTTAATTATTCATATGAATGTGTATATTAAACAATATGCAAAGTACAATATATTAATTATTATATAATTTTAAACTATGTAAAATATAAATAAAAATATTTTTAACCAAATCTTTTATATAGATTATAATATAAGTAAAACAAATGCAAGAATAAATATTAAAATATATTAAAAAATCAAATAATAATATATAAATCTAAAAAAAATTAAGTTGAGTAAACTTGAAGATGAGTTTATGAGTATTGTAGAAATTATATGTAAAACATAAGGATGAAAAGAATTAAAAATAGATTCATTAATTGATCTGAAAATTTTACTCAAAAAAATCAATTAAGAGGCTTTTTTGAGAAACTTCAAATTTAAACCTCTTAAAAAGTTATATTTATTTATATGAAGAGTAATATATTGGTTTTGATTAATATATAATTAGTTGTTAGGTAATGATGCTTTAGCGTGTATAAAATTTCATGATGGTTTTTTCCAATCCGAATTATATAATATAAATATTTGGAAATATTGAATGATTTTTGGTTCGGCTTTAACATAAGCTTGTCGAATTCTGTGGTCCCAATCCACACCTTCTCAAGCTACCTATGGGTCAAGCTTCTCTTATTGGAAAAATATCTCCCAACTTTCTTACCAAAAGTTAGAAACTTTGTGAAGAAATATTATATTATTATATCAATAATAGAATGCAATAATTCGCTATTATTGTCTCGTGCGATCTTAAAGTGTACAGTCTATTAATACAAATTAGATTTGGGTCCACTGGTATCAAAATAATTAGAATTAATAATTTTAATAGTTGATCATTATCATTTATAATTTTTTAATATTTTTATATTTAGTTAATACGAGATATTCTAACTATTTTCCTCAAGTAAAATTGAGATTAAACATTTAATTGTCATTTAAAATAAATATAATAGTAATCAGATTGGACCGTTAGAATTGAACATTCAGCCATCAATAAAAGTAAATATAGTAGTAATCGGATCAGACCGGTAAAACTGAACATGCAGACGAATAATTGAAAATTAATAATCTGAACAAAACTTATTTTGATACTATATGAGAATTTTAAATATAGGTAAAGTGTAGAATGTAATAACAAGGATTGAGTTTAGATTAATTATTGTCAAAATAACTAGAACTAATTATTTGAATAGTTAATCATTACTATTTATAAATCCTTTAATATTTTCATATTTAGTTATTATAAGATACTCTAACACGTAACTTTATTTTAAAATAAAAAGTTTGATTATAAATAATTCTTATAAAAATATTATAATGATAATAATAATAATAATAATAATAAAGAAATTGCAAAATTATTAAAATAAACAGTTAATATTAAAAAATTATAACTATATTTTTGTGTATAAATGAAAACAAGAAAAGTTAAATAATAAAACAGGGGAGGTCGGTCACCGACACATCTTTCATGAGGAAAAGATGACACTTAACGAGTGTATTTATAAAATAAGTGACACCTACATCAAAATGATTAGTATGATTTGTCGGTCGATGTATTTATAAAATAAGTGACACCAATATTAAAGTGATCAGTATGATTTATCAGTCAATCTATGCATCTATTTCTCTTCTGATAGATATATCCGTAAGTAATAATCTAATTTTAATACAGGAATATTCTTTAGAATGAGGTTGAGCAACGTAGTTCTGTGTGATGCTGAGGAGAGAATAGCAATTCTATATAAACATTTCTCCGTCCTTTCTTAGAACTAGGCCAACAAGATCCGCAAATCAATGTGTGCTATGAACGTGATTTTGCCTTTTTTTAGGCGGAGCAGACAACGTTGGTTTCTTTACAATTTCCAAACGTGAATTGGATGGCATCAACTATAATAATAATAATAATAAGATTTAATTTTGACAAACATGATTAGAATTTATAACATGGGATCATTGGGTTAATTCCGTGTTTGAACAAGCATATATCGTGTTTGAACATAAATATATCAGTAGAGCTATTATTAATAGAACTTTTGTCAGCAGATATTTTTAGAAGAGTTTTTTTAATCAATTGACTGTTTTATATGGTAGATTGTTTGGTAAAATAATAATAAAAAATATTTTTATTAATTTTAAATATATTTAATTTTATAATAAAATTATTTATGCATATAAATATTATTTAAAATTTATTAAATAATAAGCAAAACATAATATATTAATAATTATATAATTTTAAATCATATGAAACATAAATAAAAATATATCTAACCAAATATTTTATATATTTTATAATATAAGTAAAATTAATATTAAAAATATAAAAATTAAATAATATTATATAAATCTCAAAATAAACGTGAAGATGAGTTTGTGAGTATTGTGAAAATTATATGTAAAACATTAAAATAAAAAGGAACTAAAAATAAGCTAATTAATTGATATTAAAAAATATATAAAAAATATTATTTTTAGAAGTTTCAAATTTGAATAAATCGAGTTAAATTTTAAAAATTATAATGGCCAGTCGTACTATTAATATTTAACTAATATATATTATTAACATCACATACACTTAACAAAATGATAAGAGAAGATATTTGAAAATAAAAATTATCATAATTTTTAATAATAAAAAAAATATTAATTAAACCACATAAAATCTCATATGTTTTGCTAAAAATTTAAATTTAAAATTCTAAACTTTAAAGTCAAGTAGGTGGGAAGAATAATTATTAAAACACACATACACAGAGACAACCACACACGAGCCCACAGGCCACATCCCAATTCTCAACCACCTACCATCTGGTCATGGCTGTCCAAATTTTCGGTTAAAAAGTAATTACGAGAAAACAAAGATAAAAAAGATATGAAAGAGTTGTATCTAATGGTCGACAACCCGATCCAATCTCGTTCATTACCAATCTATCATCAATCCTGGCCTTTCCACCTTGTCCGAAATCTAGACAATACGGTACACTGATTCCTTATTCTCCTCCATAAGTTGTCGTACAACCCCCAACGCCTACATCTACATGTTTAATCAATGGACCGCCCCGGCCCCACCACATTTTCACACAAATCTCTATCATCATTGAACATGATCCTAGCCCTGTCCTTTTGCCCTCTCTGTCCCTGTTAATTTTTAGAAAATGTATAATGTTATATAAAATATGTTTCTTTATAATTTAAAAAATACTTTAAAAATTCTAATTTTTAAACAATCTTTTGCAATTTTAAGATTTTTATATATTTTTAAATTTTATTTTTTAATTTTTATAGTTCTTGAAATTTTTTAAAATTTAAAAAACATTTTTTCTTGAAATTCATACATAAATATTATATATGTTGCTTTATGATAATTCAATTTAACTACTAAATTAGACCTAAACTAATAATTATAATTTTTAAAAAAATTTAAACGTAATTAACACGTTTAAATTTTTTTGAAATTTTTTAAATATTAAAAAATGTTCAAACCGCAAGAAAAGTTCATACTTTACCTTATATTTAATGATTTAAAATATGATAATATTTAAACCTAAATAAACAATGATTTTTGTCAATTTCTTATATTTAAATTATTAATTTAACTTGTTTGATATAGTAATTTATCGTCGTCATCATTACACTCAGTCTGAAATACTGCAATAAAGCAAGATTTGAAGAAGTATGATGATAGACAGCCTTATTCATGTGTAACAGAGAAGTTGATTCTAATTGTTTGATGTAGCAGTTAAGTAATTAAAATTCATTAAGGTTAATTTAATTAAAAATATTTTAAAAATTATTTAAATTTAATATTTCACCACATATTTTATCTTATTCTTATCGTTGTTACTACTTTTATCTTAAATAATGCATGATAATAATATCATAAACAACCGTACAAAAACTTAGTGCGAATCACACCTATGAACAAGAAGAAAGGACACGTTAAAACTAAGCATAGAAAAACCTTTTCCATAAGCAAACCACCAAACCTAGCCAAGCTGTCTTGCTTAACATTGACGTGGAAGTATTAATATCACAATTGTAGATTAAAGTACATACATATCTTCCAAGTTCCAACCTTGTTCCAAGTCCAACGTTGCCGTGTTCCTGGCCTCTCACTAAATGCCGGAGCCGCCACCTACGAATCCATACTATTTGTCAACTTCTGCGTCAACTTGCCGTTGCCTTCACGTTTCCTCGTTGATTCCTTCTCCTACGTGACGATTATTACAATCATGCTCATTATTCCTTTGAAATTGTCCGAAAATTACATTTATTCATTTATTTATATGACATAATTTGACGTAAAAAATAATATGAATTTTATCAATTCACCTTAATTAAAAATTTTGTATTTGTATATTATAAATTTTAAATAAATAATATTTGATGAATTTTATTGTTAAATATTAAGAAATAAAATTAGAAATCATATTTAAAGATGACAATAAATTAGGTTTTAATTTTTTTAATTCGAACCTAACTCAGAATTGGACAAACGACACTCAACTTGATTTAATATGGGTAGCTTGAAATTCGATTAAGATTAGTATAATAATAGACAATTAAGTATATAAATAAAAAATCATTGAAAAATTAAAAAATAAAATAAAAGTAAATAACGGTAGTAGTCGGGTCGGTCATGCAAAGCCTAGATCCAGCCTCAGGATGGCATGCGGGCCGATCAGCCTATTTCAAACAGAACAGAGATGTTGAATTAAACACGTCAGGTATTTACTATATAAGATTATTATCTCTCTACTATGCAGGTACGACTCTTATAACTCTGATTCTCTTTGTTCATAAATACGTAAACTTACGTCCAAGAGCTAACTTAGGCATCGGAGGGGCAAGCCGGTAATCAATTCCCGGTATGCTTTATTGTATTTGCAGGTCTCTCTCGGTTGAAAACTCATCACGATCATGAATCTAAACAACGGCGTTCAGCCCCAACAGAATCAGACTGAACCAATAGATATATTTCAAAGTAGGTGATTTCTAAATCAAAATGTTTTATGTAATTCGTTAATCAGTCTGTATTTACTCTTTTAATAGATATGTTGATAAATTACAATTTAATTTTGAGTTACCAATTCATGAATACTCTTAACTTATGGAAATGAGGGCGATTGAACTGTTCAAAGTTAAAGAAGTCCCGACTATTCCGGTTCTGACGAGGTTAAGTTAGAACGATCATTTACATGTCTTCGTCTCTATCTAGTTGTCCTGTCAAATCGGACCTCGCAGCACTGACTCAGCAACTCGGAACCTACTCCAACAAAACTCCTGTAAATTACAGTACGTAGTGAAAGTGGACCCACGTGAAGTACCAACGACTGAATGACCAACCACCTCTGTTAATCTGACGGTTCGGAGTAACCCATTGAGTTTAAGTATTCATGAACCGCCCATCAGACTCATTGATTGGCCAAAAGGACAGGACACAGGACACAAAAAAGAAGACGTGACCGACGGTGTCGTAGTCGTACGTTGGAGGCAAGAGAACAGAACCGAGTCCAACCAATGGGTCTGACGTTGTCTTGAGGTTGAGAAATATCTAACTAGGCCGGTTCAAAGACGGGCACCCCGTTCATGGATTGTCAGCTTCTTCTACGCTTATTTTTTAATTGTCTTGTTTTCCTCGGTTAATGAATCAAATCTTACGGCAATCCGTTTTCTTTTCTTTTACCCTTTACATTAAAAAGACTTAACATAGTCTATTTTTAATAATAATTTAGGAGACCGAAAAGCAAGGCACAATTATATCAATCGGTCACTTTTGCTGGGTGGAGAATTTTAAATATTCCAGCTCTAATTATAGTACCATCGAATAGCTAGGCATATTTTAGTCAAAGATAATTAAAGTTGACTTTAATTTTTAAAAAATTAATTAAAAGGACAGATTCTAAATAAAAACAATAATGGTACCAAGCACATTAAATTCAATGAAAGAAATCAACTCCTTCAACTATTGTCTAACTTACTTTTAGCAAGACAATAATTTTTAGTTTTGGATGGTCGAATTGGTAGAGTGGAGGGATATAAGGTGAAAAGATTTTGTGTTCGATTCTTCTTATTTATATTCTCTCGATTGAACATATCGGGTTAGACTTGCATAATATAAAATGTTTGATTTGACGTAATTTATAGGCTATTTTTATATAACACTTTAAAAAAGAAAGGACAATGATTTTA
>JANJEY010000001.1:330635-345717 GCA_024703695.1 Erythroxylum cataractarum | reverse complement strand
CAATTTAGTCCCTCAAATTTTTTAAGTTTACGGATTGGTCCCGAAATGTACCGGTATTGCAGTACCGGCCGGTACCGTCCGAAATTCAAACTCGGAATCATTTACACCGTTCTGGTACCAGTTTTCGACCGGAACGGTACCAAATACGTAACATTGGTTGATGTATAAAATGACTTCCGAGAGGCACGATTTAAAAAAATTATAAGAGTATGAATATTATATTTTTAATATTTCGTTGAATATTCTTATATGAATTTAAAATTTAGATATTTAATTTTAGAAAAATTAAATTTATAACTTTAATAAAATATATAATAATAATAATAATCAAACGTTAAATTTTCTATTAATACAAATGATGCAGCGACTTACATCATATTAATATTTTTATATAATATGTATTAATTTTATTATTTAATAAATTTAAAATATCTATAATTATAATATGACACGATATATATCATAATTCAAACATTATCAAAAGAGGATAAAATTAGTTTTTTATTTATTAATTTTTGGTTGATCATCTAAAAAGTATTTTTTATGGAGCTTTTAGAAATTAACTTATTAAGCTTAAATAAGCTAACCTATAAGTTATTTACTAAATATACTAATGATTTTTTAAGACAGTTAAAAAACTAACTTTTAGTTATTAACTTAAAAAATGCTGTTAAGTTGTTAATGGTGGAGCTGTGCTTGATGTATACTCAATCAGGTCGAGATTTAACTTGTTTCAAAAAATCAGGCCCAAGATTTCGGTTTATTCCGGCCTGACCTGTTTACTTTGAGTGGAGTCTGAGCCCAAATATTGAGTTTGGTGTAAGGTCGATTCGGCTAAACAGTGTGTCGGCATGGTCCTTGACCCCTGGCAAAATTCATGGCCATTATAGATCACTACCTCTTGTCGTTATTCAATTTTGATAGGCATGGACCTGAACTAATGTGGTCACCTCAATGCGATGAACTGTTCCTTTCCTTTAAGAAGAGACAAAGCTTAACCGATTATCAATTGAGAAGAGTGCATACATATATAATCATTTACGGCTTTTCATGAGATTCTTTGTCGTTTTAGAGCGCAAATTGATGCAAAACTAGTGCAATGCCCATTCCATGAGATTCTTTGTCGTTTTAGAGCGCAAATTGATGCAAAACTAGTGCAATGCCCATTCCACACGCATTATAAGCTTACCTAAGCTTACGTTTCGTTAAGCTTATATTAGTATATACTAATTTTTTATATATATTATTTTTAAGAAGAAATTTTCAAAGATGTCAATTGACTATTTGATTGTTTTTTAAAAATTTTTAAAAAAGAATTTCATACAGTAAATTATTTGAAAATATAAAAAATACTTTTAATTTTAACTATATTTTATTTTATAATAAAAATTATTTATGCATATAAATATTATTTAAAGTATATTAAACAATATGCAAATCACAAACATAAGTAAAACTAATATAAAATAAATATTAAAATATATAAAAAAGTTAAATAATATCATATAAATCTCAAAATAAATATTCAAGTTGAGTTTGTAAGATAAACATGAAGATGAGTTGGTAGGTATTGTGAGAATTATATGTAAAGTATAAGGACAAAAGAGATTAAAGATATATTCACTAATTTATTTGAAAAATCTACTTGAAAAAGTCATTTGAGAGGCTTTTTTAAAAATCTCTAAATTTGAGCTTCTTAAAAAACTGTATTTTAACTGCCAAAAAAATCATATCTATTAAAGAACTGTTTTTTTATTTTACATTGAAACACCTATTTTTTCTTATATATAAGAAAAAGTAATATAAAAATAAATATTAAAACATATAAAATGTCAAATAATATTGTATAAATCATAAAATAAATATTCAAGTTGAGTTTGCAAAATAAATGTGAAGATGAGTTTGTAGGTATTGTGAAAATTGTGTGTAAAATATAAGGGCAAAAGATTTTAAAAATATACTCACTAATTTATCCAAAAAACCTACTAAAAAAAGTCATTTGAGAGGGTTTTTTAAAATATTTAAATTTGAGTTTATTACAAACTGTATTTTGTCTGCCAAAAAAGTCATATCTATTAAAAAAGTGCTAGTCATATCTATTAAATAAAGTGCTTTTTAGTTTATAATCAAACACCCATTTTTTGTAGAAAAGACTTTTGTAGTGAAGAAAAGCGTTTATTGACCTCCCAAAAGTCCATCCAAATAATAAACTTCTTTTTCTAATTCCTCTCACGTATCCCCACTTAACACTTATTCCATATAAAATTTGAGTTATGATTAAATTGAGATTATACTTGATTTAAATTTAAAAAAAATTAATGATATTTTAAAGTTTTTTATTCAAATTTTAACTAGTTTTGTGAGAATTGAATACCAATTTAACATTTTAAATTTTAAATGTCTTATCTTATCAATTTAAATTTTTTTATTCAATTTAACTTTCAAGTTAATTAAAAATGTAGGATGGTCGTAGCTTTAAAATCTATAAACAAAGACTCCTAGCTTATCTAGCGACAAGAAGGGTTGGTCTTTAAAATGAATTAGATACTAGCATATCTGAACATCATCAGATATATCCTTTTGGCTGTATCAAACTGTTTTTTTATTTATGTATTGTTTTGGTAATTTTATTTACAAAACTAGTTGGTGTGTCAATTTTACTTATCTACATTGGTACATAAATTACTTTTGTATTGTCACATTTATATGTGAGTTTATTAGAAATAGCTTATTTACTATGCAAAGATATGACTGCGTATTATCCGACTTTTCTAAACTCTGCTTTGTTACGAGACTTCGATTTTAGGTGTGTCGATGATGATAATGAACTTGCAAGTTAATTAAAAATTATCAAAATCATTTCCATACGTACGCTGTTTGGATGGAATGTTTTGGATGGAATATAAAACTGACTAAAGTTTTAATTAAACCATCTTAGTTTAAAATTAAATTAATATATCTGTTATTATTTAATTCACAGATTAATTAATGGAGGCGGGAATCAAGGTTAATTACTTATAATTATGAGCAAGAGACAGAAAATCATTTTTGGATTTATCCCATGTTTTGTCGTGCATTATAATTAGGAATATATTAATTATATTCTTTTGGTACTATTTGGATTCTGGACCAACATAAAATTTAATAATCCTATTTCATTGGAAGACAAGGTATATTAATTATATTCTTTTGGTACTATTTGGATTCTGGACCAACATAAAATTTAATAATCCTATTTCATTAGAAGACAAGGGTCTATAAAGTTCTGTTACAAGACAAATTGCAACCTTATAAAATATTTAAATAAGTTATTATTATAAAATTAATCCAAAAGATAACTTATTTAAATATTTTGTAAAATATTGAGATACAAATTATATTTTTAATTGGTGTTAAAATAAATTAGTTTTAAAATCTCATTAATATTTGATAAATTCGGCTTATTTAATTGCAACACCATAAAGACTAAGCTGATAATTTATTTATTAATATTTAACAAAAAATTAAGATTAATTTAATTATTAAAAGTTAACAAAAAATTAATTTTATTAAAATTTAAAATAGTATTGATATTTATTTTGAAAAAATTAACTCCGTATTAGTGAATATATAGGGTTACAGTCTGTATTAATAGTCAAACCATTCATATCCAAGGAAATATTCATACTATCGTCTTCTTCACAGCGAAACCCTTAAAAAAACCAGATGAAGGCATGAAATCTGATTGAAGAAGAAACCGAAAAATGCCTATGATCTGTCATTTATCCCAACAATGGATACCATTTCTCTGTTTCCATCAATGATAGCCTCTCAAAAGTCAAAAGAATCCGCTCTTAACTCTTTAGGAGATCTCAGGCCATGCTTTGGAAGCAAGCAGAGACCTTGCAGAGCTAGTGAGCGATCCAAAAGCCAGCATCTTAAGCGATTTTCTACGAGCTTGTTGTCTCGTTCATTGAATGAAACACATGCATGCACTGATGTAAATATACATATATAAATAATATTTAATACAATTTTTTTAAATACAAATTCATCATTATGACGTACTAATTAAAAGAATAAATATGTTATTAAGTGTAATTATATGCATTTTGAGTAAACTGAGTCATTAAGCTTCACATTTGGACATTATCGAATCAGTTAATGTCTTCCTTTTCAGACACGAACACTCAAAAGAGTGTCATGTCTTAAACGAGTCTTTTACACCTGTTCGAGCTTTTACGAGAACTTCTATCTATTTCTATCTTATATAGTTCTACACACTGTCTCTATATATACGTACACTCAATGCTCCTTAGACTACGGTGTTTCGTTGTTGTTTAGTCTCTCTGTTGAGTGACCAATGTCTTCTTCTTCTTCTTCTGTTTTAATACCTTCTCTTGTAATCTATATTTTCCTTTTCTTCTCTGTCCAATATGCTACTGCCACCAAGATTGGCCAAGGTTACCGGTTGATCTCCATTGAAGAGACTTCCGATGGTGGCTTACTGGGTCACCTTCAAGTCAAGAAGACGAACAATGTTTATGGTTCTGATGTCCCACTATT
Source organism: Erythroxylum cataractarum (assembly GCA_024703695.1). Classification (NCBI taxonomy): domain Eukaryota; kingdom Viridiplantae; phylum Streptophyta; class Magnoliopsida; order Malpighiales; family Erythroxylaceae; genus Erythroxylum; species Erythroxylum cataractarum. Next base: position 341,172 of record JANJEY010000001.1, on the reverse strand, counting down.
GCAGCTCTTCGTAAAGTAAGCGTCTTTCTCCCGTCTGCAACTGTTTTTTTTTTATTCTCTCGATTGTCAGTTTGATTCAAGAGGTTATTTATCAGAAGCTATAAAAGAACTAAAACAGAGCATGTTTGTGTACGTTGAACCTTTGCAGGCATGAAACTCAGAATCGTTTGAGGGTTCAGATAACTGACGCGACGAAGCAGAGATGGGAAGTGCCGTACGATCTCTTGCCGAGAGAGAAAGCGCCAGTGATGAAGCCAAGTATTGGGAGATTGAAAAAGAAGCCACTTATGGTTCAAGAGTTCTCGGGTTCTGAGCTACTGTTTAGCTACAGACCGGACCCGTTTAGTTTTGCAGTGAAGAGACAATCAAATGGGCAAACCCTTTTCAATTCGAGCTCTAGTGGGTCGGATAGTTTTGGTGAAATGGTGTTTAAGGACCAGTACTTGGAGATATCAACACAGTTGCCTAAAGATGCTTCTCTGTACGGTTTGGGAGAGAACACACAGCCCCATGGAATCAAACTCTATCCTGGAGATCCATACACTTTGTATACAACTGATATTTCAGCCATTAACATCAACACGGACTTGTATGGATCACATCCTATGTACATGGATCTCAGGAACGTGAATGGGAAACCCTATGCTCACGCTGTTCTGTTGCTGAACAGCAATGGCATGGATGTGTTCTACAGGGGAACTTCTTTGACATACAAGGTCATCGGTGGTATTTTCGATTTCTACTTCTTTGCAGGTCCCACACCTTTGGACGTTGTCGAACAGTACACGGAGTTGATTGGAAGACCAGCTCCAATGCCTTACTGGGCTTTCGGTAATCATTACATTCTTAACCTCTTTACCTCTGTTTCAGTATCATTTCCTCTGTTTCCGTCTTATAATCCGCTTGATTTGTTTTATTAGTTGTATTGATTGACGGCCACCGTTTGACTTGGGAACTTTTAGATCCCTGTCTCGTCTCAATAGTTCTATTTTGTCGTTAATCTTGTCCTTTTCCCTTATTGTTTAATCATTTCTTTAGCTGGAATTGCAGCAGTAGGAGTAACGGATTACTAACTTTGTGTGTTCGTATGATTGTTGATTCAGTATCTAATGACTTGACAGTGTTCCTCTATGTTCTGTTCTCGTTTATGAACTTTATTTTCAATTCTCTAGAAAAAAGATCAACAGTATCTAATGACTTGACATTGTTCCTCTCTGTTCTGTTCTCGTTTATGAACTTTATTTTCAATTCTTTAGAAAAAAAGAACCCCTTTATGTCTAAAACACATGCATTCTAAAGTTCCACATTCCACAAAAGACCACAAACTTTTTTTCTTTCATTACCATTTGCAAACCTTTGGGGTTCCTGTATTTTTCTCAAAAGGTTTTAGCTTGTATTGTGCTAACTGTTATGTTGGTAGATGAGCGGTTGAGACAAGATTGAACACTACTTTTCAGTGTTGGGACTATTGGATATGTACATTAGAGCTAAAATCTTCCTGTGACATGTTATCTTTCTTCTCCTCCTTTCTGTTTTTCTCCTTCTTTTGGTCCTTACCTGATAAGCTAGGTCGGATTGAGAATAAAAATATGTTGTTTAATTGGTATACAACCCTCAGGTTTTGCCATTGACTATAAATTTTGAAGTTACCAAAGTAGATTCCATTGTTTTACATTTATGCTAATGAGAACTTTGCTTCAATTTAAGAGTCACCTGACGATAAATGTATAAATTCCCTTGTGCCAAACAGATTCTCATGTTTCATTCAATCTCATGGTGCGGTCGTATGATTTTACAGGATTCCACCAATGCAGATGGGGTTACCATAATCTCTCTGTGGTTGAAGATGTAGTTGAGAATTACAAGAAGGCTCAGATCCCACTTGATGTCATCTGGAATGACGATGATCACATGGATGGCAAGAAGGACTTCACTCTTAACCCCACTAACTACCCTCGTGATAAACTTTTGCCTTTCCTTGATAAAATTCATAGCATTGGCATGAAATACATTGTCATTATCGACCCAGGGATCTCTGTGAATTCCTCTTATGGTGTACATCAACGAGGCATTGCTAATGATGTGTTCATCAAGTATGAGGGTGAGCCCTACCTTGCCCAAGTTTGGCCAGGAGCTGTCAACTTTCCCGACTTTCTCAATCCGAAAACAGTTGAATGGTGGGGCGATGAAATTCGTCGTTTCCATGAGCTTGTTCCTGTTGATGGCTTATGGATTGACATGAATGAAGTTTCAAACTTCTGTTCCGGATTGTGCAAGGTCCCAGTGGGTAAGCAATGTCCAACTGGAACTGGACCTGGCTGGATATGTTGCCTGGATTGCAAGAACATAACCAAGACACGGTGGGATGAACCGCCGTACAAGATAAATGCTTCAGGAATGCAGGTTCCAGTAGGGTACAAAACTATAGCTACCAGTGCAGTTCATTATAATGGAGTTTTGGAGTATGATGCTCATAGCCTTTACGGATTCTCTCAGACCATTGCTACTCACAAGGGCCTTCAGGGAATTCAGGGCAAACGGCCATTCATTTTAACACGTTCCACATATGTGGGATCAGGCAAATATGCTGCTCATTGGACTGGTGACAATAAGGGCACTTGGGAGGATTTGAAGTATTCCATATCTACTATGCTAAACTTTGGTCTATTCGGGGTACCAATGGTTGGTTCAGACATCTGTGGATTCTATCCTGCGCCCACGGAAGAGCTCTGTAATCGTTGGATTGAGCTTGGCGCTTTCTATCCATTCTCAAGGGATCATGCCAATTACTACTCCCCAAGACAAGAGCTTTATCAATGGGAATCAGTAGCTGAATCAGCTAGAAATGCTCTTGGTATGAGGTATAAGCTTCTTCCATATCTGTACACATTGAACTATGAGGCCCACCTCAGTGGGGCCCCAATTGCGAGACCTCTTTTCTTCTCGTTCCCGAATTACACCGAGTGTTACGGATTGAGCACACAGTTTCTACTAGGGAGTGGCCTGATGGTATCTCCAGTGCTTGATCAGGGTAAAACAGAGGTTAAAGCATTATTTCCTCCAGGCGCTTGGTATAGTATGTTCGATACGACGCAGGCGATTGAATCGAAAGAGGGAAAATACGTGACTTTGGATGCGCCATTACACGTTGTTAATGTGCATCTGTACCAAAACACCATCTTACCTATGCAGCAAGGTGGAATGCTATCTAAGATAGCCAGAATGACACCTTTTAGCCTCACAGTGACCTTCCCATCGGGAGCTAGCAATGGTGAGGCTAAAGGAACTCTTTTCCTTGATGATGATGAACTTCCAGAAATGAAACTTGGAAATGGTTATTCAACATATGTTCACTTCTATGCAACTGTTAGCCAGGGAAGTGTGAAGGTGTGGTCAGAAGTTGAGTATGGTCAATACGCTTTAGACAAAGGTTGGATTATTAACAAGATAGCAGTGCTAGGATTGAGTGGAAGTGGGAAACCATCTGGTCTTAAGATTGATGAGAAGCCCGTGACTAGAGATTCAAAGATTGAGTTTACAACCTTGGAACATAATAATCAGCTTCAGGATGTTGATGATAAGAAGACAAGTGTAATGGTAGAGGTCAATGGATTGCATATTCCTGTGGGGAAAAACTTTGTCATGTCCTGGAAAATGGGGCTAAGTCCTTGACCTTGAGTAGGTTTCTGAATAATTTCCTTTGCATTTACTGTTTTGATGCTGCTTTTTCCCTAGATTTTCTAGCTGGCTGCTGTCCTTTCATTTTCCATAACAGAGTATTTAAAGAAGGAGAAGAGATGGATGTTCATCCTTTTCCAGGAAAACAAGTTACTCTCAGGAGTCAGGAAGCTTTTAAGATTTCCCTGAAATTGTCCAGTGCCTCGTCCTTTTTCATAATAAAAAAGTTAAAAATGGGAAGAAAGTGTAGGGAAATTAGTCAAATTACTCCCTGCTTGTACTTTTGAAGGCACCAACCCACAGCTGTCTCACACTTGCATTGGTTCAACCAATCAAGTCACGTACGTGGCGTCGTTGGCGGGAAAATCAGGTAAAGTGGGGCCACTTGGCGGGAAAATCTGGACCATTGCCCTGTAACAAGTAACAACGCAGTCGGTCGGTCGGTCAACCTATGTTATGTCCTATTACCATTATTTTATAAAAGTCTTTATTATATGTTATAATTATTATATTTATATAATACGGGATAGTAATTTAATGCTGTTGGTCACGTGACTTGGTCGATTACAATTAAGTCTTGATATTTTGTTTAATTTTATAATATTTTATTATGTTTAATAAATTTTAGCTATTTATTAATGTAGGTCTTATATTTTACTAGACTTATATAAATAAATAACTGAAATTTATAAGACAGAATAAGATACTGTAATATTAAATAAAAGATCCTCTCTTATTTCAATTTACTTATACGAGACTTACATAAATAAATAGCTGAAATTTATAAGACAGAATAAGACAATATCCTATTTTAATTTACCTAACTGAAATTTATAAATAAGAATAAGACATTGTCCCATCTCAATTTACCTAGCAGCTTGGATTCTCTTCTTAAACTATTGAAGAAGACTTTTAGGAGCGTGTGAATTGATTTGGACCGTTACATCGGTCGTTGCTTCTCCTGATGTGAAAAACCTCCACGTGTTCGGTGCATGGTCCTCTCAAAAAAGATGAAATTTTTTAATATTAAACCGACGTCGTAAAAGGAGTTTATTAGGTAGTCAGTCCATAAGTGAAGGTGCACCAGTACAGTCGGTGAGGCCTCTCTGCATTCAATGGCAACAGGTGTAAATACGAATAAGATCATGCCTTGAGGTAGAACCATTAGTCAATACAAAAACTATGGGTCAAGTACGCTGACGACTCGCGGCGCATCGTTTCCCTAAATAAAGCTGCAAACTAAGAAACAAATCTGGCTTCCCCACGCGCCTTTGTTGTGGGTGGAGTTAACGACCACGTGACAGTGTATATCTGACAGAGAGTGACTGAATGAAGCGTCTGGGATAGCCGGGCATGGCATGATATGCGTGACATAAGGAGTAGATGACATAAGGAGTAGATAAGTATAATTGTACATTAAATTGCCAACCACATGCCAGCTCAGCATGCATTTCCAAATGTACTTAAAGCAAGATAATAGAATTTCTTATAATTTGAAATTTAAATTTTGAATAAATTTTATAAAAATTCCTTATTTTAATTAAAATTTGAGTTATTAAATTTCAATAAAACAAAATACAGAAAAATTTGATAATATACAGCTTTATTCTTATATAATAAAGAAGCTATGTAAATCTACATATAAATGTGAAAATAAAAAATGATGCAAATTAAAGTTTAAATAAATAAAATAAAATATTATGTAAATAATTAATAATAATTAATTATTTTTTATATTAAAATTATTTAAATTTGAAAAGAGATATTTATTTTTTACTTCTATAATTATAATAAAAAATAAAAAGTCTAAGGCATTAATTTACTTTTAGCCTTTTTAATTTGACCGCTTAATAAGGTAAGGAATGGTTGGGTGGTGACAATAGAATAAAAGAAGGAGAGTGGAGAGCGTGCGTGAGACAGACTCTGGCGTGGCGTATGGGGACCAGAGGACGAGTCACAAAGTAAAGACCTAATTGAATACTTTCCGCGGAGATTTGTGTATTTTAGTTAATGGGTTTGTGGAGGAATCTGAGCCTTAGATATCTGATCTCTTTATATCTCTTGTGATCTTCGACGTAAGGTAGCAGTATATGTAGGAGTGTCTAACCCTACGGTTTACTTCCTTTTCGATCCGTTCTTTTAAGGTAGCGAGAGAAGAGGAGGAGAAGAAGAAGAAAGAGCCAAGACCCACCTCGAGCTTTTCTTGCTTTCTTCTGTGTGGATTTATGACGGCTGGTTTTGATTTGACTGTGACTGGGGCTCTGCAGCTCTGCTTTTGGTTTTGTTCATCAATAATCACGATAGCTTCTTCTTCTTCATCTTCTTTAGCTGTTGCTCTCTGCGTTTGCTTTCTTGGATTGTTTCTCTGCTGGGTGCAGAGGAGCTTCAATCTCGCTTCCTCGTCTGTTTCGATGAGTTTGAGACCAAAAAGGTTACCTTTTTTTAAATTTTCGATTTGTGCTTTGTTTTTCAGTGTTTTTGTTTTACTTAACATGGTATTGTTTGGTTTTTGCAGGACTTGTTCTGGTTTGGAGTGCTTTGAGGATTTTCACATAAAAAGATATTTCAATCTTTTCCTGTTTCTGATAGGAAATCTCACTTGATACTTACCATCAGATTCTCTGTTTGTTTTTTGTTTTTTGTTTTCCTTTATTGGTTTTCTCCAATTTTGTAGTTTTGATTTAGGAGATTTTGTGGAGGGTTTAGGAGGGAAGTTTTAAGGAAACATAAATTTCAAGAAGGCAACCTTTGAAACAAGATCCTAAACCCTGTGAAAAACCCATATATTATCGAACACCCTGTGTTGAGGATTTCAAGATGAGAAGAGTTCGCGTGATTTATCACGATCCTTACGCTACTGACTACGATTCAAGTGACGACGAATCCGTCAGAGATCGGAAAACAAAACGGATTGTGCGAGAAATCAGTCTTCCTCCGGTTGTCTTTCCGGAGACGAAGACTCTTGAGCCTGAGAGCTCCTCTCAAGACAGTAACAGCAGTGGCAAAACCCGCAACAAGAAGAGAAGGGTTTTGGCTAAAACCCCAGTTCTCGCATCCGCCATTGAAGCAGCTCCAAAGAAGCCTGTTGGTGTGAGGCAACGCAAGTGGGGTAAGTGGGCTGCGGAGATTAGAAATCCGGTGACCAAAGTGAGGCAATGGTTGGGTACTTACAACACTCTTGAAGAGGCTGCACAAGCCTACGAGGCAAAGAAGCGAGAGTACGAAGCCATGGCAGCCTCTGCCTCCGAGAAGAGCCGGAACGTGTTGTCTTCTTCTTCTTCTCCTGCAGATTCGGAGAACAATACGAAGAAGGAGACTGCATCTGATGATAGTGAAAGCACTTTTTCACATACTTCACCATTCTCGGGTACATCTGCATCTGGTTATCCTGTGGAAGATATTACGAATCCTGACCTGAGTTTTATCAGCAACCCATCTGAAATTGAGAAAGATCTCAACTTTGGGTTGGATTTCAGTACCTTGATTGACGAGTTTGGGAGGCTAGCAGGCGATTATTGTGGAATTGATGATCTAGATATCTGTGGATTGGGTGGTACCGACCCATTACTGTTACCAAGTGAGCTTCCTGATTATGACTTCGAATTCGGAAATGAAGAGTTTGGTTATTTGGATGATTTCCATCATCATCAACAAAAACAACCACCTCTCAACATTGTGTGCCCGTAAGTTTTGCAGATAGGAAAATTTAGTTGAATTATTGCTACTAAGTTATAAAAATTCTCAGGACCTGTAATGGTTTTCCTGGGATTGGTTTGTTTGTTTTGATCTGTTGAGAGAGAAAAGGAGATGTTTTGAGGGATGAAATGAGCTTAAGCTTTGTTTTGCTGTTCCCAAAGTCCTCTGGGTTTTCTGGTGCTGCAAGAGCCGTCCAAGGGACGAACTTTCCGAGTTTTGTTTGCTCACTTGTTCACATCTCCTCGAGTTTTAGTATGAAATTGAGTAATTATCTATTTTGAAACTGTTGTTGTGTAAAAATCTACACTCAGAATCAGCAAATTTGCTGATGGATTTCGCCTGGAAATCTCCATTGATCTAAATGTGAGTTAGATATTTCTGTTGACTCTTGCTAATTAGTTATCTTAATATTAATATTTAATTTATAAACTAATATAGATTAGTTATAAGTACATAACACTATACTAAGTTGTTAAAACTAATATTAAGATTACGATCTCTAAATAAGAAGACTGCTCACCTACGACATTTCACAATAATCCAACTTATTATGAGTGGGGCAAAGCTGTATCCGATAATTGACATTTGTCTCTTAAGCAAAGATCTGTAAGCTGAGTTTGCAAATGGTGGTGTGCGCGGCCTTTCCACCCATGACCTGAGTCCCGACACGCTCACACCTATTTGGTGGAAGTGGAACCGGGGCCCCTGGACTTTTGTTTTGGTTAAATAAGTCGTTTTGTGACATGGACATCTATAGAGGAAGAAGACAATCCACTATCATTACTTAAAAAGAGTACAAAATAATTTGTAAATTACACACCAAATTATTTTATAAGTTAATATGGTAATTGACAAATTCGACTTAACAATAAATTTGAATACAAATCATTTTTATAAAAAGATAAATTGCTTTGGAAGTGATTGGTAAACAACTTATTAGTTATTTTATTGACTAAAATTAGTTTTTTTTAATCATCTTAAAAAGTTATTGATACATTTGATGAATGACTTACTAGTTAGCTTATTTAATCCAATAAGCTGATATTTAAAAACTTCATAAGAGGAGCTTTTGGAGTTAACTGTTTATCAAATAACAATATTATCTTCCATTTTATTCTCTACTTTTGTTCTATGTGTTTTCAAAGTTGGCTTTTTTTTATCGTATAATTATGTCGTAAAGTTTAGAAGAATATAATAAAAGGGTTAATTAAACTTTTTAATCTTTATTTAATTTTATAATATTAATCAACATTTAAAAATGTAATAATTTTAAGTTATTGAACATAAAAGTCACATCAAATTAATATTTTTAGTATATAACTACTATATATCGTATTTGTGTTATATTATAATTGTAGATATTTGTTAATTTATTAAAAATATTAATACGATGTTGCTCGTTACATCATTTATATTAATAGAGAATTTAACATTGGATGATGGCAATGATGATTATGATTATGATTATGATTATTATGTTTTTATTAAAGATATGAACTTATAATTTTTAAAAAATTAAATATCTAAATCTAAATTCTGACGAGAATATTAAACCAAATATTAAAATATAATATGTTGTTTGTCTTTTGACTTTGATTATAGTCACACATATTGATACTATGGAATAACCGTCTCAGGGTAAAACAAAAGGGAGATCTTTAGAAACTTGGCACGAGAAAAGTAGCTTGGTAGTAGTTGTTAGGTCACACTCAGTGCTCGCATAATTTTCATCCATTGCCTTAATAATTTTCCAAAGCACGAACTTATTCCATGATCGGACACATACAAACACTACTTGCCCTGAAGAAAAAGAAGGGAATTTGCTTTTTCCCACGTTTAACGAATCTTCCACTCATCCACTTAAGCGTGGTTCGACTAATGCGCCAATTAAGCCATTAAGTCAAGGGTCTAATTAATTTTGGAGACGGCAATCAAGTTTAGTACTTTGAATTTGATCAAACCTAAGTTGATCGAACTCTCTAATTGAAATCTAATGAGTTAGAAATTCAACACCAACCATTTATGAAGTTTCTTTAAAATGAGTCGAGTTGAATCAATTTAATATCTTACTGAATTTAGATCGCGAAAAAATAGAATTAAAAAGATATTATTTATGATATTAAAAGTTGGTCAAATTGATTTCGAGCATACCCTTTTAAGTTTAATTCTAGAATAAAAAAGATATTATTTAAAATATGATATTAAAGATTGATCAAATTGATTTTAAGCATACCCTTTTAAGTTTAATTCTAGAATTAAAAATATATTATTTAAAATATGATATTAAAGGTTAGTCAAATTGATTTTGAGCATACCCTTTTAAGTTTAATTCTATATTTAAAATATGATATTGAAAGTTGGTCAAATTGATTTCGAACATACCCTTTTAAGTTTAATTCTAAAATTAAACCCAATTTAAATCAAATCAATGTAAAATTCAATCATCAAAAAGGATTAGAGGCATGTGATGGATGAAATCTTCCAATTGCTTGGCTTATGATTGTCTCATCTCTCACAATTAAAGGTGAGAAAAAGTGGAAAAGGAAGGTTCAATTATTTGGGATGAGTATGCTTTAAGTTTGGCATAACGTAAAAATGGATTCAATGATTATTATTGGTGAGGCGGGCGGCCCTCCTTCAACATTAAAGAGAAATCACAAATGGGTCTAATTATATGGTGACAATTTAGATGCTTTTCTAAAAGGCCAACACAAGTTTGTCTTGGAAGGCTGTGAAGTCACACTAATAGCCTTCATTCTTGACTAACTTTGGGTGGGGTGTGAGTCAACTTTTTATTTTATAATTTCTCCTGATAATCAATTAACATATTCGTAAACTTTGGTTAAACAAATTTAAACCCTTGTCTTGTCTAATTTACTATACTCCAAATTATAAACTTAAATCCTACTTATCGGAATTGCGAAATATTAATTAGATATTAGATTAGAAGTTTTAAAATTTTCTTAATTAACCCTAATTCATAAAATATATCGTACTATAAAAATAGTGCATGATGGTTAAATATATTTAACACTAAAATAAATACATATTTAATTTTAAGCAAGGACGGAGCTATTGTTTAGGAGAGGGGGGGCATGGCCCCCCTTTCCATTTTTTTTTAAATTACTTATATAATAAAAAATTTTAAAAGTATAAATATAAG
>JANJEY010000001.1:312624-326107 GCA_024703695.1 Erythroxylum cataractarum | reverse complement strand
CAACACTTTGCCTGTACCAAATCCTAACCCGATCCAAATTATCAATCTACCCGTCACTCCGATAACGGGATGTTACAGTGCAAGACTTGATGCATTTTTGACACCTACATGATATTTGAACCTAAAAGCATTCATCACATATGTCATATTTTTTGTTGTGTGTTATCAAACATAAATTGTTTATGCTAGAACTTGCTTTTAAATATGTGTTGAGACCATATTTTTTATGAATTTGTGTGTAAAGATGATAAGGGCATTTAAGATAACCATATTTGACCTAAACAAGGATACTTTACTTTTTATCCCTAAACAAGCAATTTGTGTCTTACCATTTCTTTTCTTGCATAATAACCTTGTTACAAGCCAAGTTTATTCTTTTGATATCCTTAACGATTTTAAACCCCCAAATTGAAGGAATTGTATTAGCTTATTCGCATAGGATTTTGACAATTTCTGTGAAAAGTAAACTAGATGATTCAAGTTGCTTTGTCTTGCTTTTTTTTATAGAATGGAAAAAAGGAAAAAGAAAAGAAAAGAAAAGAAGAAATGATTGAAAGAGATGCTATTTGAATCAAGTGAATTTTCATTTAAGTCGAAACTTGTGTGGATAAGTTTGAATGATTCCCTTCAATCTATTTAGTCAAAAAGTTTCTTTTTATCATACCTTACTTAAGCCATGTTACAACCTTTACAAAGTCTTTTGATGCATTAAGATCATTTTTTTCAATGTTGGATATGTGATTTTTGAGTAAGTTTTTGGAATAACTTGCTACATTTTGATTTGGGAGCTTAATGAACCCTAAACACTTTCAGCGCATAGAGTGAATTCCTTGTGAGAGTGTCAAGTCTTGTTCATTTGATTTTGATGGAACTGATGAGATGTTATGTTTTAACAATGTGTCCTATGAGTGCTTTTTCTCTCGATTGTTATTTTTCGTTAATCCTTAAATGTGAATTAGCTTTTGGATATTTTTGGATAACCCGAAAGGAGATGAGAGGTTGTTGTGAAGATGATTAATGTATTGAATTAATGTATACTTGAAGACAAGCAAAAGTCCAGTGTGGAAAAATTTGATAAGATCTTATCTTGACATATTATTTGATATTATCACCTTTGTTTCAAATTTATTTTGGTGTTTAAATATTAAAATTAATGTTTGTTTTGTTTTAGGAGATAAAAAGTGGATATTGCATCAAATTGAGACTCTATTGAAGATAATAACGAATTTTGGATGAAGCTAAGAGATTGTTGTAATGGATAAGGTTGATCATTCGAAAAGTTGGAGTTTAACTGGGAAACTTTCATCTATCCTTATCATGTAGGAATTTGAATTTGTTTTAGATAAATTTGTTTGAAAATTAGAATTAGAATAGGATTAAATCAGAAAATCCTATAAAAGGGGCATTCCTCACAATAAAAAGGGGTCTCTCTTTTTATGTTTTTTTTTGCATTTTTTTATCTTTCTTCTATTTTTTTTTATTGGAGCAAAAGCCATCTGTAGCTAAACTCAGTTATTCTGATTTAAGGGGATTCGATATTATAGTTGTCACTTTATGAGGTTTTGTATTCTAAACCTTTTATTCATGTTTTAATTAAAGTATTTATTATTTTGAGTTCTCATATTTCATGAATGATTAATATTTGATTAATCTGACAATTTAATTTAATATTGATTATTTTATTGCTATCTAGAAATTTAATGATTTGTAATTGTCATGAAAGATTGGTACAAGTAGCAAATATGTTATTTATGAATTTCCATGTTTAACTTATGATAAACAAGATAATTAAATTTAATAGTTGCAGCTATCTTGATTATTTAATTTAAGATTTAGTCTTTTTCACAGAGTTTATTGCTATCATTTATTAAATATAGAATGCTATCACACCCAATCAATAGATAATAAGTTTTAGTTTGGATATTAGGTTTGAACCAATTAATTTAGAAAATTTTGAGACTTATTACGACTATCCTATTATGTTTTGGACTAACTGCTTGAATTGTAAAAGTATTCTTTTTAAACTAATGATTAATGTTACAATTAGGTAAGATTTTTCCCTTGAATCGGAGTTTGGTAATCTTGACTTTCTTACTTTTATATTTGGTTTATTTACTTTGATTTTTTTTATTAATTTTAGCTAATTAGTTACTTAATAAAAAAACCTTTTTTTATTTCATTATTTGAAATTAAGAAACTATCGTCCAATTCTCTTGGAATTCGATCTAGTTGCACGACTACTACAAGAAGTTTGGAGAATTAGAATTATTTTGGGGCTTCGACAACCCGACCAGTAAGTAAATGAGAAAGATTAAAGGGTGTGATTCCTTCTTCTTATCCTCCTACTACTTAGGCATGGCAATGGGTAGCCCGCTTATCTAATTTTAAAAGAATTAGAGCCTAAGCTTACACCGAGACTCAACTTTTCTAAATAAAACGATATTGTTTTGCTTAGAATAATTGGATTTCGAGTCAGTTAAAGCCTGGGCCTGAACCTGGTCCATTGGCCGACCCATTAAAAATAACTAAATTTAGTCCCATGCTAAGAATTGCCATCCCTTCTTCTTCTTCTTCTTCTCAAGGTAAGGATCCAACCGGTAGAATTTGTCTATACTCATTTACCTAAAAGTTTGGATCTTAATAAGCCAAGAGATACCCTTACCTCCATAAATAACATTTCTACATATGAAAAATCATAACATGATGATTTTTTTTAAGGTAATAACATTTATATATCATGATTTTTGTTAACCACATTTTACAATTTCTTTAAATAGGAATTCCATATTTCTTAAAGTAATAAAAAAGTAAAATCATGACAATACCTTGCACAAATTTTACGATTCAAATTTAGAATATTAAACACTAATATAACTTTTTTTTGGATAAAGATCTTTTTATTTCATTTGCAATATAATATAACATTAAAGGCTTATTGTCAACATTTACAGGCTTTCTCTTTCGTAAGGACATAGGGAAAACAAAAACATTTCGATCTCTATTTTACATTGGGGTAGGGTGGTTTTGAAAAGAAAAATAAAAAAATTGCACGTGTAGAAATATTGATGACGAGCATAACTATATAAAATGAAAATGACTTTAGAATAAATAAAAGATTTTGATATGATCATATATTTATTTTGTTTTGACATAATTATAGAATGCTAACACATATATTTCTACAGGAATCTACAATATAATATAATACAATAAAATATAAATAAAATATTATTTATCGTTATATATAACCTCTACTAATGAAATTACAATGTTATAAAAACACTTTCTAGCTATCTAAAACATGAAAACGAAATAGATCAAGTGCTTGAATTATTTTTGCAATACATACATATATAAACACTTAGTAAATGGTATAAGTGAAAGCAGCTTTGTATAGAATTGTGTTAGGCTTACCTTCTTTGAGTTTCTAATGACCTAGTTCAGAGATTGTTCCCAGGTATGAGTATAGTCGTAGGTATCATATGTAAGATCATGCTACAGATGCTTTTGAGAAACTGGTTATAAAAAAGAGGTGATCCTTATCCTCCATTTCTCATTTACATAGAGTACACGAAGGATCTCCAATGTCATGCCGTTGGCTTTTAGTCCTCAGTTTGTCTTTAATAACAAGCTGAGAAATAGAAGAGGCTTTGGGTTAAAAGGTATTATGCCATAAAAGTGAAGACTAAGGTACCATAGTTAAATCTCTTGCTGACAGCCGATGACATTGTTTGTTTGAGAATTTGCCACTTAGATTAGGGTTCTAAATGATTAAATCATCTAATAGCTCATTATCTAGTTATGGGAAAAATTGAGTCAAAGTGTCAAAACTTCTGAAATTCCCTCTCCAATGACCATTATAGAGAGAAATTCTGCTTCTCAAGTGATGTACCTGAGGATTGAGGATAATAGGGCTGGAGTCCAACCAATTATCATGCCCAACTCAGGTTCTGTCTCCATTGCTAATCTTGTGTTTAATACATGGATAAATCATCACACAACTTGATCATTTAAATAAGAATCCAAGAGAACTCCCCAAAATAAGAAGCTTGCCAAAAATTTGCATTTTTTAGGTGATACTCATTCAGTGTATAACCACCAAAGCCTTTTACACATTAAGATTTTCTTGCATAGTGAAAATAGAAATAATCCCTAGTCCTCCAAATCTTTCGATATGGCAACCTCACTCCATTTTATCATGGCATTCTTAGGATTATCAGTTATACCAGACCATAGGAAAGCTTCCAAGATTCTGTCAACTTCCTTAAGAACTTTTTTAAGCACTGCTATGTGAGCAGTTCAATATAGATGTAAGTTGCTTAATATAAAGATGGTAAGTGTTAACCTAGCGGTATAGGAAACAAACCTATTTTGCTAAGCATTAACTCTTGACTTCATCCTTTCTATAAGGGGGTAAACAATCATAAAGCTTTGGTTTAGTAGAAGAGATCGGGACTCTCAAATAACAGAATGGAGGATAATGAACATTTTTCCCAACTGAGAGATTAGAAAAACTCTTCTCAAGGTTATGCTTTAAAGCTGACCAATCAACAAATAATTAATTTCAAAGCATGCATCATCATAGAAATAGAATGCATATCAGTTCCACAAAGGATCAATAGATCATCAGCATACATAAGGTGTGTAAGATTGAGAGCATAACATTTGTAATGGAATTGGAATCTCCTGTTACAAGAGATTAGTTAACTTGTCAATCGTGAAAAGCCTTCCACTACAAGAGTAAATAAATAAGGAGACAATGAATCACCTTGGTGAATACCTTTAGCAACCTTACACGGTTTAGAAGGAACCTCATTCATAAGAATACTTAGAGAGGGAGATTGGATACATGACATGATCTAATCAATAAATCTGGATGGCAGCTTCAGAGTCTCAAGACAAATACGAATGAATCTCCAGCTTACATTGTCAAAAGCCTTAAAAAATCAACTTTGATTAAACAAAATTTGACTTTTTTTTTTCTAGGATTGTAATCCTTCAACGGTTCTTATAAACGAAGTATATTATCCCTAATATTCCACTCAAGAATGAATGCCCCCGAAGCAAGATTGATGATGTTAAAAATAGCCAGCTTGAGTCTCTCAGCAAGGAGTTTAGAAATGACTTTATAGATTAAGTTATTGGTCTAAAGTCATTCATAATCTGAAGGTTGTGTTTTTTAAGAACTAAGCATATGTAAGTATGGTTCATTTCTGGGAGCACCTTTGAGGAAGCAAAAAATACCAACACAACTTCAGAGTATAGTTTACCGATAATTTCCCAAGGTTTTTGGAAGAATAGAGTTGGTGCTTGGCAAGTTCTTGCAAGTGTATCCGCTTTGTATACCCGTGTCCCCTACAGTCTAGGAACATAGAAGTTATATTAGTATTCCTTCGAGCTAGTAGAGATGTGTGAAAAAACTTAGTATTTGAGTCCCTATCTTTCAGCTAGTTCAATCTAGATTTTTGCTTAAGAATAGAGTTTTTTAGAGTTTAATAGGTTTTAGATATTCTCGGAGACAAATCACTTCAGTAGATCTTAGAGTAAAATCCTATGGCGCATCGTAATAAGCTTTCTAAGCTTGTATATATAACTACTTCTGTCAATTCTAAACCACCAGTCTGAGAGGTGACTAGTACCATATTATCAGAAGAATTACAATTTAATGCAAAGTCATTCGTTTATTTTCCTAGATAAGTGCTAGCTGCCAGAGGATGTTCTGCATTTTAGGAATTATTTTCCCCATTTTCGAGACTTTTCACATAGTAAACTCTGCAGTTTTCTATTTCTAACTCACCTGCAGCCTCAATTCGATCCTAAATGCCTTATCTCCTACATTCTCAGTTATCCCAACATCTTTTAATGGAGTTATCATTTTATCACAATCCTTTTTACAATTCTCCTTCGACTTGGAGGTATTTTCATCGTTCCTGAAGATAACTAATTCCTCACCATGAGCTACTATTTGATCCTTTTTTTTTACAGAAACCAGTGGATTGACTGCAGCAACAATGTGAATATAATCGTCACCGTTTAATTCAGATTCCTCGACACTTTCATGCTCCATAGGAGGACAGATATTTGCAAAATTCACGAGTTCATCATGTCACCCTAATTTAAATACTCTACCCATAAGAACCCATTTCCTAGTAGAGTTGCCAGGCTTCTATGGATAGTTGATTTGTATTTCAGCTCTCTCCAAATCCCCATCATTCCTTAACTGAAGAACAGGAAGACTATTTCATCTAAGCAAGAGTCATCACAAAATTTGAACAATAATGTACCACCTTCGTGCATCATAACTTTTTGCAACCCTTTCTTGCCCTATCTGACCTTTTCCCAAGCATTCATTAAAGGGGGGATTGGACATTTGGACCATTAAACATAATTAAGGTCGTTGCCTTAACTTTCAGAAGATCAATCGGAGGTGTTAACACCCTATCTTTGAGAACATTATGGTAAAAGTTAAGAGCACCATTGTTATGCTAACTTTGTATCTTGTTTATTCAGGCACCCTTACTATGGGTGTCTTTCGCTATCTTATAAGTTTGCACCTCTATCTACTTTACGATAATAATTCTTTTACTATTTTTCTATCTACTTAATTATGTATCGACATTTATAAGAATTTTTGATCATGTATGATCTGTTCATAGTAAGCTTGAAAGTTGTGTTATGATTTTAATTGGTTAGATATTGATTATCAAGCAATTAGAAGTAATATAAAAAAAGAAAGCAAAAAAATAAAATTTATGTGATTAAATCAATTATATAATTTATGTTCACTTGGCAAAAAACTTTTTTATTATTATCATAAAGACAATAAAAAGAAATATCACAACAACAATTTTACACAATTCTATTAAAACTTCTTTAAAAATTTACTTTATAAAACTCTTTTCAAATTATTTATAAATTATGATTATCTATAAAAAGTCTAATTAATTATAGTGAATTTTTATTATAAAAATTAAGGTTACAGATATTCTATTTTTATAAGAACTTAACATTATTCAAATTCTATTTCCACGAATCTTTAAAAATCGTATCATAAGTCCAACGTATATCTCATGCTTGACGACAACATCGGTTGCTTTTGCCTTGAAAATTTCTTGAAACCATAGGAGACAGACACCAACCTTATTCTTATATCACTGTCCAACACCGATTAATTTTTAGAATTTCACTCTTTTGCTAAACTTAAGTCATATCTCACATTATGCATGATTCATATACACATTATAATATTACAGTATTGTTTTCTTTTATATGCAAATATTTCTTTAAAATCTTTGGGTGAAAATAATGTTTCTTTGTGTTAACACACTATAATAAAAACAACATTTGGCTGCGAAAAAATTCATTATTAAATGTCTCAAAATCGTTGCTAATAGTCATTAATGACGATTTATATTTATCGTCAAATCTCCGTAGTTGAAAACTATAGGCGACATTTTTCATTAATTATAGCTAATAATTTTTCCCTACGTTTTATTTTAGTTGCGAAAAACTATTAGCGACCTTTTAAGAAAACATTGTCAATACATTTTGGCTACGTTTAAGTTTCGTAGCTAAACACAATTAGCTACGTTTCTAAAAACATAGTTAAAAATTTTTAACTACGTTTTTTAAAATGTAGCTAAATATTTTTAGCTACGTTTTATAAAATATAGTCAATTTTTAGTATACATTTTAACAAAATGTTCTATCATATTAATTATAACTATTTATGATATTGTTAATCTATATTATTGTATATAATGTTTAGATTTTTTGTGTTAATTTGTTATACAAAAATATAATACAAAAATAATTGATAATTTGAAGCATTATATATATATATAATAAAATATCATTAAATTATACCAACAAAAAGAATATTCTTCGTGTACAGATTTTAATTACAACTTTAACAATCTTTATAAACAAAATAATAAATACAAAGACTAGTTTACAAATTATAAATACTAAGATTACAAAAAAATTACAACATAACTAGAATGACTCTAGGGCAAACATCTGAATTTCGTACCGTTCCGGCTGGTACCGGCCGGAACGATCTGTACCGACTGAAAACTGATACCGGAACGACCATCAATGGTACCAGGTATAAATTCTGGTCGGTACCGGCCGGTACCGCCAATACCGGTATATTTCGAGACCATTCCGTAAAATTAAAATTTTTGAGGGACTAAATTAAAACTAAAAAATTAACCTAATTTTATCTACCCCCACCCGACGTTTCTGGATCTGGAATCTTCTTCTCTCTTCTTCGGTTTCTCCTTCCTCTCCTCTCCTCGCTGCTACTCCTCCCTCCTCAGATCTCGTCTCGTCGTCGTCCCCTCGTCGTCGCCGTCCTCTCAGCTCAGCCCGCTCCTCCTCGTCGCCGTTTCTGGATTCTTCTTCTGTGGAAGCTGACGACATGCAGGACTTGTAGAGGGAGAAAGCACAAGAGCCAAAACCAAGTGTAAAAGGAACGCATAGACACCGATGAAAAAAATACCTTTCGTTTAAGATCGGATGTTCTTGTTAGTTTAATACCAGTAGATGTATACTGCGCAAATGTGCAGTAATATAAATATATAATACCTATTTAATTTAATTGTAATATTATTTATGGTAGCATGTTATATTATTAATGTATAATAAACCCTGGATAATATAAAAATTAGTAATAAATTTATAAAGATTTAAATGTTGGAATATAGAATTTATAATACATAGTGTCATTCGATATAAACTTAAAAAATAATTTAAAAATAAAGTATATTTTAATAAAGTAGTTAAGTTATTATATTATAATAATATTTAATTATATCGAAAAATTTTCAAATAAAAAAGTAAAAATAATGTATTTGTTATAAATAGATTAAATATAGAAAGTAAATACAAATATTATTAAATAGGTAAAAATTTTGTTAATTAAAAAGTAAAAATTATATGATCATTTAATTATTAATTTTGTAATCAATTGTAAAATTTAGTCATAATTAAATAGGTAAATATTTGGAATGAAAAATTAAATAATTTAGGAATTTATAGATGGTTCAAATGATTTGTTCTTTTTATAAGATGTTTTGAATCTTTTGATGTAAATATGTGATATTATTTATTATAATGATGAAATTGTATGATTATAACATTTTAAATACTTTGTATTATTCTTAGTTTTATAATTGTATAATAATGATTGTCTTTATTTATATTAATTTTGGTTATTATTTATACGTAAAATATTTAAAAATTATTATTATTTCAAATTAATTGTCATTATTATTTATTATTAAGATTTTTTAAAGCATGGTCGATGTAAACAGTAAACTAGTAAAGTATACAGTACAGTTGTATAATAATATTAATATAGACTATTTTGCAATTTTTAAAAGTTTAGGGACTATTTTATAAATTTAAAAATATCCCGAAACGGTACCCGGTACCGATCGATACCGGTACAGTTCCGTTCCATAGTTTAATTCGGTACCAAACCCGGTACAAAATTTATAAGATTGGATGGATGACCTAGCCTCTGGTGCCAAATGTTTGAAGTAATGATGGTTGAATTGTGGAGAGAAGTGACAGGAGTAGGAGTTGACTAGACAGGCCATGACTAAACATCATTTTTATTCTAGTCGCAAACCAAGGATGCCCCCAGGAAAAAGTTTGGAAAAAATTCAATGAAAGTAGAGTTAGTCTTACAAAATTTAGACACAGACAAAAGATTTTTTGAAAGTTGTGGTGAGCATAAAGCATTTTTTAGTTGAAAAAATTTGTTGGAGGAGGGTATAAAAGTTGATCCTGTATGTGTGATTGGAATGACATTACCATCTCCCGCTATGATGTCTTTATTTCCTTCATATTCAGAATGGACCGAGGGATTGTTCAGGTCTGATGTAATGTGATGGGAAGAGTCTGAATTAACTATCCAGGAATTGCGTTTGCTATTGACCTCAGAATTGGTGACGCTTGCTTGAGGCCAACTTGGGAAGAAAATGGCTTTGGACAAGATCTGCAAAATTTTACGATCTGTCCTACTTTGTCGCAAAGCTGAAAAATTGGACGTTGATTGGAAGAACAATTGGGATGCCATGAAAAAGGAATTAAGGAGTTAATATGTGGGTTATAATTATAAGGTGAGTAGGTACTGGTGTATGGAGGACATGTGTTTGTTTAAAAAGTGTTGTTTTGTAAAGAAGATTTTGGTTGAGTGTCGGACCCACGATTGTCATTAGCATTGCACTGACATGGTTTTTGGCTGAAAGATCTTTGGGTATATTGGGCTATAATGGGAGTTGTATTTTTCTGACCTTCTTCACATTTGATGAAGGTCTCATGATCAAGAATTTTATTGTGGAGTTCTTCAAAAGTCATAGTTGTCTCTCGTGCTCAAATTGCGGTATTAATCTCTTTATAATCACTGCTTAATCCATTCAACGTATGTGCAACTACCTCAACATCACTTAGAAGGTGGCCTATTAAGGCCAAGTCATTAATGATCGTCTTGATTGCTTGCATATATTTAACAATAAAGATATATCATACTAATTTAGTCTCTGACAGTTCCCTCTTTATATATCATAATAATTCAGTTCTTATATAATGATATTATCGTCATGGGAAACCATACCCACTACTACCACATTTATACAATCCATTGCTTCACAATTTTCTCTAAAAGATTTAGGTTCCCTTCATTATTTCTTGGGCATGGAAGCTCACATCACCTCTCAAGGTCTTTTCTTATCCCAACATAAATACATCATTGATTTACTAAGCCAAACTTGTATGCTTGATGCAAAAGCTATGCCCACCCTTCTCAACAACAAAGTTGCCTTAACTTTACATGATGGTACACCTAAAACCAATCCCACCGAATTTCCAAAAGTTCTTGGCTCACTTCAATACTTGTCTCTAACTCAACCTGATATCTCTTTCCTAATTAATAAGTTATCGTAATCATGCATAATCTCTCTATTATCCATTGGTCAGCTGTTAAACATGTTCTACGTTATCTCAAATGTACTACTCACTTTGGCATACATTTTGAAAAAATAATAGTCTCACTCTTCATGTTTTTTCAGACTCCGATTGGGCCGGGAATTAAGATGATTTTACATCTACCTCAGCATATATAGTTTTCCTTGGTAGTTCTCCTATTAATTGGGCATCCAAGAAATAAAAACCATTGCTCGTAGCTCCACCGAAGCTGAGTACCAATCCATTGTATCCACCGCAGCTGAGTTAAATTGGATCACGAATATCCTCAAAGAACTATATATATACATCTATCCGACTGAAGATAGAGGAGTACCAATAAAATATCTCTTTTGCCTTCACTTCTCATTAAACTCAAGTCGATTCATTTTCATTCTTGAAATGCCATAGAAGTTGAGATATGTTAGATAATTGATTGCTTTGCTTTTTCCTTCCTGATGTCATTCTCTTCTTTATAAAAGTGGCAAAAGGCTGATAATTTCTTCATTATTCTATCAGTTCTAGGTTCCAACCAATACTTTCGTTCATGTCTTCCGTCGCATTTCCTGGAATGTGCCTCCAATAATGGCAAGACAAAGGAACTCCAAACGCTTTTCCATTACGAGCCGATGACTAGAAGATGAACTGAAGACATGTTTATGCCTTGATACCATCAGTTATTACTGTTGAAACAATTCTTGTTTCTAGACACACAAATCTGACGCAAACAAAGATATGTATAGAGGAGAAAATAAATCTTCTTTGCTAGAAAAACAAGACAGTACAAAGCACTCTCACAAAACTTTGTATGGCAACACTATTTTCCTCTCTTTTCAACTCACTTTTCGTTCTCTTACATCGTCCAAACTAGATCTCTATTTATACATGCACCTCTCATCAAAGCAATAAAACAGTTACAAGTAATTAATTAAAATACTCATAAATTATACAACTTTTCATCTTCAAATTCCATAAACTCTTCATTTCCGTAACTCCTTGCCCAACCTTTCATCTTCAACTTCCATGAACTCTTCATTTCCGTAACTCCACGAACCAGTCATGAATCAAGTTTAACTTCCAACATCCTCCCTTAAACATGATTCTGGACATACTCCAAGCAACAGTCTCAGCCTTTTGAAAACATCAATCTTGAGAGCCTTGGTAAAGATATCTGCCACTTGATCTTCGGTCTTCACATACTTCACACAAATCTCCTTTCTTGAAATACAATCTCTGATAAAGTGAAACCTTGTATCGATATGCTTGCTACGATCATGGAAAACTGGATTTTTGGATAAAGCAATAGCAGACTTGTTGTCCATATTAATCTCAGTTGCTTTATCTTGCACAACTCCAATTTCATTAAGCAAATTTCTCAACCATATAGCATGACAGACAGAGGAAGTAGCGGCGACATATTCAGCCTCACAGGTTGAGAGAGTCACTATGGGTTGTTTTCTAGAACTCCATGTAAAAGCAGTATCACCCATAAAGAATACAAATCCTGTAGTGCTTTTACGATCGTCTATATCTCCAGCCCAATCACTATCACAATATCCTTCAAGTTTAAAACAGTCAGAGAATGAATAAAACAACCCATAGTCAAGTGTACCTTTAAGATAGCGAAGAATTCTTTTTGCTGCCTTCAAATGTGTAGCACTTGGAGTTTCCATGAAACGACTCACTAAACCAACTCCAAACAATATATCTGGTCTTGTACAAGTTAAATATCTCAAACTGCCAATCAAACTTTTGAAATATGTTGGATCAATAGATTCACCCTCGTCACGTCTTGACAACTTGATCCCTGTTTCCACCGGAGTTGCTACAGATTTGGAATCACTCATTTTGAACTTCTTTAAGACTTCCTTGACATATCTTTGTTGAGAAATAAAGATCCCTTGCTTCATTTGTTTTACCTCAATGCCAAGATAATATGTCATCATTCCAATGTCTGTCATCTCAAATTCTCCAATCATCGCTTTCTTGAACTCATCGAACATGCTTGGATTATTTCCTGTGAAAATCAAATCATCCACATACAAACAAACAAGTAATACATCACCATTTTTGTTTGTTTTGAAGTAAAGAGCATGTTCATATGGGCATTTCACAAACCCATTTTTCTGGAAATAGTTGTCAATTCGGCTATTCCATGCTCTCGGAGCCTGCTTCAAACCGTATAACGCCTTATTCAATTTCAAAACCTTGTTTTCTTGACCTTTTACAATGTAGCCAGGAGGTTGTTCCAAGTAAACTTCTTCCTCCAAATACCCATTCAAGAAAGCGGACTTGACATCCATCTGGAAAATTTTCCATCCATGTTGAGCAGCCAATGAGATAATTAATCTGATGGTCTCCAAACGAGCTACAGGAGCAAAAACTTCATCGTAATCAACACCTTGGCGTTGGCTGTAGCCTTTGGCCACAAGTCGAGCTTTATGCCTCTCCACATCTCCGTTAGCATTTCTTTTGGTCTTGAAAACCCATTTGACTCCGATTGCTTTCTGTC
>JANJEY010000001.1:285090-301953 GCA_024703695.1 Erythroxylum cataractarum | reverse complement strand
CTTTTCTTATTTATTATGATTTCTACGAACATTGTTAAGTTAGGATTCATATTTGTCAAATTTTATTTCAAGTCTTATATATATAAGCATTAAAAGATGAGTCATAGTTGATAATGCAAAAACAGATTTTTGTGGTCTTCCACATGAAATATAGCGTAAACATGATTAGGACTGTAATCTACAATTGTATACTCTTGCACTAAATAAATCTTACCACCAACCTTTCTGATAGATATGTATAACTCAACATACGCATCTAAAGATTAATATCTTACTATCCCAAGAACTTCGTGCCCCTTCTAATTCAATGCCATTTAACCTGTTGTCTCTTTTGCAGGTTCATACTCTGATACAAATAGATCCGCATTCAGGTTCATAGTTAGGCTCGGCATTATCAAATTCAGTTTTGGATTGAGATCGAGATCTATAATGATGCGGATATTATGAGCCTTAAGTTTATGGATCATTTAGATCGCTAAAAATTCAAATAAACTTGAATTTTTATTTTGAAAGATAGATCAAATTTGATGGGTTAAATCTTTTTTGTTAACGCTAAATTACAAGAATTATAATATATAAAAGATACAGATTTGGGTCTATTCTAATAAGATTAAAACCAATTCATTGCTATAAGTAATGATTAAATATCTATATCAATTCAACTGTAAAAATCTTGAATTTTTACTTACAAAAAAAAATCTTGAATTTTTAGCTTATTTTTAATTTTTCAGTTCAATTTATTTTAATAACTTTTGTTGTTAAAAATTGATTGACTTATGATTAATCAGTTACTTTTCATAAATTAGTAAGTTTTTCAATTAAACTTAGAATTATTCGATGGATAAGGACATTTTCTTTCAAATTTCAATTATTTTTAATTTCTTTTATTTTATATAATTCTCAACTAGTTTTATGATTTTTTTAAATACTGGTTATATGTTTTAAATCTTAAATCTCCTGTCTTAAACTTCAGGTCTGATTTTTAAAATATTGGTTATAATCTTATTTTCGAACTAAAATTCCATGTTTTCTCATTGTTTAGGGTTGTCAAAAGTTTTTTTTTTTCAAATTTTACTTGCAATCTTATTAGGACTCTTATTTACTACTTTTTTTATATATTTTGAAGATTTTCGGAGGTATTTAAGAATTTGTAACTTTTTATTCAAACTCAAATAAGAAGATATTCAAATTTTCTCTATTTATTTTTTCTTAATTTTCACGTTGCATTAAATAAGCACCGGAAATGAATGCTGAAGAAAGCAAAAGATGAGGAGAGGCAAGAGGTTGTAGGGAGAGTCACGGTTATACTATCAAACAAAATAAAAATCTGGAAATTCATACATAGGTATGCAGTGACGCTCAAATTAATTCTGTTAGCACTCAACCAAAGCTTTAATTAAAGACAACTCGAATAGCTCCCACACAACGCAAAACATCATCTTAATTTTGGTACGTAATGTAAGATAGAACTGCGCACACAACAATATTTATACTGTTACACCCACAACTTGATGCTAAGGTCAATTGAATTGAATTGGATTGGGGGTTTTTTTTTTAATAAAACCTTATTAAATGAGCCAACAACCAACAGATACCTTCTCATCTCTTTAAGGAATTGGTTTTGGTTAGTCCCACTTCCCATTCCAAACTTCCAACTTGTTGCCAACATGAGTAATGCCCACTTTCTTTAAATCAACTCACAAGTACATGTTTCTATCTATATAGTTCAAACACTGGCATTAAATTATCTTGTTAGTTTTAAACATTAACTTTCATCCAGTTGTATGTCTTTTCATTTAAACATTAAATCGGATTCAAGTTCAACCATAATGTAGGTCCTAATTAACTCAGATTTCATTAACTGATTTTGGGTCAATTTTGATCGAGAACCCAAGCCATAACATAAGTCTAAGTTGGATTTAATAATATTGAGAAAGAAAATAAATTGTTTTCAATATATCATCATCACTACGAAAGTCGTGATTAATTTAATTATATTAGTTAAATTTCCAATCAAAGTCCATCCATACAGGAATTACGAGATCCACATACAACAGGACTTTTAACTTGTTGCCAATTGGTTTATTTCTCATTGAACACCAAAGATTGAGTAAAACCTAATGCCATACGCAATTTAGAAAATTAGAAGTAAGATATACTGAAGCCTTAAGATAGATGTTTAGTTTGGTGATCCGTAGGAATTAATTATAAACAGAATTATCTTATTCAATCACAATCGCATCTTATCTCTTCTAACCTTGCATTTATAAACGTAACCTGATACTGACTTTCATCTATAGGAAAATAATAATAAGAGATGAATAATAAAGAAAAGGGTTTTCAGAGTGATCTAACCTCCAACAGTCCAACTACTCAACTGTCACTTGCAAGCTACGAAAACATTGAAACGAAACAATATAAAAAATGAAAACACATTTGGGACAAAATCCACTATTTCAAACCTTGTAATTTTGTAGTTTCTCTTAAGTTTATGGTGATAAGTAGCAATCCGACCTAATTAAACGAGTTGACTCACACACACCTGACAACTAATATAACATCCGACAATATCTATCAGAAATACTTAAATTTGGAATTCATAGAAAAAGAATTTAAAGATCGGTTCAAATTCTGATCTTAGAATTGCAATTGCTATTATATAGTTAGTATTATTTGATACAAAATGTTACTGAAAACTATAGAAATAAAATACATATATTAATAAGTTCAACTCTAAGTCTAGTTTCTGACTTTTATAGCTAATTTTAAATTATAATTCCAAGTGGGATATTTAATTGACCCAAAAATCTTTTGGTTTTGTAAGAAAGAAAGATATATCCACAAGAGTCGAGATATTTACTTAACCCAATAAAGTTCAATTCTTCTTGAAGACTTTGATCCCTTCATCACGAGAAAAGAAAATCAAGAAGCAACGTGCATAGATCGATTAATAATCACATCTTGTACTCAAAATACGGGTTTTTGATGTGAAACGACGTTTATTTTAACCATAAAAACCGTACATTTGATAAGCTTGCCTTGTCTACCAAAACAAGTAGTTTCCTTTATCGTAGGTAATATTATTACGACCACATGATGAATTTTACAGATCATAATGATAAATCGATCATGGGAAGCTCGTGTGTTTGAAATTTTGTGTCTCTGCTGAAAAAAATAGGATTGAGATCGTTGTACCAAATGTTAAATGTTAATCTTGTACCGTAATATCTGATTTATACATTTCTTTTTGCCCCTTTAAATGTGTGAACCAAATACTCTAATACAATTGGTTATAAGTGGAATAGCCCACTAGACTTATATGTTAGTTTTCTTTCATCTCTTTCTCCAATGTGGGACAAGCTCCTATTTTATATTTCAACACACCCCCTCACGTGTGGGTCTAATACATGACATAATCTATCAATTCGAGGAGTTAACGACTAATATAAGAGCAACCTGCTCTGATACTTTGTTAGAATTTACAATGGACCTACGGGTCCACACGAGAAAGAAAGTTAGACCACATACAAGTCTAAGTGAGGTTCCATCCTAAAATCAATTGGTTATAGGTGGAGCAGTCCACTAGACTTATATGTTAGTTTTCTTTCCTCTCTTTCTCCGATGTGAGACAAATTCTCACTTTATATTTCAACATATAGGGCAAGCGATTTCATAAGAAGAAAATGCCTAACACACTTGCAAGGCTGAAAATATGTTAATTTCAATAATTCTTTTAATTATTTTGATAAATGCAAGTAAATTAACTCGTAAATAATAAATCTTTAAAACTCCTAATTAGATTTCTTAATTTCATTTATGGAAATTTCACATTAGCGTTATTATTGATACTTAGAAAGATTTATAATGAGTGACAGGTTACCAATATTATCAATAATCAATAATGCACGAATTTTATACAATAATTTTTTATTTAATAATATTAATTATTAATGACGATATAGTTGGTGGTGTAGATAATGGAAATCGAAGCTGATAGTTACCTGCCATATGACACTTGGCAATACAAACCAGAAAATGGATAAACATGAATATTTAATTAGCATTCTATTTTAACAGATTCATACAATTTATTTCGCAAGAAGTCCAATTCCAGGTTCATGTTCATTCCATTCCTCGTATCTTGCTTTCGTTAATGTTTCACCCCCAAAATCGATGCCTAAGTCGTTTAAAATCAGCTAATTCAGAAATATTGAATAATTATTATTCTATTGTCTACTCTTTTTCTGAACTAATTTTGTTTTTGTGTTGTTTACTTATATTATTAACAGCAACTTATACATACAAGATTTCGAAGTAACGGAATATCAATTCAATATCAATTTAATTTTATGCTATGTTATAGTTTTGACTCAGCATAAGCAATGTTTTAAAAACTACATTAGAAATTAAACCGATAAGACAAAAGAATTAGGGTTTAAAAACTTCAGTCGGTATTAAAAACGTCATAAAACTAGTTAGATATTGAACAAATTAGAGAATTTGAAAAATAATTAAAAAAAATCGCCATTATCTATCGAAAAATCTAAAATTTAATTAAAAAAGGGGATTATTAAATAAAAACTAATCGGTTTATTTTAGTTTATAAAAATTGATTAATTATTAAACTAAATTAAACCATAAAGTTAACAATCAAACTAACAAATTGACCAATTTTTAATGTCAAACCGATCGAATCGATTCTATTTTTTAAATACTGATCATATATAACTATCTTAGGCTATAATAAATGTGACGAAAAAACTGTTGGTTATGAGACAAATCGCTAATTAAGTGCATGCATGTTCTTCTTGCACCAACTTGGACCCATAAATCAAAAGGTTGTAAGGAGCTGACACATCATGACTCATGAGTAAGCGAAAGTTAATTTAGTCAGTCATAAATTGCACTTTTCTAACATCCATGAAAAACTACAACAATACTACGCTTCATTTCCACATTTCTTTTCTTCATCTTTTGGTGCTTTTAATGAACCCTGGCAATATTAATCGGACTCCTCAGCTGTTGTTGAAGTCAATTATACATATGTCACTCGATGATGGCTTTTGATTTATTTCCTTTTGTGTTCACACTTTCGATACGTGGAAATAGATTATATCATTCCATTTCCAATATGCACACACGCATACACGTATGTGTCTGAATGATCAATGAGTGATTGCCATCTTCAAGCTTGTCCGTCCAATGATCAGAGAGACCTATGTTGCCATTACTTCCCACGCACTGATTGTCGCACACAGTTGTTCGTTTATTGCACAAGGTTACAAGTTCCTTCTCTTCTAGAATCACCTGTAAAGTTAGCAGATATAGAATAAGTTTTGCTGTACAATTAATCATTCCTAATTATATAGCATAATATAACACATGGCTGGAGTTTTTAAGTGGGTTGGATCTCATTTGTAGTTTAAAAAACTTTAGAAAGTTTTATGAATCTTTAAAATTTTTAAAAAATTCATTCTAATCTTTAATTTTCTAAAAAAACCATTCCCCTTACACAAATAACATAAATATCAGACATAAACTAATTAAATGTTATTTACACAAGGTTCAACCTTAGTTCTTAAATTGGAACTGAATTATTAAATTTAACTTAAAATAATAATTTATTATAGTTATCTTAAATTATTAATTTAAGTCAAATTTAATGGATTCGAATCATGTTTAAGAGTTGATATAAATTATTATATTAGTAGTATTTGATTAGTTCATATCTAATATTCATATATTATAAGCGTTTCATTGTTACTTTTTAACCGAAATATAAGGGAATGAATTTTTGTTTTAAATTAAAATCGGAAGAGTTTTTTTAAAGAATTTTAATAATCATAGAAGTTTTTAAAGAATGGAAGAAGTTATGTTTTTATCCTGTTTATTAAATAAGATAAAGTGAAAACATATCTGAACCAAGATTAGATGGTTGATCATAGAGATTAATTGGGGAAAGAAGACTATGATTTAGGAGAATAAACAAAGACATCAGGATTCAGGAATAGAATATGTGTAGTACTTGTAAGGAAACTTAAGATCCTATTGATGAAGTGTAGAAGGCTATAAGCAGTGTTTAGTTGCAACAAAAAATTGATAGAAAAGGAAGTAAGGAAAATTAATAAAAGTTAAGTGGGCGTTGAGCGATGCGAGTCTCACATTAACTCCTCTCATCTGCCTCCTTCATTGCCCTAGTCAGGTCGGCTTTATATCTCTACCCTCCACTCGCTTCCTCTCCTCACCTACTATACTCAATCCTCCATTTTCTTTCTGGCCAAACAACTATTGTAACATTTCTTTATCTTTTGTTGCATCTGTGGCTGCAAAAATGCCTCCAATCTTGCCGGAATTTTCCAGCTCTGTGAAGCTCAAGTATGTTAAACTTGGGTACCAGTATCTTGTTAATCACATTCTTTATCTTCTGCTAGTACCTGTAATGGTTGGTGTTTCAATTGAGGTTCTTCGTTTAGGTCCTGATGAAATCTTGAACCTATGGAGATCACTTCATTTTGACCTCATACAGATTCTTTGTTCTTCTTTCTTCATCATCTTTATAGCTACTGTTTATTTCATGTCTAAGCCTAGGACAATCTACCTCGTTGATTATGCCTGTTATAAGCCTCCGGTCACTTGCCGAGTTCCTTTCTCCACATTTATGGAGCATTCCAGGCTTATTTTGAAGGATAAACCAAAGAGTGTGGAGTTTCAGATGAGAATTCTTGAAAGGTCTGGTCTGGGAGAAGAAACTTGCTTGCCTCCTGCAATTCATTATATCCCTCCAAAACCAACCATGGAGGCTGCGAGAGGAGAAGCTGAGCTTGTAATCTTCTCTGCCATGGATTCTCTTTTCAAGAAAACAGGGCTTAAACCTAAAGATATAGACATTCTCATCGTCAACTGCAGTCTCTTCTCTCCTACTCCATCTCTATCCGCCATGATCATTAACAAGTACAAGCTTCGAAGCAACATTAAAAGCTTCAATCTTTCTGGGATGGGTTGCAGTGCTGGTCTTATCTCAATTGATTTAGCTCGAGATCTTCTCCAAGTTCATCCCAATTCAAATGCTGTTGTTGTTAGCACAGAGATCATCACACCAAATTACTACCAAGGTAATGAAAGAGCCATGCTTCTTCCAAACTGTCTCTTCCGTATGGGAGGCGCCGCAATTCTTTTGTCCAACCGCCAATCCCAACGCCGGAGATCAAAGTACCGCTTGGTTCACGTTGTGCGAACCCATAAAGGTGCAGATGACAAAGCTTACCGGTGTGTGTACGAAGAGGAAGACAAAGAAGGCAAAGTTGGCATTAACCTCTCAAAAGATTTGATGGCCATTGCCGGAGAGGCCTTGAAGTCTAACATCACAACCATAGGACCTCTAGTCCTACCAGCATCAGAACAGCTCCTGTTTCTCATATCACTCATCGGACGCAAAATCTTCAACCCCAAATGGAAACCATATATCCCAGACTTCAAGCAAGCTTTTGAACATTTCTGTATTCACGCCGGTGGCCGCGCAGTCATCGATGAGTTGCAGAAGAACTTGCAGCTATCAGCAGAGCACGTTGAGGCTTCGAGAATGACACTGCATCGTTTCGGCAACACTTCTTCGTCTTCACTCTGGTACGAGTTGAGTTACATCGAGTCCAAAGGAAGGATGAGAAGAGGAGATAGGGTTTGGCAGATAGCATTCGGAAGTGGATTCAAGTGTAACAGTGCTGTTTGGAAGTGTAACAGAAGCATCAAAACACCATCAGATGGACCTTGGTCTGATTGTATCGACAGGTACCCAGTTCATATTCCTGAAGTTGTCAAGCTCTGAAGAAGCTTCAAATACTGGTGGGTCCTGGTTCTCACGGCTTCTTGGTTTCTGCTAAAGGGTCTTCTGGAGCCTGAACTTCACATTCGTTTGCTCTTCTGTGTAATCTTGTGCTCATTTCACTGTTCACACTATATTACCCTAAATGTCACACTCTCTCTCTTAGGTATGCCCTTAAATGTATTAATGTTTAAGGAAAACAGATCAAAACTATTGTTTTTCTTTGGGATTCACGAACAAAAACAAGTGAAGTATAATCACTTTGGGCATTGAAATAAGTATATGAAATGTATTGAAAGTGTAAATTTCGTGAATGAAAGAAAATATCAATTAGCTTTGACTTCTTCTTAATTAATTACATCTTAATTAGCACTTAGCAAGTTAATATCCAATTAATTAAACCATATATTTACTGTTTCAATCACACAAAACATGTTATTAGTTTATCAATCATCAATAATGATTTTTTAAAATTTTTTATTTCCAATCCTTTTCTCCTTCCATTTTTTTTTTCAAACCTCACCATACAAGACTTCTCAAAAAGTCGGGGAATGGTCATATCAATTACAGGTAGTATTTCCTTTGCATTTCAATTTTTGGTTATGTTCACTTCCAAAGTCAATCCTAGAAGGTTCGAATGTAAGTAACGGTTCATGGTATATATGTTCTTGTTACTTGTCTGCCAGGTTTTTCACTTCTGGTGAGGTCTGTACATGACAAGAAGCATGTGGTCTGAGTTAATATATCTATACTAAAAGCAATGCCATTTTATAAAAAGTTTAAGAAACAGCTCTTTAGAAGAAAGGGAAAAGTTTTCCAAACTCAATACAGTTTCAATACATCCTATTCGTTTCTGTTTGCTCTGATTATAATCCATCAAATTGATGCCTTCATAGAAGCCAACACAAGCTATTTGAACCATCCATTAGTCTGAAATTCCTTGTCTCAGACTAATTTCTTATGACGCCCATCCTCTACTGAAAGAAGATCGATCCGTGTCAGAAGATTTGTCAGTCAACAAAAATGTGAAGGATACGAGAAATCCTAATTATACTGTACCATTACAACTTCTGTTTATTATTACGTAAAATTTGTATAAATAAATGGTTACGATCCATAGAATACAATAAGATATTATAAAATTGAAATTAAGATCCGGGCTCTATGATGTAGACATTAGACATTAATTGCCTCAAATGTAGTTTGGAAGGACCTGTAATAATAAAGCCGATACTGATTAGCGATTAGAGTTGGTCACCTAATTAATGTATTAGCTACAATGTCACCTGCACCGTTCACCTCAAAGGGGCAAAGCTACTCATTTCTCAATTTTAAATACACATGATACCTAAATGGACGACTCATCAGTTCATATGCTCTACTCTAATTAAAACAAGGCGTCACAAACAGTTGAGCAGCGTTTTCGGCGATGAATCGTGGACAACCAATCACTGTATTTTTGTGCTATTGTTTGGTCAATGTATCTCCTTAATTAGTGAGGGTGACGCAAACAGAAAATATTGGAAAAAAAAGAAAAAGGAAAATAAGAAATTTATATTGTTCAGTTAATATAGAAAATACTATGATAATTACCCTATTCAAGGAATGTATAATTTATGATTACCTGTAAGATGTTAATAACAATAAATAAATTTCTATTTTCACAAATATGTAATGTCAATAAAATTTTAGTTTAGAGCGTCTTCAAATTTTATGTGACCAAGACAAGTCCTACGTTTGACAACTCTTAATAGTGACATCGGTGTGATTCTGACTTCACAATCATCTGATTCCATGTCCCATATAGATCTGGTTTACTTATGTAATTTTAATCTCCACCTTAAATTGAAGGCATATCTCAGGTTATCAACGTTAAAAATTTGCAAATCTAGCTAACTCACGTTCATAAATTTTGGTCTAACTATTTCTTAAAAGGTAATTTATAAAAAAGGTTTGTCCTAAGTTTATAAAATATTTTAACATTATTTATCTGTTTAATATGAGATTCTTGACATAGGGTGCGTTTGGTAAATAGTTTATCAGATCTTTTTTAACTGGTCAATTCATTTTAGCTGGTTGATTTTAAAAAAAGATCCATAAGCTTGTTTGGTAAATAGTTGATTGGGTTGGTTAATTCAACCCAATCAGCTATTTTTCAACCAGCTCCAAATAGGAGAGTTTCACACCCATAAGTTAATTTTTTTCAGCCAAATCTCTAAAGTACCCTATACACTCGCATCTCACTTATTTCTCAAGTTTCCAAACATTCCAAAGTATGCACTCTTCTTTCATTGCTTTCATGTGTTGTTAATAAACTATAATAATATTATTATTATACTATTATATTATGTTTTAGTATTAGTACTATTATTTATTATTATTATTATTATTATTATTATATGTTCTATTTTTTTATTTAAGTTATAAATTTAATTTTCGTACAATTAAATATCTAAAATCTAAATTCTTATAAGTATATTCATTGAAATACTAAAATATATAATATTTATATTCTTACATTTTTTTAAAGGCATATCCTTATAAATCATTTTATACTTAAACAACTAATTTTATCAAACATTTTTAACAAACAGCTAATGCAATCCGTTGATCAAACCAGCTGATATAATCAGCTATCAGTTAACAGCTAATAGAATCAGCTATCAGCTGATTGTCAAACAGGACCATATTCTCTTTAATTTAGAGTAGGATTAGATATTTGATGGATATATTAAACAAAAAGTTACAACAAGTTAGGTACTATTCCAAGATATTGAGATAAGTTTAGGTCATAATATTATGATAAATTTAAGTTTAACTTTTTTTTTTTAAAAAGGACATTTTTTAAGAGAGGTTTTATTATACATTTATAAACTATTCTTTAATTGCTCAAACTGGAATTCTTGACATGTACCTCTTCAATCCTCCAGCAGACAAGGTGGCCATGATAGGAGGTATACTGATTCGATTGACAGGCAACCATAACTACGAAAACGCAGTAGTTGACTAGCATACGTACATTTATGCTAAAACCATAAATTTTAAAGTGGCCAACTCGAAAGTAGCTAGATAGATATCTAGCTAGACACCAAACAAGTGATTTGTGCCAATCAATTAAGGCGTACCCTTCGAGATTTATTGTGACAAGTGCTCTTCTCTTCAACGTTATAGCATATCATTTTCTTCTGTTTTCATAATCATAAAATTCTACCATTTGATTCCTCCAAATGAAGGTGTGTAAGGTTAAGTAGATTGGTATATTTTCATTGTTAAATCTTTATCAACGTTAGTTACATTCCATGAACAATTATGATTTAATACTTGTTGTAGATAATTAAACTTGATATCCATCGTGGAGGAGGATTTAGGTTCAAACCTAAAATGACAAAAGAGGGACGAGAAACAGATTCATTTAGTAAAGATATTGATCACATTACCCCTGTAGAGTTCATGTTTTTGGGAAACCAACTTGGGTATGGAAAGGTTTGAATATTTTCATACATCGAGTTGCTTGAGGGTGGAACTAGGGAAGCTCAAAAACGTTTAGCTAGTGAGGGAGTTGACTAAGAATATGAAGTAGAGGAAATGGATTTGCAACTTGTTCATCCATCGAGGAGGCTTGCTGTACTCACGATGATACTTCTTTCAATTTAATCCGAATGATCACATTTTGTTAAATGATACTTCTTGCAATTTATAGCTTATCCAGACTAACTTCCTCTTTTCAGTCTAACCATATTAAGAAGGTTCCGTGTATTGACTAAGAAATGAGATACACATAAGTACTTCCAGACAGTTGTTGGTCGTTGGATGTTTGGTATATGTATATCCAACCACCAACTCCCAGTTTCTGTAATAACTTAACGTACGATTCTTAGTCAGTCTTCTTTTTGTTCAAGTAAAGGGACCAAAAAAATACACAAGCAACACTATCTTACCCCAATTTTTTAAAATTTTGAATTAATATAATGTAATTTTTATTCCAATTTGAAATGCAGGATTGACAGAATTGAAAGTAGGTGGTGAACTAGTAGTTCATGACAAAGTTGTTGTGTGAACTCAATCTCATTATTATGAATACAATACGTGTATCATTTGCTTCCACGAAATGTATGGGCTTCAGAACCTTCATCAATTGTCGATCATATAACAACTATAAAATAAATCCCAAGAAACAAATTCCACCCAGTTTTTCTCCAAAACCATCGTTATAACTCATAAAACTCATCACCGACCCTGTACACTCCATATAAGTAAAGATGAAACTAGCCACAAAAGAAGGTAGCTAGAGCTAACTGTGTTTCAACTGTTTTTTTTATAACACTTCATAAATCAAGCAAACAACTCGGAATGGATTCGTATCACGAATTATATAATGTTTTGGTGGACTTGAGAATGTCACCTTGTAATTGTTTGTTCTTCTCCATCTAGTCAAGCAACGGTTTTTTGCAAGTTTGAAGTGTTGTCCAAGTGAAAATACTCGTATATATTTTGTGTAAATTTGCTTGTATCGAACGTTATAAAACTTAAGCAAGTTGAGATTAATTTCATTTGTATGTGGAAGGTAGGTTTAGGTCGATATCTTGGGTAACCTATTGTGAGAATAGTTTGATATATTGCTTTGAGTATATTAATTTCGAGCATGAAGTATTAGGTTGCCAGAATGATGATCTCGGTTACCTCCAATTGCTACGTACGAGACATAAATTAAGGAGAAGTAGGGCAGGTCCGACCCTAGGCAAGGGCAGATAGAGCATCTCTTTTACTTCTTTTATTCTTTATAAGAGCTCACTCTTGATTATCATAAAGAAAGAAAAAAGTCAGGATCAGTCCTGAAATAGGGACAAAGAGTTCCATTTATTTCATTTATATTAATACATTTTCATATATTTCTTAAAATTATGCATTGTAATTAATAATTATACATATAATTTTTTTAATAATTCTTAAATTTGTTCACTCATATATGTGCAATTTATATTACTGAAGATGTTAGGTGACCATTTCACCACAATAACTTAAGCTGTTGTGTGAGACCAACTCAATTGATTTTATATATTCTCTAACATACCCCCTCAAGTGAAAGTCCTTTGAGCTTAAAACTTGCATAGGCTTACTTTTTCTTATACTTAATTTAATTAGAATAGGTGGTGGTAGGATTCGAACTCATGACCGTTTGGTCATAGAGACTCTGATACCATATTAGGTAACCATTTCACCACAATAGCTTAAGCTGTTGTGTGAGGCCAACTCAATTGATTTTATATATTCACTAACAGAAGAGAGTCAAATGTTTTCATGCAAGTTTAAATTGTTGCTCTTATTATAATACATATTATTAAACTCTTATTGGTAATTTATATTTTTATTATATATTAAAAAATATTATTAATACTTATATTTAGTAAATAGTATACATGTTATATAATAATTAGAAGTGTATAAGAAATCGTTAAGTATTGAAACGCCTACAAGCCATGACTCGACTGAATCTTCTGTTCGAGTCCAAGAGGCACATAAGCAATTTTGAAAAAGGCCCAAAATACGAAACAAAATCGGGCCAGACCTTGGACAAACCCATCCTCAAACCCATCACTTATGTTTGACCTCGAAGCAAAAGAGGGTGCTTTTCCTAATCCTTTCTTAAGCTTTGACTTTACATAATTAATCACTTATTTATGTAAGATGACAATTTTATATTTTTTGAAATTTATTAATAAAATTTAAATATAATTTATATTGACAATAATTTTTATTAGCATATTTTAAAAAATATGAAAATTATGTAAAAATTAAAATTTGTTGAATCTTTTACAACAAAAACAATAATAAGAAATACCGCCGACTAATAGAGAAATTATTTACAAATGATTTACATAATTTGTTAAATTTTTTATTGATTAAAAATCACTTTTGAATATTTTGATTAAACGGGTCTATTGAAAATAGTCTCTCTATTATGTTAAGGTAAGTCTGCGTACTAACGGACCTTTCAAATCTTATTTTACCGCTTAAATTCGGGCATGATGACTAATGATAAATTAAATTTTAAATTATATTTTTACTTTAAAGATTTATATGCTATGGGCCATGAGAAACTGTACGTTATATTGTCTATGTTCACACAACAAACAAAACGACTCTCGTCTGTTCATATAATGCCTTAACAACCCACAAAGCCCTGAGCCCTTTTCGGCGGTGAGGGCTTTGACATGGGATTCAAGAAGGCAGAGACATTGTTGGAGGATTAAGGCCGGAGGCTGTGCGGTGGTCGACGGTGGACTCGCCACGCAGCTAGAGAGACATGGCGCTTCCTTCAATGACTCTCTCTGGAGCGCTCTTTATCTGATCAAAAACCCTCTTCTCATCAAAAAGGTCTCTTCTTTTCGCTGCTCCTCACATTTTGATGGGTCTTTGAATTGAGATTCTTTTGCAAGATTTTGACTTGTTTAATCTTTTCGAAGGTGCACTCGGAATATCTAGAGGCTGGTGCTGATATTTTGGTTACTTCATCTTACCAGGTCTGTTGGCGTATAAAAGAAGTTTTCTTTTATTTTTCCCCCAACAAATTTTGTTAGTTTCCCTAGAAATTTTCATGAGATCTCTCAATTTTGTTGGTGGGCAATGTATGATCCTGAAAGGAAAGAGATCAAAATCTTAACTTTTTATTGAACTAATGTATCTCTGAAACTTTTCCTGCGGTGCATTTAGCTTTGCATCATGTAGCCTTTTTTACTTTTATGTTCATAGGCCACTCTTCCTGGATTTCTCTCCAAGGGGCTATCTACTGAAGAAGGAGAATTGTTATTAAAGAAGAGCGTTAAGTTAGCTGTTGAATCTCGTGACGAGTTCTGGGATGCTGTGAAAAGGAGTCCTGAACATACAACATATAATCGAGCTCTGGTTGCTGCTTCAATTGGAAGCTATGGTGCTTATCTTGCTGATGGGTCAGACTTTCAGAGTACAGGTACTTTATTCGTTCTTTGAAATTATATGTTCGATCGAAAAAGTTTCGTGACCGGCGATTGTTACCGAACTGATATTGATTGTATAGAAAATGTGTTTGGTTTCAGTGGGAATTATGGACCAAATGTGAGTCTAGAAAAACTGAAGGATTTTCATCGACGTAGACTGCAAGTTCTTGTTGAAGCAGGTCCAGATTTGCTGGCATTTGAGACGATTCCTAATAAACTTGAAGCTCAGGTTCTGATTTCTACGTTTCTGTTTTGAAGTGTAACAAAGTTTTTGAGTAGGTTTTAATCTCTGAACTGAATCTGGATATGAAACTACAGGCCTGTGTTGAGTTGCTTGAAGAAGAAAATGTTAAAATCCCATCTTGGATTTGCTTCAGCTCTATGGATGGTGTCAATGCTCCTTCAGGAGAGAGTTTCATGGAATGTCTCGACACAATCAATAGAACTAACAAAGTAAACGCAGTAGGAATCAATTGTGCACCACCCCATTTCGTTGAAGGTCTCATCTGCCAATTTAAAGAGGTTAAAAAAAAAACACTGATTCAAGCTTCTTTAAAAACACACAAACATAATTCTAATCTCTTCCTGATCTGGATTATCTGCAACAGTTGACTGAAAAGTTGATAGTTGTTTATCCAAATAGCGGTGAGGTGTGGGATGGCAGAGCTAAAAAGTGGCTGGTAAGTGCGATTTTCATTGACAAGTTTGTGGCCTTGTTCATTGAAGTTTTCTGAAATTTTCGTTGACAGCCATCGACATGTTTTGACGATGATAAGATCGAGTTGTTTGCAACAAGATGGCATGATCTTGGAGCTAGCCTTATTGGAGGTTGTTGCAGAACAACACCTTCCACTATTCAAGCCATGTCGAAAATCCTGAAAGGAAAATCTTCCAACAAGCCTGGAAACTTTTCACCTGTTGACAGATAGATACCTACCTATTTTTCCTACAGTTTTTACTGATAACTAATCTGAAATGTTCACATCATTCATATAATCATATTGCATTAAAGTTTATTCAATCGAACTCAGAATCGAGCTATTTATAGTCAAGCCTACAAATGAAGT
Source organism: Erythroxylum cataractarum (assembly GCA_024703695.1). Lineage (NCBI taxonomy): Eukaryota > Viridiplantae > Streptophyta > Magnoliopsida > Malpighiales > Erythroxylaceae > Erythroxylum > Erythroxylum cataractarum. The sequence continues at coordinate 286,093 of JANJEY010000001.1, read as the reverse complement.
CACAAAAGGGGTGGTTTGGTTAGCTAGACTGATAGAGGATTAACGTCGTTCGTTTCAAAGTTGGTCTACTCGGAAGTACTCTCCTTGTCTTTGTCTCATCTTAGGGGTTATCGGTCCATGTACGTTAGTCCTTCAGCCCAATTTATGTGTCTCAATCACTTTGAGCCCTTCTGATCAACTTTTTGATGTCACTTTTTGTTAGATATTTACAAAATGATTAAACTCAATTAGCTTTATGATTAATGGTAAAAATTAAAGAATTAAATCAGTTAATGATTCAAATTTGATTTTTAAATTAGATCTCAAAAATAAAGAAGTAGGATTTTATTTAAATAAAACATTTAAAAATATTCGCTTCAAATCAACTTAATAAAATAACTTATAATTATTTTTATTTACAATCATAATTCACTAATTGTTCTAGATAAATTAATGTTTATATAAAGGTCATATTCTGATTGATTAAAATTATAAAATTATATTTATTTATCTAATTTAATTTAATGATAAATTAGAATTAATTCATGTAGTACTATAAAATTATATTTTAAACGATTCTTATTTAGTAAATGATTCAATAATATATATTTACAATCCTACAAAATTAAGATAATACAAATTATGAATTAAGCTTAATTTTAAAAATTTTATAATACTATAAAATTGTATTTAAAAATAAAACTCATTTTATGGATCGAATGGGATATAAACTTGTTTTTTAATATAAATTTTAATTAGGTGGTGTTTGGTTTGAGGGTTTGGGAATGAAAGAATGAAATAATAGTAAAAAATAGTGTTTGCTTTGGGGTTTTCAATTCCAAGGGAATGGATTTATTCCATTAAATTTGAGAATCCACTAAACCCCCCAAAAGGGTGGGTATCAAGTTTTCATTCCAATCTAGTAGTTACTATTTATACCCCTTCCTCACATAAGCAATTTTTATTCTTACTCATCACTCATTATCATCATCTTTATTATTATTATTATTATTATTATTATTAT
>JANJEY010000001.1:261759-272217 GCA_024703695.1 Erythroxylum cataractarum | reverse complement strand
ATATATATATATAATAGAAAAGTAATAGACTAATAGGTATCATCGTCACACTCAGTGAGTACTTAAATTGCAAATTTGGAGTTTGTACATTAAATAATTGATAGTAAGGTCCCCACAGGAACATGGGTAGTCATATCTAAGATTTCAAATGACCCAAAAACAACCCGACAATCCACTTAATAACTTTGTCTATATATGCAATTAAAAACACTAAACTTTGCGCTAGAAAGACCGATCAATCAACATCCATACGAAATATGGATCTGATCCTTTGATCTAATGAAAAAGCCATTTGTTCTTTGTTCTTCCTCAATAGCAATAATAATAAACATCAAGATTACGCTCAATCTTCAAGGTATGAAGTTTGTTTTTTGTGTAGTCCTTCTACTTCTGTTTATTTTCCACCCTACTAAGTTTTGTGTAAAAATTTTGAATTATACATTTAAAAAATTATTATAAAATAAGTATAATATATATTCAAATGCAATTAGTCATAAAAGAAAACGTGAGTGAAGACTAACATAAGGACTCGTGAGTCGTGACTTGTCTAGTTACGTAGATGGTTAGATATTCAAAGTCCAGGGGCCATTTTCTGGCAGTTCTTAGATTTGTTGGGTTTTAAAGCCCATGAAGGAAAAAAAACAAGAAGAAAAGAACAATCCCTTCAATTGACAAGTTCCTCATAAGCAATTCCATGTTCACGTATGAATTTTATACAACTGTTTTAAGTTTCTGGTGCTTTATCTCGTGCTCTTTGGTCTGCAATGCCTGAAATGATTCCTGAAGATTGGATCAGTCCCTCCAGTTTTTTTGGATTTCACTTAAGTAGATTATTTTCCTGGAAAATCCTGACGTGATGGAAAATTAGCATTCACGGCAGCTTCTGATCTTTGCATTTTCTTTATCCAATCAATTTTGTTTCCTTTTGTCAACAACAACAAAGAATAAGCTAAGGTCTATTTGTTTTCTTTTTTTTCTGCCTTCTATTTTTGTTTTTAAATTTAGTAAAAAAATTGATTTTTAAGTTTTTAATTTATATTTTTAATTGAGGTTTCTTCTGATTTTCAAAAATTACGAAAAGAATTTTTTGAAAGTATAATGACAATGGAATGTGTATAAATACATTAGTTTATTAAAGTGATAATTCTTATCAAATCAGATAATATTTTTATTGAAATCTTGTATTTAAAATTTATATCTACAAATTAATTTGTGATTTTTCATATTAAAAATCTTAATAAACCATCCTTTCATATTGATTTAAGATATTAATTTGTACTATCTGATAATAACCTAAATGTCTAAGTCCAGCATGCCATATTTCCGCATTATCCATCGAACCCCGTTATGTTTTTCCAAAAATAATATGAAGTTTTGCCCGAAATCAGTAGTAATTACTAAAAGTAAGTTCTAAATCTTCAATTTGTTTACGAAAAAGGAAAAATAATTTGGGCACTTGAGCAAATTCATGCCGTTGGATTTTAGAATTGGTAAATCATTGTTATTAAACAAGGAAGTACTATAGGACATATGCATGGAAGTGTGAGCTCTAAGCACATTACACATTGAAATCGACACCCTTAAACAAGAACAGTGAATTCATAAGCTCGAGTGAACTCCATGAACTTATAAGTTATCAAGTGTGAAGTGCTGATGCTCTAACTGCATTCATCATAAGCAAGGACTAGTCTCTTGAATTCTAACCAATTCAACTATTACCTATATCAATGTATATATGTTGGTTCAAGATGGCTACTATATGAAGTTACCTTCATAGTTTCATACACGTAAAACCTGGGTAGCTCCTGATATATATTAACTAAGAACCAGTAGACGCATTGGTAAGCTAAATTGTCTTTCATGAGAGGAATTGTCAGGAGAGAGTCAATTTGATTCCAAATCCAAATTGCTATCGGACAAACAAAATCTCTCAGCTTTTTTAACTTCTTCCGCCGCACAATACGTGGCCGTTTCTCGCATTGGTTTCTCTGCAGTTTTATTTCCAAATACCAAAATTTGAAGCTTTCACCAGAATACGAGAGACCCTTTTCTTGTTACTCAACGATAGATACAAAACACATGTAATTTTTAGTTTTGTATGTACAATCCAACGAGTACCCAGGAAAGTAATCAGCATTTTAGTACCTAAAAATCGATAATAACTTGTCTTCATGCACTTTTTCCATACTAGGGACAAAAAGCTAACTGGACGTTGCTTGTACAAAATGTCCTCAAGTCTACTATATTTTACTGTTCTACAAGGACTAGAGTCCATCTAACATTCAACTACTTCTACTTTTATATACGCATATTTAAACCATTTATGAAATCTCTGTGTTGATATATGGCTGTTACGTCTGCAAATCCCATTTCTTGCTTTTGTATCTTTTATCAGAATTACCACAATGTCCTTGCTCTCTTTTGTGTTTAGTTATAACCTAGTTATAAGCTTCATTGTCTAAATCGAATCTTGCTGGAGTCAACGAATCTGGCACATGTAAAATGTCAATAGATTTGACGGGTCAGATTTGGGTTGGATTGATGAGAGAGTATGTGAATTATTGAGAAATATAGATGATTTACTCATTGTTGAAGAATGAACTAAGATGAGATAAAAATTGAAGAAGAGGGTACTTTCCAAGTGAAGCAAAAGCAATTAGAAGAAAAAAATATCTGAAAATGAAAACTGCAGAGTGCAGACTCAACACTAATTAAAGCCGTAACACTTTTTAACCAGAAAGTTCTGAGTCCCAAAGCCAAAAAGCTTACTCATTGCATTGATTCTGTCACTAAAAAGGCTCTCTTCTTTCTCTGGCAGCGGATTAAAAAGGAAACAAAAAAAGGAACAGAAACATGAATGAATCTCTGCAATTACATTGCTTTGTCACGCTCTCTTTCACTTCTCATCTTCTGCTTCTGTTTCAGTCAGTAATAAGATACAAAGGACTTTATAAGATCCAAAGTGTAATAAAGAGATTCAATTCGAGCAACACAAAATCCCTGTGTAATCACTATAACAGCAAAATTTCCCAGCTTCTATACACATCAAGATAGTTCATTTCTTGATCCTTCATGATAACTGATGTTAAAGAGGGGACTGGAAGACACCAAAATACCCCAGTTTTTCCCTCTGAGACTGCCAAAAAAGCCAATCCTAGCACGAATGATGAAGAGAAAAACGTGGGTATTTTGGACAAGATTCAAGACAAGTACCAAAAAGAAGTAAAGTGAAAATCTTTTGAAAGTAATTCTACTAATTGTGGAGAGGATCTGGACAACTGGGCACTGTTCTTTTGCTGTCTTCTAATCCTTTTTCATCAGTCTTGTTGAAACTATAACCCTTCCCTTTGAAGTAATGACGAAAGATGTCTTCTTTTCGCACATTTTCAGTGACGATATTCGTGTTTTTGAGCTCTGACTTGCCACTTTCACTCAACACCCTTATAGCTCCTACTTCACAGTGAGGACACACCCAAACCTGCAACAAAATGAAGACCAGAACCACCACCAAAGAAGAAGAGTAGACGAGTCTGGTTGAGCTGCCAAACGACATAATACTCGCTTAAATAGCCACATAAATTGAAAACTATCACAACCCCACCACCACACCCAACTCCACAAACTTCAAATCAGTTATGTACAACTACATACACACACACAAATCTATCTACGAAACCCTCCTCGATCTCCCGGAATAATCGCTCTGACCACTTCTGTTATAAATTGCTACCTCAAATGACCTGGCTATCTTCTTCTGTTGTGTTGTGTACAAACTAAAAAGTGAAGAAGAGAAGAGAAGAGAAGAAGAGAGACGGCTGTTTTAGGTAATGAGAAGGAGAAAGTATGATTGATAGATGTAGGACTCATGCACTCTTTCACAATGGCCCCACGTGATAGAGAAAATCAATGGCAGACTCTGAATCAACATCCCTCTTACAAGTCTATATATATATATATATATATATATATGTCTGTATGTATATGTTTAAGAGTGTTTCGTCAAACAGATATCGACATTATTATGTGATTATGTCCCATGCCCATAATCTGATGGAGTACTGTTAGATATCTACAGCTAAGTTACATTCATTGGTTCACAACGTTAATAAGATGTCCGTTTCTGACTGAAACCTAATAATGTCGGTCACTAATAATATTTGTAACTCTGTAATACCTCTGTGTGTGTACGTCTGAAGAAATGGAAAAAAAAAAAGAGCTTAGACCGGGAATCTCGCGGCTGTTGTTGGGGACAATGGTCGTGTTTCGCGTAGGTTAAACCAAATCCATGTCTCAAAACTTAAAACCCTTTGTCCGTACGGTTTTTATGTATAGGAAACTCTGGTGTGAATATGAAAAATTATAGGATTCTCCATTTCTAAGTTGTTGTCAAATGAAAAAATGATTGAGAAATGGAAAAGCAAGACTTGGACTTGGACTTGGTTAAACCAATTAATTACTCAGTTAAACATGAAAATCAAGGACGGCGGTTTGAAATTTTCCTAACACTAGCTTGACTTTGAACTACGTTGCTTTTGACCATAGGATTAATTAATTAAGCATGATTTATTAGAAAATGAGATGCCAAAATAACCCTAGAACTCAAAGGTCAAAGGTTATGATATACATACGAAGATATGTGCTATATAGCTGACTTTGCATTCGTCGGACAGTCGTACTCATGAGGTCATGAGTGACTGATAAGTGATTAAGACTTAAATACATCCATTATTGTATTAAAATAAGTAACTCTCACTTACTTCCGGACCAAATGCACCACAAAAGAGCTTCGTGATGATTGCGTAATCACCTAGCTAGTTTGTTGTTTGTGTTTGATAAGTGACCATTTTATTACAATAGCTTAAGCTGTTGTGTGAGGTCAATTCAATTGATTTATATATTCTCTAACACACTCCCTCAAATAAAAATTCTTTGGACTTGAAACTTGTAAAGACTTACTTTACCTTGTGTTTAATTTACTTAGAATAGGTGGGTGGTAGAATTCGAACTCATGATTATTTGGTTATAGAGGCTTGATATCATGTTAAGCGACGATTTTATCACAATAACTTAAGCTGTTGTATAAGGTCAACTCAATTAGTTTTATAGATTCTCTAACAGTGTTTTAACCTCTAAATCCTCAAAATGGGATTTTTTTGGGGAACATTTTTAAGTTATAGAACTAAAAATTTATTGCATAAAAGGAAGTTTTTGGAGGTGAATTTGTTTGGTACTCGAGTTATGTGAAGACAAAAAGTCAGCTTGATATGCCCCTCTCGTATCGAACTCTGCCCAAGATTGGACAATCACGTAACACAAAGTATACTTGCACAGCGTAATTTTATTTACTTAATCCTGATTTCTCTTTTTTTTTTTAAATAAAGAACAGAAAAATACAATTAAATTTATAAATTAAATTTCTATTTTTTTTTCCTCCTCTGCCATTTTTCTCACGAGGCAATGTTTAATTGTTTATTATGCCAACTGGGACAGCTAAGTATATAAATGGACGCTCTCCAACTTAATACTTCACATACACATATTTATCAGAAAAGAACAGATGGAAGTAATTAACATCCCAACCACCCATTGCATCATATTCATAAAATAGAAGCATGGGACGGTATGCATGTCGATTTCAGTCACGTCGTGCAATGAATGAGTCTGTAAATTGTAATACTGATTCGAATTCGATTAAATTTTAACTTAAACTCGAGTTATTCAATCTAATTTACAGCGAAACAAAAAGCTATAACAAAATTGTAGAGCACGAGCGTAAACACAGGAAGCATTGCTTAACTAATTCTGGTAAGGCTTCTGTTCTTCCCATGATTTGGTTTCAATGTCTAAAATTTTCTCATCGGGAAAAGAAAATGGTCCATCTGGTTGGGAGGTGTACGTTGAGAAAATTACAAATGGAAGAGTACGAATGACGTATTTTTGTGGTCGATTTAAGGAAATGTCATGTCCCGGAAAACCAGCCAATTGATGACACTATGCGTGAACAGTACTTGTTAAACATCTCAATTTCCGTACTGTAAAGTTCCAATAATTCATATCTGCTATACAGATCATAAAATCTTCCATCATACCAAGAAGATTGCAGAAGAGAAGTTTGCGACTTAGATTCATCCTTAAAACCTAGTTTTGAATTTGATAGCTAGCTATTTCCTTAAAATACATAAAATTAAACAAAAAAATAAACATCCCATCAAGATTAAAGATGATATATCGCAATCACTATTTCAGTTAAAGAATAAACCAGGGATTTATCTCTTCTGCCTATTGCTGACACCAAATGGTAAGAAACAAAAAAGATAAAGCAAAGATTTTACCATCATTTTTTCTTTTTAAAGTGTGCTCTATCTCTATTCAAGTCTGGTCTACTCCCAGAAGAGCACAACAAAAAAAGTGGGTTTTGTTTTTGGTATTGTCCCTCACTGAAAACAACTAAAATATTGACACCAAACTCAAGTTTTGGCTAATCTGATCCTCTGCAGTCATAAAGTGAAAAACTTTAAACCTTGTGCTTGGACTTTGTACACTACCTTGTTGTCCTTTCACTATTCGCAATTTGCTTCATTCAGACACTACTTAATAAAACCCTATCTAGGTCTGTCGTCTTATAACACAATTTGCTCTCTTTTCCTCTCCTATTCCCCATGAATAAATATTATTTATTGAGGTCAACAAAATGTGCTGATACAGATACTCATGCCCCAAGTTGGAGGGTTAATGAAATGAAACCGTTTGTAAATGGCATTTGAGTATATTTAAGTGGTCCATCGACTGAGTTGAACAGTTGCAGGTTGCAGGAAAGCCAATTATATCATTGGCCTATGGAGTGATAATGACACGGAGTGTGTGCGTGTGTGCGACGCTCTCTGTGCATCCACTCCACTCAAACTCAACCCTGGAAGTCAAACAAGAATGGTTAGGTAATTTACATAGGTAAGTGGAAACAGGTCATATCGCCAGTGTCTGTAGCTATGCTATTTTAGCCCGGGGAGGCTTTGGTGTTGTGGTCGTTAATGTACACGAAAAATGTTTCTGAAAGTATTTATAAAAAATAATAACAACACTTAAATACACATTCCATTGAGGTTGATCTCGGGACCCAACTGCTTGCCGACATTGAAAACCAGATGAGTCCAGATGAGGAGGACATGAACATGTGATGGGAATCAAGTTCTTGTTTTTTTTTTTTTTTTACCCCCCTCTCTTTTGAAATGTCAGGTCTTCTTAGGATAGGGTATCGATCAAGAAGCTTTTATTTTCTGATGGAATGTAACATTAGAATGCAACAATGCCTCCCCACTTGTATATAGAAAATTATAAAGTAATAATATAGAATTAGAATATTACTATATCGATGTTGTAATAAAATGAAAGTAAGTATAATAGAAAAATTAAAGTTGATGAGTCTAGAAACGATACATGTATATCATAGTTAAGAAACAATTAATTTTAATTCACTTAAACTAATTAAATATATGTTCTATACTTATGAATTTGAATGTCTTGATGATACAAATATGAAGAATCTTAAATTTATGTATCATTTAGATTACCATAAAATAAAACAAATATGAATTTTTATTCTCGAAAGATAGGTCAATTTTGAAGAACAATAATTTTTTATTAACACCGAGTTACAGTGCTAATAAGTATTAAAATTATTGTCAAAGAGGGTGAGTCTTAAATTAACAAATAAAATTATTTTTTTGTGCCAATTTCTTTGTAAAACTATAAAAGGAAGGCTGCGTACAGAATAATTTTCTCCAAAACACTTCAAAGTGGAGAGTGTTGAGTGTAATTTGGTCATTTGTTAACCTTATGAAAGTCTGGGAATTTTGGTTCTCGATTAACTAAAACAGATTTGGTAAGAATATGTGACGGAGTTAAAGATTAAGGTAGAAGCAAGATCACAGTCGTATAATGTGCTTATTTAGATGTGATGTCTCCTATTGCTATAAGAGTACAGGCTCCAGTACTTGGGTTATTGGATATATGGATAAAGCTTCCCAGCAGGCTTTCGAGTCCAGTTCTATCTTACAAGACCATGTTGTATTTTACTAACTCTCAAAGTACAGTGCATCAGTTTCAATGCCTGAAAGCCTCCTGGTTTTAAAGCCAATCACACATCAAGAACATTTCCAAATTTCATATCAAAATTGGAAACTACATTATCGAGCTTCTGTCATTTCAAGTTTCCAAGTTAGTACAACAAAGTATTCGAGATTCAAGTAAAGATAGATTGAAACCACAAGTTTCTTCTTTGTTTTCTTCTTGTCTTGATTCCTTATTTCAATTTGAACTCCGTCTAGCTCAGAACCAAGATCCTTCCGCACAAGAGTTCGTGATTCACTGAAACAAAGAGTTTAACATCAAAACAACAAAGTCTGATGAGATATATATAGACTAAGATTAATACTTCATCTTCTTCTGCTGCTTCTTCTTCTTCCTCCTGCAAGAAAAAGAAAAGTACGAGAAGTAGAACTCATGTAAACAACAAAATGCCATTCAATACCTTTCTGGTTCATATCATTCATTTGGTATCTGATTGATACTCTTCAAGTTCCAAATATCTTCATCCCAAGCAACATCACCGAACATTTCACCATAAGCCTCACCAACATACTCTACATCCCACATTGGCAACCAAGTAGATCCCCAAGACATTTGCTCGTCCACAATATCACTTGCCAACCATTTCAGCTCCTCCCAATTATCTAACACCAACTCCTCCACCGGACTGGTTGATTCACCACAATAACTCTTCCTTTCCTCCGCCTTCTCAACTACCCTCTTGATCTTCCTTTTTGGGATTGCCTTCTTTGTTGTTGTTGTTGTTTTGCCAGCTTCAGCTTTTGTAGGTCCAATAACAGAATCCAAATTTCTTTGCCTCTTCATTTTCTTGATATGATAGAATAAAGGGTTGATCCCTATTTATGCCAAGAACAAGAGAATGTTGGCTGCGTGAATGAGACGGTAAGGAGGTTGAACAACAAAAGTATTTATACAAAGAGGGATAAAGTAGGAGCATTGGAATTTGGACTTGTAGGGCTGGTCCTGATTCAATGAGCGGGTTGTGAATTTTTGTGATCTCACATTCACACGTCATTCTCTTGTTATTTCAGGAGAAGAAACAAACAATTTTTGACACTTAAAAAGGGGCATCTTTACCAATTTGGACCAGTATTTCTATGCATGGCCTCGTTCATTGAATGTCAAGCGAGTACATTAGTAATTTTAGACAAAAGATAAAGAAGAATGTGTTTTTTTCCCCCCTCCACATGGTAAGAGGTAATATTTCACTTCCTGAAGTTATTGACAACTTCAATGAATTCGCATGTAAGGGGCAATCGTCAGCAACTGGTCTCACAGGTTTTTGCTTTGTTCCAAGAGTTAGGGGCGGCTTTTCAGGAAGTTAAGTGGTGTTTTGGCCACCCGTTGATGACTCAACACCGCTTGTTGTGTCAGTATTGGCCACCAATGTCACAGCCACCAGCCACCAGCCAACCGCGGGTTTCTTGGACCACCGTCTTACTCAACTTGATCTCATTGCTTTTGATCGGCCTTTTGTTCACTAAAAGAAAAATATAATTTAGAAGCGAAATTTACCGACAAAATTTGTACATATTTCGTCGGTAAACTTATTTAGCGACGGAATTTATTCACGAAAAAAAGCGTCGGAGATATGACCGTTAGTAAATTTGACGACGGAAATTTTTCGTTGATAAATTTACCGACAGAATTACGGATGGTAAAAATTTTCGTCGGTAAATTTACCGACGTTTATTTTGTTCACTCAATAAATTCTTCTGTCAGAAAATTACCAACGGATTTTGTAATTCTGTCGGTAATTAACAACAAAATTTTTTCTATCGGTAAAATCCAATATATTTACCAACGAAATTTTTCCTGTCGGTAAATTTGCTTAAAACTATTTTTTAAAATTTACATGCAAAATGATTAGTTTCTCTGGAAGTGACCATGGAGAGAACTTCATTATTTCAAATAAAAGAATTAAAATATTAAAATCCATACTAAAACATAACTGAAAAATAAAAAACTTAAATCATTTTTTCAAATAACAAACATTTCATCAAACACCTTATCTGCATCAGAAATTTATCTTAACATCACAACTAAAATCACGTCTTGTCCATTCTATCACTAACATTTATACCTTAACAGTTATTTTTCAATAATAAAATACACAAATAAATGAAAGTAATAAATACTCAAATTAATTTTCATCTAATATATGAAAAAACGTATGACAGTAGTTGCAAAAATATCTCTACCGGAGGACATGATGACAATAGTCGGAGAAGACAACGTCGTCAAGCAGAAAAGGAGTCCACAACAGAGAAATGAGCTCCAAAAAAACCGAAGAGAAGATGTAGGAAGAAGGAAGAAGAAGAAAGGAAAAAGAAGATAGAAGTATGAGGGAGA
>JANJEY010000001.1:218903-230573 GCA_024703695.1 Erythroxylum cataractarum | reverse complement strand
GATCTAGAATCTTCTTCTCTCTTCTTCGGTTTTTCCTTCCTCACCTCTCCTCGCCGCTACTTCTCCCTCCTCGAATCTTGTCTCGCCGTCCCCTCCTCGCCGTCGACGTGTTCTCCTCGTCCTTCGTCTTCGACCGTGGTCTGTTCTCCAGTCCCTCAGTTCAGCACGCTCCTCCTCGTCGCCGCCTTCGCTCGTCCTCGTTCTCGTCGTCACCAATCGCTCCTCCTCGTCACTGGCACAACCAGCTTACCTCCGCCGGAGCACAGGACGACGTCGACCCAGATTGACACCGAAAACCTGATAATTTTTTGGGTGTGTTTTATTGATTTTGGTTCATTTTTCATGCATGTTTTGACGATGATTACTTCTATGATTGTGTTGATTGTTGGAATATGATAGATTGGAGGTGAAAAATTGGTGTTATTGTGTTGAATTTGGGGGAAATTTTGGTAGTAGATTATGGTAGGAATGGAAATACATTATTTGGTAGCAATGCATGTAGAACAATCCCTGTAAACAAGTTTAATACCTACCTATGTGCTTATGTGCAACTATGAGAGAAAACATTACATGCAACATACTGAAATTAACCTAACTTCTGCTTTCTAGCAAGAATTGGAGGTGACATTTTAGCCATTGAAAAGCTGCTTGAATCTCACCCAAATTCAGGTGTGAAGTTACAACGTAGGCTTTAAAGTGCGTTTTTCAAAGGAACCTCTGTTTGTTTGAGTTTATATTAGTAGAGTTTTTATTAGTAGAGCTCTTTTTATTTTTTTGGAAAACTTTCCTAATAAACCAGTTACTGTTTGACTATTATTTAAAAAAGAGTTTTTTTAAAGAGTTTCATATAATAGATTATTTGGAAACATAAAAGTATATAAAAAACACTTTTAATTTTAACTATATTGTATTTTGTAATAAAAATTATTTATACATATAAATATTATTTAAAGTATATTAAACAATATGCAAAGCACAATATATTAATTATTATATAATTTTAAACCATATAAGACATAAATGAAATTATATATAACCAAATATTTTATATAGATTATAACATAAGTAAATTAATATAAAAAATAAATATTAAAACATATAAAAAATTAAATAATATTATATAAATCTCGAAATAAATATTCAAATTGAGTAAATAGTTAAATACATAATAAACAAGAATATGAGTTTGTGAGTATGGAAGAAATTATGTGTAAAATATAAAGATAAAAAAGGACTAAAAAAAGACTTATTAATTAATCTAAAAAATTTTAACTAAAAAAGTACATTTTTTTAGAAGCTCTAAAATTGAGTTTCTTAGAAAACTATATTTTAATTGTCAAAAAAGTTAAATCTATTAAAAAAATGTTCTTTTTATTTTATAGTCAAATATTTATTTAAAAAAGAAGACTTTTGTAATGAAAAAAGTTCTTATTAACTTTTTAAAATCTTATCCGAACAGGCTCTTAGTCTTTTTGTACAAATACCCAGTTGTCCATGTATGAAAATTTGACTTTAGGGGCCGTTACATAAAGAGACACTCACCTCCCTATTAATTACCACTTGGACTTATCGTAGGGTAGTAAATGGGAACATATTGAATCTTATTTTGTTTGCACCTTTGGACATGTTTTATCAATAACTATATATATTTAAAAAGAAGTTTACATGGGGATAGCGCGCAACATTGAAAAATTGAAGTGTTTTGAATGCATGTCTTATGTGACATCAGGCTTATGGAAAAAAACAAAAAAAAATCTTTTCTTGCAATCTAAGTGGAAGCAAAAATAATTTATTAAAAAAAAAAAGAAAGAAGGGCATAGGTAGAGATTTTTTCCCCTTTTCTTGTCTATTTTAAGGCAATTTAATTGATTAATGTAAGGTAGAAAAAACAATGTCTATTGAGACAGGAAGCGTTTAAGCACAATTGCTTGCAGTTCCATAACTTCCACTGTACAGTCTGTTTGGTTACCGTCTTCAGCATTTAAAGACAGGACGAGACGGAGCAGGATATGACAGGACAGAATAAAAATTGAAGACTGAAGATGTTTGGTTGCGGTAGACAGAACAAAGATAATTGTCCACGTCTTGAGTACAGAAATGTGTTTGGTTGCCGTCTTCGGAACAAAAAACATTGTTAATGACAGAAATGCTCCTGTAGTGTAATAAGACTTGTTGATGTAATTCAATGTTATTATAATTATTATTGTTATTATTATTATTATTAATATTGTTATTAATATTATTATTGCTGTTGTTATGATTATATTATTAATATTAATATTATAATTATAATTATTATAATTATTATGTTTAATAATAATAATAATAACAATAATAATAATAATAAACATAAACATAATAATAATAATAATAATAATAACAATAACAATAATAATAAACATAATAATAATAATAATAATAATAATAATTATAATTATAATTATAATAAAATTAATAATATTAATACGTAACTATATTAATAGTAATAGCAATAATAAAAATAATATTAATAATGTTAACAAAAATAATACTAGTAATAATAATAATTTTATTAATATTCATATTAATATTAATATCAATATCAATAATAATATTATTAAACATAATAATAATAATAATAATAATAATAATAATAATAATAATAATAATAATAATAATAATAATAATAATAATAGTTCAACGTTAAATTCTCCGTTAATACGAATGATGCAGTGAGCTATATCCTATTAATATTTTTTCATATAATATGTATAAATTTTATTATTTAATAAATTAAAATATCTATAATTATAGTATGACACATATATAATATATATAATAGTTATATACCAAAAATATTAATTTGATGTGACTCTTTATATTCAAAAACTTAATATTATTGTATTTTTAAATGTAAACTAATATAATAAAATTAAATAAATATTAAAAAATTTAATTAACTCCTTTATTGTATTCTTCTAAATATTTTGAAAACATACGGAGCAAAAGTAAAGACTAAAGTGAATGGTATTATTTTCATTAGGCAAACAACTAATTCAAAAAGTTTTCTTCTTATAAAATTTTTAAAAATTAACTTATTAGAATTAAATAAACTAACTAATAAGTAATTTACTAAAATAATCAATAAAAATCGCCAACTGTTGCAACCAATAAGTTATTTGCCACACGACTCCGTAGATTGCTTTGTATACAGACCTTGTCAGGAAACTCGCAGAAGAACAGTGTCCAAAGGAATTCCCAACACTTATATCTCAAGTAGGTCACGTTGCTTGGCTTGCAGGAGCTATATATGACCAAACCATAAATGTTCCAAGAAGGTAGATTAGATAGCTATGACTGTTTGTGTCATCTCTTGACAACAGAGAGAAAAGAGAGTTTGTTTTCATTGGTCCAAGATGTTGCAGAAGCAAGCACTCGCCATATATAATAATAATTGTAAGAGTGAACACAAAGAACAGTGAAAGGGTCAAAGAGAAAATATAACATTCCATGCAAAAAATAGACTCCAAAAAATTGCAGGAAGTAGAGGAATTGGTTTGAATTTCCAGTTGGAATCTAACTCACAAGTTCTAGTTCGGTTTGTTTCAGAAGCAGTTGGTTAGTACAATTATATCGAACACATACATACCCTTCCAAACCCTCCAATCCCCCTCAACTCGAAGCCAAAGTTGGTGAGAGTGTTCATGAGCTCAAAAAGCTGTTCCAATCTCTGTACATAAACCAAAAACTTCTCTCCTTCCATTGCATGATGACCCCATTTGTCAGTTTGTTAAGTCCCTCTCTTTCTCTTACTCTCTCTGGTTCAAAGCATATCAATACTTTCTTTTTTTTTTTGTCACAAACGTCCATCGAGAGATAGAATTAGAAAGGAAAAACGGGAAAAAAGAACATTTTTAAAATCAAAACCCATCTTGGAATCGACTGATGGAAGTAGTAGGATTATGATCCAAACGTTGATGATGTAATCCGCGTGCTCCTCCTCCTCCTGATGCTGTTGCTGGATAGCTCCTTCCCCAATTCAATCCTTCTTCATGATGACTCAGTGACCCGTCTCTAACATTACTTAGGTCCGATCCCCGACTCGAACCAGGGCCGAAACTGCTATGACCTACCGGAGCACCAATGCAAGTGTAGCTAGTAGAATCTGTGGTGGCCATGCTGTTAAAGGTCATGTTTTGGGAGGTGTTGTTAAGGACATGGCCAATGTAATAATCGTTAAAAGGTTGCTGTGTATAATGTGAGGGATATGGAGATATGCGAGAAGGAGATGTGTAGATATACGGTTGATGTGGTGGTGGTTGTGGTAATAGAGTTGAAGAAGAAGAACCAGAAAATAGTCTTGATGGTGGATAGACTGATCTATAGGGATCTCCATTGATGGCACCTCCAGCTGGAAGGTAGCTTCCTGATGCCATTGTGTGGCAACTGCCAAACAAGATAACATAATGCATGCAATTGGATTACATGTACAGTTAGTTGATAAAGTTTAAGGTTTTTGTTCAAACCAGAAACGGGTTGAAGTAGAGAGGTACTAGATGTAGAGGTTTTAGACATGGGAATGGGAATGTTTGGTTACGTATACGTACCCTAGATGACCTCCATGGCCCAAGTTATTCTCGCTTTTGTAGACTAGTTGACGAGCTTGGTTCAGTGTTTCTGTTTCCCTCTCTGAGCAGCAGCAACAACAACAAAATCAATTCAAATCAAATCATGGGGTAATTCAGAGAAGGTTTCCTCATCCCAAGCAAAAATTTCAGAAATTCCGACTCTAAGTTGCCCTTCCTGAAGATTGACATGACCACGATACTTGCTTTTATGACAGAAGACATATCATTGTTTCAGTAACAGCCTCTGTCCGTTTTATCATTATAAGAAAGTAATTAAAAATCGAAGCTTTACTATTCTTGATCATGATATTAATATAAATATAAATGACTTGCCTTGTCTGTGTCGGTTCATGTGCCCTCCAAGAGCTTGAGATTTACAGAACTTGAGGGAACAAAACCTACACTCGTAGACCTTACCACAGTCATCTTTTCCGTCCTTAGCGCCGTTTTTGTTTTTCTTCAGGCCTGCAACAAAAGTAACCATTTAGAGCTACTTCGATGAGACCATTCTTGGACCCAAAAGCTGAACCCTAGTTATTCAAATCATCATGAGTAAAAAAACATTAAGATAGGTCAGTCATTCACAACCCTCAATCCTGTTCGTGCTTCCTCTCTTAAATAAGCATTTGAAGCCTTGAAAGCTTTGGTGATGAGTTAAGACAAGAAACAACCCAAAAGACGAAACAACAAGGAAAACAAGACATTGCACTCCTAGACTCCATAGCCAACACAACTTAACATGGTGAAAATCGAGATGAAGGAAAAGGGTTCTCTCCCACCAACGGGAAGTTTTAAGATATCTAAATTTTTGCTTGCATACCAGAAGAAGAGCCTTCCTCGAAGACTGGTTTATTACCATCTCTGGAGTAATCCTCCGGCAGGTTGTTAAGGTCTAACGGGTTACTCTCAGGCCTCCTGGACAATCAAAAACAAATGCAGAAGAATAATTAGAAAGAACAGTATACGAAAACATTGAGACACTAAATCAGAAGATAAGCAATGAGTGAGAGGAGGGCTTTGTGGGGAGGGAGAGACCTACATGGTACCGACAGAGAAAGACAGAAAAGAGGAAAAAAAAATTATGCAGTAAACGATCTCTCAGATGGGAAGGTAAGGTAAAAAGCTTTAGAAAATTATAAGACTTCAGTTTGAGACTGCAATATAGAGGCTAGTTTGAGTAAAGGTGGAGATAAAGAGCTTTGAAAGTTCTCTATCAGTTCTTCTGCCAACTCCTGTGGCTGTGGACTCGTATGATTTATCTCTCTCTCTATCTCTTTCTCTCTTTCTCTTTGTCTTTCTCTATATCTCACTTAGGCACACACACATTTACGAAACCCCAAGAACAACAAGAACAACACATAAGGGCAGTGCGGTCTCGTGACTTTAAAGAATGGGGGATGTATGCGGAGAGAGGCTAAGAAGGTGGTTGTGTCATTTAGTTAGGTTTTGAGTGGAAGGGAAAGAAATTAGATGGACGGTGCTTTATTCTCTTTGAGTGAATGAGCTACAACGTCATCATCAACGTCAATCATCAAGCATTGGCCTCGAACTAACATCAATACTCGATCTTGAATGTCTTCTCATTTAGAATTTACCTGAAATAAATGAACATGGAGACTCGCATGAATGCCATACTTATCAACAAATAATATATTTTATTTCTCCTCCCAATTTCACATTTATTTTCCCTTTAGTATACCAATTAAGTAGAAGATATTTTCTCTTTTTGGCAATTCTTAGTGTATTAGATAGCACTTTTGACTATGAATTAATTACATGGAGTAATATTTTTTAGTAATTTTAATGATTACCAGTATTACAATCTTAATGATAATTTGAATTTTTTAAAATCCTTTTTGTAGTGATTTTTACTCTAATATAACATTTTTAAGAGATAACGATTTGGAATCTTTTTAATTTGATGCTCGTTCTTTTAAAGTTTTTTAATTAATCGATTAACCCGTCAAAATCCATACAATCAATCCGAAATATTGCTTTACTGATGTGAATAACATATGGATGAGTTGTTGAATTAAAAGAAATTAAGATTTAGCATTAAATTAAAAAATCTAATAGATTAAACACTATTAAATTTATTTTCTCATTTTTATGATAAATTTAATTACATTATTATTTGGTAATTTTTAGTAATTATCTACGAAATAAGAACATTTTTATTATTTATAATATTGATAATCACTCGTTACCACTTACCACCACTCTTTGGTTCAGCAACCAAGCGCAGATGTGTCCTTTTTATATCATAAAGCATTAATTAAAGCTACGCAGGATGACATATGTAGGTCGAGAGCGAACAAGACAAGGCTTGCCCTACAAATATGCTGCCTCCTCCTGCTCATGATGTTGAATCTTCTACAAGTTTATGGTCCACATTTGTAGCAGCTTAAGCTCTTCTTCGACATCATTGTACATTGGACTTAACGTGGATCATGGAAATGTTACTTTCAGTATCTAATCAGTAGGGTTTTGTGATCTAAGTTGGGATATACATATACTTCTCAACCCCACAAAAAGTATTTGTTCTATTCCTTGAAACTTCCTTGTTGCTCACTCAGTCCTTTTCAGTCAATCTGGAAGAGCATAAAAAAGCAATTTTCTGTTTCTACTTTTCACCTCTACAATATGTTGTTTGATATGGAAAACTCAATTCATTAATTAAAATCTATTATATACTCTACAAATGCATATTATGCTCCCAATCCTCAACCCTTCTATGTTGAAAGAATATTGTTTTGATATAATTCAAATTCGATCACATTTTGAATTAAGTTCAAATTATTAAAAATAAACGACAGACCGAATCGATCGAGTTGAGTCATCATCATCCGTATTGATGGGATGGGATTCCAATGACTACATATAAAACACCAATTGGTTAATGAAAGAGGCGAATTTGTAACGTACATGTTAACATGGACCACTCTTGCTTGACTTATGCATCTCCGTTATGATTGCCATTAACATATTCGCATGGTTAGACCAAAGCTGGTAGCTTAAGACCGTGTGTGTCCACACATCTGAAACATTTTCTCGCAGTCAATTGGACTTTTGGTCAGTAGGTGGTCCATCCCACCATGTATACATAAACACCAACAAAAGAAATATAAGAAAGGAAAAGAACATATCAAAGAAGTTTCATCGATCAAATTGCGTTTAAACTTCGAAAACATCAATATTATTAAAATATCACTAACTTCACTTCCCAGATTTTCTGAATTGTTTTCAATAAATGTTCGCAGGAGACAACAGTGATTGCGGTTTCTGGAACTATACATCTTACCATAAGGCATACTTCAATTTATTGCCAGTTTGAGAACCCAAATTTTGAGATTGTGATGTATATAATCTGATGAAATTTAACATTTTATAGATATTTTCAGTGTGTTAATTAAATTGAGATAAATATTAAATGTAAAAAAAGTGTACAATTAATTAGTTAAGACAATAACACTTAGGAAAAAAGGAAAATTATAATAAATATATATATATATGAATTTATTATTAAAATTGAGCACTATTCAATATTTTGTACATCAATTTTAAAAAAGTGTTAGATTAAAATAGTTTAAGAAACTAATTAATTATTAATTATTAATTGACGGTTCAATATGAGTATAATTAGAATTTAAAAGAAGATATTATAATATATGTAAAATGCATGTCAAATTTTAATTAAAAATTATGAGAGATGAATTTTTTATGAATTTATAAAAAAATGCTAATTATTTCCAATTATATAATTCTCAAAGTGGCAATGTTTCTAGTTGAGACAAAACGACTATCTTTTATCGAGATATGAAAACTTGTCCACTCGACTTCTTTTGCTCTATAACCAATTCTTATCACGTTTCAGTTAATCAGTTCTTACTTTGTTTTATTAAATCTCAACTACATATTTATTTATGATCCACACAAATTTTTGACTAGATTAAGTGACACAAGATTGGAACACCTTAACAGGAACAAGGTGTTCCAACCCTTTTTGCTCTACCTACCAATTTGATGATTTATTGTATTTGATAATTAGTTCTTACATTATTAATTAACAACATTAAATTTCACTAATTTTAGTGACACCTTTTTTGTCAATTAATTAACAGGGTCCACTACTTAAGACATGACAAATGCCATCGTCGATTTTCCACTACTACAAATTTTGAGTTCAAGTTTTTCAGCTTATCTTGAATAATAAATTGCAATGAGACTATTTATTGTTGATCACGACTTGGTTTTGTTACAATTAACAATAAACATAAGGAATGGAAGTTAGCAATTTAACTAATATATATAATCTAATAGAAATAGTTGTCACATTAATAAATGTTTAAACTAAAGCATAATATAATTAGTATGATATTCCAAATACCAAGAACTATTAATGTTTGGAAGAATTGTAGAAGACAACTTGTAGATAAATAGGTAGAACCATTAAAGAAGCAGAGGCTTCTGATTAGAAACGAACCAATGAGAAGAACGTCCATAAATATATATATATAAATATATATGCACTAAGGTCTCAAACGAAGTTCAAGACGAAAACGACCATTCACTTCAACAAAATCAATGTGGGTACTTATTTGCAGATCACGCCATTGATCCAAGCCAGATGATGACCTGTTGTGGCCATAGATACTGTCGTCCAGGCATGTTTTAGTTCATCTCCACCTGCTAACTAAAGACACATCTTTATCAAACTCTGCCCGCTCTCTCTCTCTATATCTATATCCGAAGAGTGAATATTACGTACGGTTTCATGTGGGTGTTATTGATTATATCTTAAAGAACAGGTGTTGAAGTTTCATGCATTGAAAGGTGTCGTTAATGAAACAGACGTGGGTTTGAGTTGAATAAGAGAGAGAGAGAGACATGGGCTTTTGAGAAATGTGTGTGTGTGTGTGTATAGTTTGTGTGATCATTCATTGTTTTCGAGTAATACAAAGTTGTTTTCCAAGTGTGTTGTTTGTGTGTGAAAAGGATAGTACAAACAAAATGCTTATGCCTGTGGGTGTGTGTCCGGAGACTGAGGAAGAGAGAAAGTTACAACCTCTTTACGTGTTAGAAAAACTAGGGTTAAAGCGAAGCTCTGTGTGTGGTGTCCAATGCTAGAGTAGTGCTTGTGTAGGTCGGGCTGTTCAGGAATAGCAACAAACATGGGTTTTTGGTTGCTTATGAAGACTTGTATGCACTCTCTGTCTTTCTTCTGAACTAGATGATCATAAGGCACAGAATCGCTCATAAATTTGGTATTTTCGGTTTCGCTTAAAACTGCATTTTAGTTTTAATCTCTTTAAATTACATGTTATCTTGTAATTATGAGAATAATAATAATAGTTGTGTACACCATTATAACTATATATTAAAATAATATATAATCCTATTTTACAAGATCCCATATAATAATAGAATTTTTTTTAATATGTTATGTACTTGTGAAAATTTGGCTTTGGTATAACACATGCAATGAAAAATGTAACATTAAAAAATTCAACCAGTTTCACATATTATACAGTAAATTTGAACATTTCAATTTTTTAATTTGATTTTTAATTTTTCAGATTATTTTATTTTAATAACTCTTGTTGTTAAAAATTAATCAGATTATTAATTAATTAGTCAATTTTTATAAATTAATTAATTCTTATAGACTAAAATAAATCAATTAATTTTTATTTTATAATTTTCAATTAAACTTTATAATTTTTTATAGATAAGGACAATCTTTTTTAACTACATTTTATGTTATTTAAATTTATTCAATTTTTACTAATTTTATAATGGTCTAATATCAGTTGAACCTTTTAAATCTTAAACATCTTATCTTACTTGTTTAATTTTTGGTAGAGTTTTGTAAAACATTGATAATAAGGGACAAGATTCAATTTTAAAATTTAAATAAGACTACTAGTTAATTGATTAAAAAAATAGAAGATTTTTAATTATTTAAAACTTGATCCAATCATATGTATTGATTATTATTGTAATAGCATACAAAAATAACAATTCGAAATTTCTCAAATAAATCTATTTGGGCTAATTTTCTATCATATACTCGTAATATTACCACAATCATAATTACGATTTTGTTTTAAAATATTATTTTCCTTGTTTCTTCTTTAATCAAAATAAAAAATATTATCCACTATCTCCTATTTTATATTTAATGTTTTTATTATTAAGCTATTTATCATTTTTTAATTTTAGAGCAATAGTTTTATTTAAAAAATTAATAAAAATTAAATTGAATTGGGTTAATAAATCTAATAAATAATAAAAATTAATCATAAAATTCTCAAACTTATATTTTAAATACAAACTAAATAAAAAATTAATGCATATAATTATTTATTAATTAATTAAGAAAGACCTACTTAAACTCTTAATTTATTTCTGATTTTCATTTGAAGGTCCACAAACAAGTGAAACTTTTCTGGGTCGGGCAGCCCATTCTTTTTCCTGACCCGAAAACTTTCAAGCTTCTGACCAGACTCTTCAATTTGATTCATAAACATACACCTGCAATAGCAGCAAATCCGAGGTGAAGGTCCATTCCTCAATTTCAACCATCCTACAGTCAAGATAAAATTAATAATATTCGATTTTTAATCTTGTAATTAACTGTGTAAATTCTAATTTTTAATTTTGAGTTTTAAGGTTGTCTATGATGGAATCAAATCTCTAGTTCTTATTTTCAGTACCACATGAATGAGAAGGAGAAAATACAAGGTAGTACTGATAATCGGGAACAACCACCCCTACCGGTCCACAACAACTTTAATTAAATTTCTTGTAAGGAAAAAAAAAGGGTTTCTTGAAATTAAGATTCTAGAAAATCATCTAACATTTGTTTTAAAACTTCAAAAACTCAAATGCTCTTATCAAATCAAGAACCATATATCCACTTGGCACTAAGAACACAACTTGCTCAACAACTTAACAACAGAAATAAATAAGAATTAAGTTTTGATACTCCCTCCGATTCATAATAAGAGTCGTTTTAGAAAAATACACGCTTATTAAGAAAGCTAATAAAATTATAGATATA
>JANJEY010000001.1:165086-175612 GCA_024703695.1 Erythroxylum cataractarum | reverse complement strand
ATTTGAAAATATATCTATTATTATTTGTCATCATAAAAAAGAAGAAGGTTATTGTCTTAAGGTTTACGTTTATCGATTTTGATGATAACTATATAATATTTCAATTTTCAAATTGGATTTATTTACATGTATAATAGACGATAAAATTCTTAAAAGGAAATAAAATCATAGAATAATTGCTTCCTTCTTGTAGGAACCTTCTTTATAAACTTACCTTTATGGAAATGGTTCCGTGAAATACAGAAAGATCTTACTAATTCGAATAATTTGCTTCGAAACCTTGACAAAACGTTTGAATATTGAAGATTTCAGCAGAGATAATATCGAAGATTAAGCAATGGATGGTTAAAGAAATTGTCAACTTGAGGAAGAGCTATTGCATTTGTAAAAACAAATAAGACACAGACACGAGACTTGCAAAAAAAACTTATTATCACTACTGTTTATTGTTTAAGGAAAATGGAAAATGGAAAATAGAAACTTTTATATTATGAGTTTAATTTTGAAAAGCATTTCGAAATAGTATTTTAGAAAAATTGAAATTGTGTTTTAAGAATAAGTTGTTATGGAAAATATTTTACCATAAGCTTTATGATTGTATGGAATATTTTAGTTATATTGTTATAAAAAGTTAACTTTTAGTAAACTGATTACACTCACTGAGCTCCTTTAGGTCACCCTTAATTTTATGTTTTTAAACAAACCACCCCAAGTATGCGTACAAGTGTTACAGTAATTGGGACTTCGTCATAAGATTAGTTGTATTGTCGGGTGCTGTTGTGCTTGTATAATTTTGATACGTACTTTTGTGTAAAGAATGGATGTTTATAAAAGCTTTTAAATAAAATGATTGAATATGTTTTAGTTTTTTAAAGTTTATTGTAGTGCTTATTGAGAATTATCTATTTGAGGTTGCTTGCGAGTGGACTTGAAGTCCATTATTTTTAGTTGAAAAATTGGTGTGAATATAAAAGTGTTTTAAAATGTGTTATACAAGTTTTTTGAAATTTGGGAATCTTAGAAAAGCAGTCGTTATGTTGTCAAAATTTTTAATAAAATGTTTTGGAAAAAAAGTTCCCACTATTTTCTGTTAGGTTTCGATTATGCATCCCATACATAATATATATCAGATATACGCAGCGGAAATAAAATGAAACCTCAAAAATCAAATTTACTCATGCATATAGATATAGAAAAACAAAAATATGAAATGTAAGATGCTTACATACCTTCCTGATGATCTCCTTTGTTCTTTAATCTTCTTCACATTGGGTTGTCGTAAAGCATAATGATCAATGCAGACCGTCTCTAATGAAAGTCTACATGAAGATAGAAGGATGAAACCTCACTAGGAGATGACCACAATTCTTTCTTTGTGCTAACAAAGGCAAGAACACTTGAGAGAGTTAGAGAGAAAATGTGTGTGTGTAAGAAAAAGAATCCCTTCTTTTTCTTTTTTGCGTGATACACAAGATGCACGAAAATCATCTCAATTTTTTTCACCATTTGGTCTTCTATAACCCCACCACCAATCGAATGTTATGAAAAGTTAATGGTCATGAACAACATGCATTAATAAAAGCTATGAGAAGTTAATGACCATGAATAACGTGCATCAATGGAAGGTATGAGAAGTTAATAACCATGAATATCATGCATTAATGGAAGTCAATAACACTTGTTTATAATCTATTCCAACCACAATCACATCGTAATACAATCCCGAAGCACTCTCTCATATCTTGAATCACTATTTAAGACCATTTTACTCATTCTTCGGATCTCCTATGTATGTGACCAATTAGGTTCCCGATTATGTTGGCTACTTAGATTAAGACTTAATTCAAGTAAGTCAAGAGCGATATCTAGCAATATGTCATGACCCCCAATTGCCCGAAAGTCAGTGGTTTGACCACGACCCTTCCATGCATAATGTTGTCATGCAATTCGTCCTTTCACCATCTATAAGTTTAGATTATGGTCAAAGTGTCAACTCCCACTAGATTGACTACTTAACATCTAGATCTTATCTTGAGGATCTCATTACTCTATGTATTATTAAGGACTTTCTTTATGACACATATATGCTCTGGCTAGAGACTCTCGAGTAATGTCCCTAGCAAGAGGCCATGGGTATCATCTCCTTCTATTAGGAGTGGTGAATCCTTTATTGACTACTCAATTACCTCGAATTCCTCAAGCTATACCCAATCATCACTTTATGAGTAACCCCTGAAACGCACCGATGAATGGAGACAAAGCACAAGATTAGTATTTGAGATATCTTAGAGCACCTCAAATCAAAGGATTCTTGCACCATTGTTATAATGAGACTATCATTGACACTAGAATAGAATATCCATATGATTGTCTCATAGTAGGTCAATCTAATGTACTTACTATCCTTAGTAAGCATCTATAAGTTAACTCTACATAACTCATATCTACAACTTATAAGATCTATTGCTTGATCTAATCAAGGAGTATATCATGTGCTAGTCTATACGGGTTAATGATATCTCATCTTATTAATCCTATGACTAGGAAAAGTTTAGATACTAACATAATTAAACATGGTATGAATCGCATTATCATGATCTCATCATGATTTCCTCCATGCTATATTTTGTATCAAGGACTTCATTAAATCAATTTAAGATCAACATCAAATTCATAAACATATGAACATCGAAATAATGAAAATGAATTTATCGATCATAAAAAGATTTGTACAATAAGTGTTAAAGGTAATTGCCTTTAGAATACTTCTCTAAAATAAATATGATTGAAAGAGATTATCTTTATCTATCGAAAAATTTGAAGTTTAATTAAAAAAGAGATATTAAATGAAAATGAATTAATTTATTTTAGTTTATAAAAACTTATTAATTAATAAAATTTTCTGATTAGTTAATTAATTAATAAGTTTTTGACAAAAAGAATTATTAAAATAAATAATCGAATAGTTAAAAACCGAACTGGAAAAATATACCGTTCAAGACTTTTATAGTTGAAGCGGTCGAACTGATTGGGTTTTTTAATCATTCATCTTACCAACATTTTATCTCTTAGACTATGTTTTGGTTTGGCGGTTATTAATGGAATGAAATGTAGGTTTATAATAAAATAAAATGAAAGCGGAGGATTTCATATTATATCTCATTACATACTAAACAATAAAAATAAATTACTTCATTATATTACATTATGAACCATTTTTTCAAACAATATTTCACTATATTATATTATGAATCATTTCATCCATCCCAAACAATAATTTTCTAATATTATATCCATTTAGATTTTATTCCATCGTTGTATTCTATTTTATTTTATTAAAAATTTTACGTTTAATCAACCTTATCTTGCTTATCCATATTATTACTTACATTCACTAAACATAACTGCTCACTTAAACATTGACAACCCTAACGACGAGTCCTGGATTTAGGTAAGACCTAATAGTTTAAAAATGAAAATTTTTAAAATTTTAAAATAATATTATTTTAATTTAAAGTTTTTGAAGTAATTTTTAAACTCAAATTAATTTGAAACTCAATCAAATTGATTTTTATTCTTTAATTTTAAATGAAATTGAATTAAACGAGTTGATTTCATCGTTCTTACCTGCTATCCAAAGTCAAACTCTAAAATCAAGAAATGGCAAATAACATATATATACACCTTGCATGACACATTATCCCCGTATCAAGCCACTTTTGTTTTCCGTATCTAACTTGGACTTTTGAACGTAGTTTGCCATTAGATTTCAGACTTCCAAGATAAGGATTGACAATCTACCATAGCATATACTTCGTATATTACATTGTTAATCACCTGTAACACGTGAGTTTTGTCCTGCCGTCCTTGCAATATCTCATTCTAGCTACTACTTTACACTATGACCGACCAAACAATGCAAATGCACAAATTGAAAGGGACATTACCATAGTCCAACTAAAACATTACCATAGTCCAACTAAAACATGCATGTTACACATGTATGAGGATGAGTTGGACCAGCTTTAGGGAAAAAAAAATTGATCCCACCTTTTTTGTGTATTTAGTTTCTTTTTAAAATTTTAATTAACTTTGAATTGAATTTAATCTATTAATGCAATTATTTGAATTTGTTTTTGTAAACTATTTAACTTAATTTCAATATTCGTTAAGTTTAGTTCAATTTTCGTTAATTCTTCAAATTTTGCTTTATTGTGAAATTTAAGACTATTACGATGATGATAATAATAATCATCAATTCAAAGAAATTCAATAACGAAAGATTACTAAAATAAATTATGTCGTCCGCATTTTGCTCACTTTTATTAACTAATAACGATAAACAATTAATTATTTACAAATGGTGTCCTTCCAGTTAAGTTCCGTCTGGTTGACAATTACGAAGTCCAGCTGGGGTGGCAACGACAAGTCGCGAAGTAAAACGCGTGAGCTACCGTTACGATAACGGCATCACTCGTCAGCGTCCCACCAGGTTTCCACGTCCGATTCCGTCAACTGAGCAAACGGCGACGTCAGCTTTCTCCCATCTACCACCGTAACTCCACCGCTGACGTCATCGCTGACGAAGATTTTTTCCAACTCGGCGGCGTTAACTCCGACGATTTTACCCAGCATCGGCCGCCATTCCGCCAGCATCTGCGGAATCTTACACCCTACACGTGTGTCCCATACCCTCAAGAGATTCTGAGATATGTTCGTCTCGCCGGATACAACCACCGCCGGCGAACGGAAAACCGAACTCACGTTCTCTCCCCTGATTCTGTCATTACCTAAAAGAAACGTTCTTGACTCGTTGTTGATGTTTAATCCGAGACCTAAACCTAGATTATCCCAGAGCTTGACCACGCTTTCTCCGGTCGGAAACTCTGCCCACGAAAAAAGGTCTCCGATGCTACCATTTCGACGTCGCCGGAGCCCAAAAGAGTTACTGTTTAAACAACTCTGATAATGACCAGAGCCTTTCAAGGAATAGTTGTCGGTGCTCCACCAGCGGGAAGACGATGAACTGGGTTGATCTTCTTTTTCTTCTTCTTCTGCTTCGTCTTCATCGTCGGATGTCGATGAGCAAGACGTTTCACTTTCGGTGTCGGAATCGTCATCGTCTAGTATGTTGAGTAGAGGAGGTGAGGCTTTCAAGAAACGACTTTTGAACCCGACGACAAGAAGCTTAACTCTGGCGATTAAGGTTGAGAAAGAGGCAACAACGGCGAGAATCAACGCGCCCCATTTCCAAAAACTCGACGCTTGGTAAATCAGTTCAGAGGCGGAAGACAGAGTGAAAATCTGAGAAATAAAAGAAGGGTTTTGTAACGTGTTTATTCCGGCTTCGAAGTCGCCTATTCTATTTATGACCGGAATCTCCATGGATACACACTAAATAACCGAAAACCGGTGATCGGCAAATGACAAAGCACTCTAATGATAGTGCCAATACCGTCGAGAGCTTTGAGAAGGTTTAGGAGGTTGGAAAAGGGTAGAGTCTTGGGCTTATAAAGACGGCTGATGATAGGTAAAACGAACAGAAAGGTCAAGTGTGCTGTAAGCTTAGGTGGCGAATAGCGATTGGGTTAAAGGTAGAAAGTTGAGCCACGTCAGCAAAGAGGACTTGACGTTTCCTAAACCAGAAAGGGGATAGAGACTACGAGTCAGCATCGACTATTCAATATTTCGATCATTCGGTAAATTTAAAATATTATATAAATTATACTCCCTTCCGTCTAAAACAAGTGTCGTTTTAGAAGAATTTTAATTATTTAAAATAAGTATCATTTACGATTTTTCATACATATTTATAATTTTATATTCAAAATTATCCTTTAATTTCTCTCGCATCTTAATTATACATATTATATTTTCAAGATAATTCAACATATAATTAATAAGAGTATATCAAATATTTCACTAACTTTCTTAATAAATGTGCATTTTTAAAATAACATTTAATTTAGATTGAAGGGAGTATTTCGTGATATTATGTTATCTTCCTTCTCGGGGGAAATGGTAAAATCAGGAGTGAATAATATTAGATATTGCTGAGGCATCGACGAGTCATCTGCTCCACTAAACTATAGAATAACCCGACAATAAAGCAAAAGCAAGACGCAAAATGAAGCTTCGGTCCAAAATTCTGTGGTGGAGTGGAGCATTAAAATCTGACACGTGGTGACAACTCATTCGCAACTTTCTCGTACAAACATTGTATGCGTTGGTGGTGCGCGAGCAACATCATTTTGTTTGCATTTGGTGGTGACGATGATACGATCCTTTAATACCACATGTTTGTTGTGGCCCAGATTTAGACATTTTAGGTTTTTTTTTTCACATATTAATTAATGTCCCACCCAAACTTATCCTATACTAAATCGGAGAGTTATATTTTAACATTTCACGAAAAAAATTAAAAAAGTTTTCATTTTTCTATTATATGATTTTACACCTTAATTATATGATAATATTATTTAAACGGTATTCATTTTATTGTAATTAGGAATATAAAAATAGTCATAAAGATTTAGTTAAATATATTGTAAGAGCATAAGATAAATATCATAATTTTAGTCGATACTTAAAGAAATTATTTTTAAAATAATATAATAGTATCCGACTTGAGTTCAACTTGAAGTCAACATATCGATTTGAACTTTAAAACAACCCCTCCGCATGTTTTACAAAATTAATTATAAAATGGCATTATTTTAAACAGTTTGAGAGAATTCGAACTCAGGTTTAAATCATATTTAATAAACTTTATAAGGTTTAAAATGAGTTAGACCAATATCAGATTTAATCTAACTTAGCTATTGATATCTCTAAACTTTCGAATAACAATTTTTTTTATAGAAATGTTCGACAAATATTTAAGTACAACATGGTATTATAGAAATGGACATAATAAGTTAAAACTATGGCTCATTTCTTTAATTAGGAAGACTTAAAACCTTAGTCTCTTAACAAGTTAAAAAGGTAGACTCATATATTTAATTAAGAAGACATAAAACCACAGTCTTACAATGACAAGTTCCCCAATTAGTTGGGAAATTTTGTTAATCACTATACTTGGGAATCACATCATCGTAGGAATTAAGAAATAAAGGGTTGATGTTGGTCCAATGAGATGGGTACTTCTGGTCGGTTAAGGTTAGGTAGGAAATGGTGCTTGCTTAAACATTTGCTCAAGTCCTTATCAACAACTTAATTATTGTATAATTGCTAATTAACTATTTCCTTTGGTTAGTGGAGTGACATTGTTTATGGTTATTAATAAGACACTAATTAATGATTGACCGAAAATAAAAATAAGTAAGAGTCGACTAATTAATAATAATATTTTTTGCCCGGCTTAAATTATTTTTAATTTGAATTCGATTCATTAACTCTTTAAATAATAATTTATTTGAAAGACAATTTAAAATTATTATGTTTATCCAATAATTTATTCAAGTATGAAGTATAAATGAAAATGTTGTGAAAGTTGCCAACAACAAATCATTTTCTTATCGTGCGAGTCACTTTGTCGATTAGAAGAAAGAATGGTAAGGAAACAAAGAGTCAGGGAAGAAATGTAATGCCTGTTTCTTTCCAGGAATTCGTTAAGGAAACAATGAAGACTGATCTTAAAGAAAAGCGTATTTTCTTGGAAGTTCTTTAAACCAGCGTTGTTACGTTTTCTCTAATTATCGGAAGCAGCTTGCGTGTTCTAATAATATGAACTTCGAGAAAACAAAGTTCATTCTTGCGTTTTGGGGTAAATATTGGAAAGACAAAAAAGTAAAGCCCACAAAATAAAAGCAGCCCAGACCACAAACTATTAAATATGTATGAAAGTCATCAGATGGAGAGGAATTATAAAAACACCAACGAAGTCTTCTTCCTTTTCATTTTTCTAGACACTTCTCTGATAGGTTGTCTCTTTGTGTCTGCTTTTGCAAAAAATTAGGAGGAAATTGCAGGGATTAACAACCTCAAAATCTCTTAACACATAAGTAAAAATTTTAGCTGTTATTTTATATCTTTTTTGTGATTTTTGAACTTCCTATACAAGATGATAGTTGTAATGCATGTTATGGTTGTTTAAGACAAACTGAAGTAACGAAAAGAGATAAAATAATGGCGGAAAGAGTAGCTGAAAAATGAGAACGAGAAGAGGAGACGGGAGAAGGGAAGGGGGTTCATCCTTGGATGTGTCGCCTTGGTTAGATTGATATCCTCGTTCTTCTTAAAAGGAAGATGAATAATAATTCAACATTTTTGCATAGAAGCTTAGGATAGATTTGGTTTACACTTAATAGATCTTTTTAAAATATGAATGAAAGTTTGAGTGTGTTTGCTTTCATGGTTTCTCTTTAAACTCTTTTTCTTATGAAAACTTAAATTTTAAATAATGTAGGAGTGAATAATGTTAAATTATTAACTGTATTTAAGTTAATTTTTTAGTAAATTAGCCTAATAGAATTCATAATTTTATCTGTTTCATTGAGACTCAATTTCATTATGTGATCAAAATGTTTCGATCGGATAATGATAGTAAGTATATGTCAAATGTTGTCCAAAACTTATTTTAAAAAAAGGATATTCAATATCAAACTTCCTGTGTGTACTCTTCTTAACAGAATGACAATTCTGAACGTCAAAATACACATATTTTAAATATTGCTAGAGCTCTTTTAATTGATAATGATGTTCCACTTACTTTTTGGACTGAGATAGTTACCACTGCTGTTTACCTAATGAATAGGACCCCCATATCACTGCTGTTTTACAATATCAAACTCTTCTATAAAAACTTTATAAATATCGTGATATACCTTTTATAGTGCGATTGCCCCCCAAAATTTGTGGTTGTGTTGCCTATGTCCATTTATTTACTTACCATAGCACTAAACTTACTCCACACTCACTTAAATGTGTTTTTCTTGGTTACGGTATTAAACAAAAAGGGTATAAAGCATATCATCCCTCTTCTGATAATATGTTTATTACTATGGATGTTGTCTTTAATGAACATAAAAATGTTTTATAAATCTAGCACTTTGCTCGAGGGGGAAATGACATAGAAGTAAAGGATTCGTCAATGAAATCATAATATCTAATGTTTGATGAACGTCCTATTCTCAGTTGTATTGCACATAATAATAATTCAGGTGATCAAAGTTTTGGACTTAGTAGCCAAGATGAGTTACAAATGCCATGTTTAGATGCAAGTCCTGCGCAGAATCTAAACAGTACATCTCCTTCTTCTTCTTCAGCACAACCAGTGTCTCCTTCTGAGGTATGTCCTCTTGACTTAGTTTTCTCAAATCAGTCTGAACCAGAACAAGTTCCTTCCTGTTCTACTTATCAAATCAGTCTGAACCAAAACAAGTTCCTTCCTGTTGACTTAGTTTTCTCAAATCGTCCAAGCCTAAATATCCTATAGTGAATTTTGTCTCTTCTCACAAGTTAAATGGTTCCTATACATTATTTGCGGACAACATTAGAAGACCCAAAATGGACTAAGACTATAGAGGAAAAATTGGGGGCATTGGATGCTAATGGGATGTGGATTTTAGTGACTTGCCTGCAAGGAAGAGGACTGTGAGGTGTCGTTGGGTTTTTGTAATTAAACATCATGTAGATGGTAGTGTGGAAAGACATAAGGCTCGCTTGGTGACTAAAAGGTATACTCAGTTATATGGAGTAGATTTGGTTGAGGAGGTATATATGGATCCTCTTGTTGGTGTAAAGGCGTATGCAGGAACAATTAAAGTGTGCAGGTTGCATAAAGCTTTATAGGGATTGAAACAATAGCCTCGAGCTTGGTTTGGTTGATTTACTAAATCAATGAAGGCTTTTGGTTGCGTTTAGAATAGTGATGATCATATCTTATTTCTTAAACACTAACTCTATATGTCGATAATATGATATTAGCAGGTAATAACGTCGAATAACAAGAGTCTTTACAGAAGTATCTAGCAAAGGAGTTTGAGATGAAACAACTAAGAGAGCTAATGTATTTTTTGGGCATTGAGGTTGCTTGGTCCAAGCATGGTAGTTTTCTATCTCAAAGGAAGTACGTATTAGACTTATTGGCTAAGTGTAGGCTGCTTGATTGTCGACCTGCTGGGGCTCCTATTGAACAAAATCAGAGGATATGTGAATCCTTAGGAGCACCTTAGGTTGACAAAAGACGATATCAGAAGATTGTTGGGAAACTTATATATTTATCACATATTAGACCTGATATTTCCTATATATGTTGTCAATCTTGTTAGTCAGTTTATGCAGGACCTTCGTGAAACCCATAAAGTGGTAGTCACGAGAATCTTGAGATACTTTAAGGTTTATCTCGAAAGAGGACTTCTTTATTCTAGTCATGGGCATATGCCAGTTGAAGGATACAGTGATGCAGATTGGGTTGGTTCGTTAGATGATAGAAGGTCTATGTGTAGGTGTTTTATATTTGTGGGTGAAAATTTAGTGACTTGGCGTTGCAAGAAATAAGCGGTGGTATCTCGATCAAGTGCTGA
>JANJEY010000001.1:139252-151271 GCA_024703695.1 Erythroxylum cataractarum | reverse complement strand
TTTTTGTTTTATTATTGGATTGGGTGAATAACCCGAGTCTTCTATAGTTTGTTTCTTTCGAAGATGGATCCAAGGTTAGATTTGATGTTGCCATTAGAAACAGACCCAAAAGTTGGTAGAGAATACAATCGACACAATAAGAACATAGCGATTATAGAGCATTAGATTGCAGAAAAATATATTCACTAGCCATAACCTGATGGATTATAACACCAGATATAGTGAAAATATAAGAGCATCACCAATATCTAGCTGACAGTAACGGTATGCATTAATGAGAAGTTACCATTGCAAACTCAACGAATGCAATACGAGTTGAATGATGATAGTCCCCAAGCAGCCTCAAGCGTTGAACCTATCACAAGGAGAATTTCCAATATTATATTGCCCAATATTTAAGGACAAGCAATGTTTTAAAAGTTTGGGAATTCCAAACCTCTCCACAAAAGGTTTCAAAGAAGAGTCTGACGTCTGTCTGGGTGATCTGTATCAATTGAACACGGATTTGGGGAAAATAGTATCACTTATTTCACTCAAAACGTTCAAAAAGTTCTATATCATGTTAGTATTACCTTTTTGTCAATATTTGTGCAGTACACTGTCCTTGCACACATCTCACGCTCATCTTCAGACTGAAAAGTCAATACCACAACAAATTCATGATTAAAATTTTTTTTAGTAAACATAAGGATGGCATTTGAATATCCAAAATGATAGGCAAGACAGAAGATTCGTTACTGAAAAGAACTTACCCTTGGCAAAAACGTTGGGTTAACAGGTGCAATTGCCGTCTTTGAAGGCAGCACTCTGAGAGGGTAAAATCCAAGAACTGTTCCAGACAAATTTAAAGCAGCCCTTGCACTTTCTGCAAGTGAGCTTCACTTTTAGTTCCAGATAGCAAGAAAACCGAAAGAAATATATAAGGTATGGAAGCTATTTGCAATACCTTCATCAGTAAACTCAATAAAGGCAAACCGGAGAACCGAGTTAGTATCACCACATATGCGACAATCAACAACCTTTGTCCAAACATAAAAGGAAAGAAATCAGTTAGATTTATAACCCATATTAACAAATGAAAAGGGCACGATCAGACAAGCTAAGCGAGATACCTGTCCGCAATGAACAAAGACACCTGCAAGCTGCTCTTCGGTTACCTATTAAAGGTCAAATGCAAACAATAATCTCAAGATCAACGCGCCAATCAACAAGATACAAAGAAATCTAGTGAAAACTCCAAAATGAAACATGAAATGCAACTATTGACCTGCTGATCAATGTCAGAAACGTATACAGTCCTCCTGATTATCTCCTCGCGCTGAGCCATACTTGTCCTACTGTTCATCCTTCTTCTTCCTTGATTATAGGCATTCTTCTTCTGAAACAACAGACAAAGAGAATATTAAAAAACAAAGGGTGAGAGAAAACTAAACCGAATATAAAATGGGCCAGACCCCCAGATTATCGTTCTTTTACACTATAGACATCTGTTGGCATACAGAAGTAACAAAATCCATCATTAGTTACCTTGTATCGTTTCCAGGAAAATAAGGAATTCTACAAGACTATAATTAGGTAAAGAAACAAAGGGGAAACAGCAAATACCCTTCTATTAGTATGTCCATTGGCGTTTCCATGATTATTCTGCACTACAAAATTGTTAGTATAGCCAAACCCATTAGCCAAATAGCCATGATTGTGAGCAAGCGAAGGAGGCACGAACTCTTCAGCCATGGGATTCAACTTGGACAACATCTCCGCCAAATCATTAATGTCACTGATGCCATTAGAATCAGCTCTCTGAATCAGATTGGTAACAAACCCACCAGACTTGCCCAACACCACTTGGGTGTTGATATCAAACCCAGAATGCATCTGGGTCCCATTAGTCTTGCCATTGCTTAAAGCGGGTGTTGCAGCTTTCTCTTGGTGCTCAGGCTTGCCGTTAACACTCTGATCATCGTTCTGGCTCTGGGAATTGGAGTCCTTACTGTTGACGACCGAATCATTCCTGGATTTTGATCTTTCAAGATCGTGTGTCCCGTTGGAGTCCGATGATATCACAGTGCTATCAGAATTCTGACCGGAAGTCCCGTTTTTTACTCCAGCATTCTCTGGAACAGCCATGATCAAACGCAGAGTGTAGCTCCTAGGTCCGAAAAAGATCGCCTTATTAAAGATTTCTCGGCAAAGGTCGGACTTTTTATGTCACTTTCCTTTGAGAGACTGATCAAAGTTAAGATTTTTATAAATAAGGAGAAATTTTGACAAAGACCCACATACAAAACACAGTCCAAAAACTTATCAAGTCGTGGAAGAAACGATACCTGAGTATCCTAAAGGTTTACCATTGATGAACAAAAGGGCACAACACATCTACAGCAAGATCGCTTTGTGTAAACCACTGAAACACAAAAACCACTACTAATCTACAATATTAGTGATGAGAGATATCTTTGGTCTTCCTCAGATTGTTATGTTTGATGATTTTAGTGACGATTGTTTGTTGCTGTAGATAAATGAGAGCTAAGGGGGGAGAGAGAGAGAGAGACGGGGGGTGTGTTCTTCGGATCGTCCGTTTGTGCTCCTTTGGCTTTTTTGGAGCTTCTATCAAATGACCATTTTGTTGATAATTTTGTTTCATATGTCAACTTTATATGTCCACCTCCTTCCCTTAGACCATTTTGCTTCCCATGTCTCATCAATGGAAAAGGATTATAATCCTAAATTAGGGTTAATTTCACTCTAAATATTGTAGTTTACATATTCTACTTTATTTTTAATTTTAAAAATAATATATTATTATATTTTTACTTTATTTTTTATTTTTAAAAATTATTATTTATTTTCCTGATATTATACCAAATTTCAGGCATAAAATAATATCATATCATTTGTAGGTAATACAATTAAGACATATTTGTAATCTCTTTGATGAAAAATAAAAAAATTTAAAAAATAACAATTAAAGATAACGAATAATACAATGAAAGAATAAATATAAATTGCATATAAATACAACATTAAAAAAATCCTTTTAAATTATTCTTTATTTTCCTACTTTAATGATCAAATTCTTCTTTTTACATATCTCGTATGTTTTGATTCATTTGTTATGGAAAAAAAATAAAGTTCAACCTTATCTTGCATTCTAAATACATGTATTTGTGCCTTATCCGTATAAATTATAAAATTGGCTTTTTAAGAGGTGAAATGAATAACATTCTAATAACAAAGAAAGATTACCTAAAATCACAATTGCATT
Organism: Erythroxylum cataractarum; assembly: GCA_024703695.1. Classification (NCBI taxonomy): domain Eukaryota; kingdom Viridiplantae; phylum Streptophyta; class Magnoliopsida; order Malpighiales; family Erythroxylaceae; genus Erythroxylum; species Erythroxylum cataractarum. Next base: position 148,006 of record JANJEY010000001.1, on the reverse strand, counting down.
ATATAGTCAATTAAGAATCAAGAAGGCCTCTTTGCATAGTTTGACCTAAACTTAATTTATGGACAAATTAATAAAGATTGATTCTTAATTTTGTCTCTTAGGAAGTAACAAAAACTACAAACTAAGAAAAATCTTGCCCGATACGTGTGATTTAAAGAAGTCCAATAATACATAGGTTTACCTCTAACTAATAGCGGAAATATTGTTTTTGAATGATTCATATAAAAATAAAAAATAAAAATAATATTAAAGTAAGAAAGATATACCTAATAATGGCAAAAACATTAATATAAAAAATTTTCTTGATATTAATTATAGTACGATATAAATTACTAAAATAATAGTTTTTAATACTTTTAAATTAAAAGAAAAAGATAATTAATTTTAGTTGATTGATTAATTAGTTAAGCGATGTGGGTGCATGGGATTGAATCAGATGTGGACGGGGATGGTGGCCTGTAATCAGATGTGGGCAGATGCATGGAGACGGTAAGGAAACGTCAGCGCAGATGAGCCACGTGGAAATGTGGCATTCGGATTGTGAGTTGATAAGAGTTACGAAAGCTGTCATTATCCACTGCAGCGACAGACCATCAGTCTAAGGGCATCATCTCCTTCTCCTCCTCCTCTCTTACCGAACATAAAACTACAAAACCTCTGTAGCCACTATCTCAATTCTTATCTCCTTACATCTTTTCTTTTTTAATTATAAAAGCGATATTTTAAGAAATTTATACTATATTTACATTTTTATAATTAATCAAATCATTTAAAGTTATTTATAAATTAAATTTTACATTTACAAAATAATAGCAAAAAATGAGGTAAATATATAATAAAAATAATAAAAGTATATTATTTTTAAAATTTAATTTAGTGTTCAATTTTTTTGAAGTTCTTAATGTAATTATTAATCTTTAAAATTTGAATAAATCAGTTTAAAATATCATTTTTAGTGATACAATTAATAAATAAACACTTACATTGAATAATATTTAATGAATTTGTATCCTAATTTAATTATTATTTTCTATAATAAATATCATCATTATACTAAATCTGAAATTCTGTAATAAAACAGAATCAGGAGAAATCTGATCCTTTAAGCAAGTTTCTTTCCAAATTCTCTATAATAAATATATTTTAAAATATTAAATCAAAATCCTTGAAATTTTGTTCACAATTCTTTACGTGGTCCTTGTTCTTGAAAAAGGTTTAAGAAAATTCAACATTTGTGGGGGCAGATTGAAGATAAAGACAAATAGAAAATTATGATTTTTGGATAAACATGCAGAAATTGTAATAAAAAAACAAAGAATTGAAGAAGGGAGAAGAGTTTGGTCGCCGTTTTACTTGGATTTCGTACTGTGCATGTCGAGTGATTGAAGAACAGAAAAGTTTAAATATTTATAAAATTTTAAAAATAATATTTCAAAGCTCTCAATAATGAGAATACATTGCAGAAGTTAATTCTAATGGTATATATTATATTAAAGAATAAATAAGAAAGAATTAGGATTGTTTGTAGTGTAATTTATATAATATGCCTTACGTTTTTTAACTTTTGAATGAAAAACTCTCATAAATTTCAAATAATCGAATATTTTGGATTATTATATGTATAAATTAATATAAAAAAACAACAACAATTACACTCAATTTGAGAAATACCGTTGAGAGCAAAGTTTGGAGATATTTAGTAGTATGCAAAAGCACTAACTTAATATAGATTTAATAAGTGTTTGCTTGGATGTGTTTTTAGAATCTCAATAAACATTTTTCTCTGTCACAAAAATAATTTTTTTAAAATAAGTGTTTAGTTGTAAAATAAAAAGACATTTATTTAACAAATATAGCTTTTTTTACTATCAAAATACAGTTTTTAAAATTTTTAAATTTGGAGCTTCTAAAAAATGCTTTTTTCATGTAGATTTTTAAGATCAATTAATGAGCTTATTTTTTAGTCTCTTTTATCATTATATTTTACATATAATTTCCACAATACCTACAAATTCATTTTCACTTTTATTTTGGGAGTTGTATAATATTATTTAGCTTTTTATACATTTTAATATTTATTATTGATATTAGTTTTAATTATGTTATAATCCATATCAAGATTCGGTTAGATATATTCTTACTTGTGTTTTCATATTATTTAAAATTATATAATAATTAATATACTATGCTTTGCATATTATTTAATATACTTTAAATAATATTTATATACATAAATAATTTTATTATAAAATAAAATATAGTTAAAATTAAATTTTTTTTAATTTTATGTTGTCAAACAATCTATTGTATGAATTTTTTTTTTAAAGTCTTTTTCAAATAATAACTAAATGATCAACGGACTTCTTAGAAAAGTCCTTCTCAAAAAAGTTCTATAAAAAAAACTTCACTAATAAAAGCTAAACTATAATAAGCTCAACCAAACAAACGTTAAATACCTCTTTGTTTAGTTTTCAATTCTTACAATATTCTTTATAATAATTCTTTTATTGTTATTTTATGAAATTTATTAATAATTATTTTTTATTTAATTTCATAGTATAATAATCTTATGTCAATAATTATAAAATTGTAGACCCTTTTCATTATTCTAGTCCAAATTATTAAATATTTTGTAAGTTTATTTATTCACATATTATTTCATTTATCATTAATTTCGATAAAAGGTCAATTAAGTTCATCAAATAACTTTGTTTTTATGTTGGCTCTTGCTTTTTCAATGTTTCTACGCTCTAGGATAGGGGAAAAAAAAAGGATTAATATGACTTTTTATTGAATTTCCTTACCGTATGTAATGATATTGTGTAGACATAGACTTTATAAGTTTAATAAATTGGACAGAATTTATAAATTGATGGAGCTCAGATTATACGAGTATAATGACTAATTTGATAGTAAAATACATATCTTGTTTCGACCCTTTATTGAAATTTGAGTTAAAAGGCCATTCAAGTTTTGGGAAATGTCATTAAATTGAACTTCTATTGAACAAAACTTGGAATTTGGACCTCTTTGCTTTAAAAGTTTTTAAAGTCGTGATTATGAAAGGAGGCTTTTGGACTTTGACCTCTTTCACAAACTTGAATATTTAGATTCTCTTCGTCCAAATGTTCAATTGACATCGAACCAAAAATAAAATTAAAATGGCTTCTTCTTCGTCAGACGTTGGAAGTCGATTTGCCTTTTATGTGAGATGCTTAGAATCAAAAAACTCTTCGTTGGAAGTCTGAATTTATACCTTTCTTGTTCAGCTTCATAACTAAAAATCACTTATAAGGAAGTTTTGAATTGACCTTGTGCTAATTATTATCATTCTTTTTTTTTTTTACAAATTCTCAACATATTCAATATACAAAGTTATTCGTCATTTCCAGTTCAAAGTCCTGTAATAAAATAAAATTTGAAGAAGCCTAATAGTACACAACCTTACTCCTGCATAATAAATAGTCCAAGACTTCTTACTTTGCAAACATTTTATAAAGGCTATAATGTACACCCACTTCTTCTTCTTTTTTTTTTACCAAAAGATCATTTTTTGTAACTCAAACCTATGACTTTGTAATTATCAAAGAGCAAAGTCCTTTATATTAAATTAATTCATAATGATAAGCATTCATGAAGTTTATAAACTTAAAATCTTAGAACAAGAGAAGAATATTTAAATATTTGATTGCTTTATAGTTTTTCAAGTAAAAAGAAAAAACGAATCAGTTTAGTGAGGATTAACAATGGGTAGAGGTCAAATCTAAATTATTTTATATGTGTCATTAAAATATTATCGTTTTAATAAACTATATTAAAATGAGATTATTTATTAATTCAATTTAAATAAATTTAAATTTTTTTTAAAAAGTCAACTTTAAAGTTAAATATGACTCAAAATGAATATTACAAAAACTATAATTTTCTATTTTACTTTAAAATTTTTTGACTATTTTGTAGAATTAATTTATTCTCACAAAGAAAATATTTGTAAGTCATTATTTTAATGACTTATGAATATAATATATACATATGAATAAATTTTAATATAATTTATAAAAATAAGGTCCTATGATAATTATATGCCCTAGTCTTTTTAAAATACTCATTATTGCTTAGTTTGTAGAACTGACGGAGCCAGAAATTTAATATAAGAGGGTTCAAATATTAATTTTTTTAAATTTTGGAGGGCCCAGTATATCACTGACCCTTAAATAATTCCTTTTTTATTTATATATATATATATATATTAAAAATATTTTTTAAAAAAAATCTTGGGGGGCCCAGTGACTCCCTAAGTCTCCGTATAGCTTCGTCACTGGTAGAAAGCATAATTGAATCTATTTTTAATTTAATTTTCAAAATATATAAATTCAAAAGTTATATATAAAAAAAACAACTTTTTCTCTATTTTGGCTTTTATTTGCAGAAACACTCTAATAATTTAAGATAAATTGGCTAGAGTAATAAATAGAGGTAGGTCATGAAAACCGGCTAATAGGGCGAATACAATATTCTTCGCATTGACCACGAGCGGGCTTGAAGACCCGGTCATTCGAAACAGAATATATGATATAAAATCATGGGAAGTTGAGATATTAATAGAAATAGCTCTTCATTAATCAATTATTAGGGATTTGGGAAGGTGGCTAACAACCTTAAACACATTATTAAGGAGCCAATGAGAGTAAGTAATTCATAGATAAACAAGATTTATAATCCAAACAAACTTTCCCCACATTAATTAACAATAAATATTATTCTATATTTATTAAATCGGTCCAAAATCTTACAATAATCAACAAAATAACAGCAGCAACTCAGTAAAAATCTCACTGATCACAAGTTTGGAGAAGTCTAGAAGTATGATGTTTTATCTTTAACTGATAGAGAGACTTTTCCTAATAGACTCATGTAAAAATATAAAAATAAGAAGACATATAAAATAATAATATTAATAATAAATACATAAAAATAAAATATTTATATAAATAATAAATCAATATTACAATAAATACAGAGCTTATGATAATCCTATGTGACAATTTTATTATATTTTATTACACTTTTCTTACTATTCCAAATTTAATACACTTAAATATAGATATGAAAATATAAAAATGAAACTTTTTGAAAATTATTTAATTTAGTACCAAAATTTCAAGATTTTTATTAACTTATTAAATTTATATATATTAGGTAAAAACATTATTTTTATTGATGTAAAGTGTCCCCTAAATATTATCCAAATGTTTAATTATATTTGTAAAAATAAGTTTTTGACATGTTTTGTATTAAATTAAAATTATAAGTCACTAAATTGAAAATTTTATAAAATTTGATACTAAATTTAAAAATATTAAAATATGTTGTTTCATTTAGAAAAGAAAATAGTTATTGGAAATATTACGCAATAAATAAAATACCATGTGATGTTTTGATCTAATCATCAAGTTCTCAACACCATTCTTCTAATTCGTCTCCCAATGCCCTTTTTGTCGTCGACCGTTTCTTAGTTGTTTCAAACCCTTTTTTTAAAACCACGGCACCGGCGGCTTTGTGTGCCTTAAACAAATCGATAAATAATTAAAAAAAAAAGGATTAAGTGAAACATCAATATTTAATATTGTATTATTTCGAGATTGGCTTGCTTTCCTCCCATGTATTTTAAATAATATGCATGAATCGTGTGGCTTAGACTTCCTTGTTAATTAATTAATTAATCAAATCAATACGAACATACTAATCAATTTGCCTATTCCAACAACCACATTGGGCTGTACTTAATGAATCAGAATACATTCATCAATGTAATTTTCTCAATTAGGCTTACGGATTTACTTGTTTAAGCTCCAGACTTACCCAATACTTAATTCTTTTAAATAAAATAATGTTGTTTTGTTTAAAATAATTTATTTTTAAATCTTTTGTATCTGATTCTTAATGTCACCCTATGTCTTGAGAATCTCATCCATCCATTAAATTCCCAAAGTACAGGATGGCACCGGGAATCAGGCACAACCACCTCATGTCTCTAAATTTTGGCCCATGGTTAAAATTTGTCATGGTTTGAAATTTGCCCAATTAACATATTTAAATGTGAAAATGTTCTGAGATGAGTCTTAAAATTATAGTATATGGCATATTATAATATCTTTTCTTGTCCTCAATGAAACAGAGTATGTTGTACAAAATAAAAGTGCCCTAAATATATTATTCATCCATTATTAGAGTGATTGCTAACTAAGAATAGTTAAAACAATCTTGTGGCCTATTAAGAATAGATAATTGAATTTGGTTATAGTTAGAGTTTGAACTAGAATAGGGTCTATCTTTTTTTTTTAATATTTAATCGAGTAATATAATATTTTTTAATATAAGGTATAAATATTTTTGTGTGTCTTTCTTATTATTCTTTGCTTTATAGAATAAATTGATATGTATATAAAACGGAGTCTTATATAAGTCCAGATTATTATAAATTAAGATATTCTGATGATAAAATAAAAATAAAATTTAATAAAAATTAAAAAGATGAAAAAAGTGAAAGATGAACAAAAATTCCTGATATTAAGATAAGAATTATTAATTAATAGCATGAATTTAAAGATTCCAAGCTTAATTTTTATATTAAAATCATTTTAATTTGAGAAGTATAAATATTTACAATTATATATGCATATTATTCTAATTATTTTTCCATTTTTACAGCTTTAGCGCCACTTTTAGATTTAGTGTTTATTTAGTTGAGCTTTTAGAAGTTAATAAATACTTTTCACCACTATAAACGACTTTAAAACAAAAAGAATGTTTGACTGTAAAATAAAAAAGTACTTTTTTAATAGATATGACTTTTTTGACAATCAAAATCAAAATATAATTTTTTCATAAGCTCAAATTTGAAACTTCTAGAAAAAAAACTTCAAATAAATTTTTTGGATAGATTTTTTAGATTAATTAATGAATTTATTTTTAGTCTCTTTTTCTCTTATGCTTTATACATAATTCCCACAATACTTACAAACTCATTTTTACGTTTATCCTGCAAATTTCATCTTTTCCAAAAGATTTGATTAAATATATTTTTATTTATGTTTTATATGATTTTAAAATTATCTAATAATTAATATGTTGTATTTTACGTATTGTTTAATATATTTTAAATAATATTTATATGCATAAATAATTTTTATTATAAAAAAATATTTTTTTTTTATTTTTTTTTTATTTTTATATTACCAAATAATCTATTATATAAAATTTTTTATTTTTTTATAATGACAATCAAGCAATTAAATAACTTCTCATAAAAGTTCGTACACGAAAAGATTTATAGAAAAAAAAATATTATAATAAAACCTAGACTAGTGTAAGCCTAACTAAAGACAGGCTTATACAAATTAGGAGGCGCAGCGAGAATAGAAAAATCAAAATCTAAATCGGGGAAAATGGTTTTGGGCCCCCAAAACCTAATCAGAATGGGGAAAAAAACCCTAGCCCTAATCTCCAAACACCTATAAACGCATTATCAAGCCCTAGCCCTAACCCTAATCCTAGCGAACTTTCGCTCGCTTCCTCTCCCTGTGACTGTGAGTTCTCTCTTACGTCTGTGTCTATCATTTCAGTACTAGTAATACTTAGATTAGGGTTTCTGAATCTTTTTGTAAGAATCTTCTTGTTAATTTCCACAGATTGTAGATCTATAGCGTTTCGATTATACATTACAATGGCCTCAGAACTTGCTTGCACCTACGCGGCTTTGATTCTCCATGCTGAAGACATTCCAATCACAGTAATCACTATTCTTCTGTTCATCTTCTCTCTCTCTCTTTTTTTAATTTCTGTGGAATGTCAAATGTATGTGCGTGATTTGAAACAGGCTGAAAAGTTAACAACTTTGGTGAAAGCGGCCGACGTTTCGGTGGAAACGTACTGGCCGAGCCTTTTCGCTAAGTTGGCGGAAAAGAGGAACTTGGATGACTTTATCTTGAACGTTGGTACCGGAGGCGGCTGTGCTCCGGTCGCTGCCACAGCTCCTACTGGTGGTGCGGCACCCGCAGCTGCCTCCCCGGCTGCTGAGGAGAAGAAGGTGATTTCCCTCTTTAGTCTCTTCGATGTTTTGATGTTGCTGGTATCATTGCATCGATCTAAGTGTTTTTCTTTTGGATTTGTTATTGGACGCAGGAGGAGCCAAAGGAAGAGAGTGATGACGATATGGGCTTCAGTCTGTTTGATTAAATGCATTTATAGAGTTGTCTATTTTTTTTCTCTTTTTTAAACACTTTTGAAAGTTAGGTTCTTGAAAATGAGTTCAATTTAGTTCAATCTTGTCATTGCACTCGCGAGCAACATTACAGTGCAAGTGGCTGTATTTTTGGCTGAAGATTTATCCGAATCATCTGGGTTCAATTTTGAGAACGTTTGATTCCCTTTTTTGTTACTCTCTACTATCTATTCTTGTTTGGTATAGCCATTTATTCTCTCCTTTCATCGGATTGTGAAAAAATGGTGTTAGTACTTGCAATACGTAGTTTATTTAGTTCTGATAGTAAGCTGCATCAACTCTTTTTTTGAACTGGGAAGTAAACTGAAGATGTTATATCTTTGTACCACTTAGTTTGTTGATGATTTTGTAGTTCTCTTTAGGTAGCTTGTACCTACAGCTGATATCACTAGTGTCGTTGTAAGTGTGGCGAGTTAGTCTGGAGGTGATATCTTTACCTGTTTTGCAAGTTCTTTTGTTCATTGGTGGGT
>JANJEY010000001.1:112010-125824 GCA_024703695.1 Erythroxylum cataractarum | reverse complement strand
TTTAGCTATGTTATGTATTGAGAATGATATGTTGGACAATATTGATCTTGATAATATTATTAATGATTTTGCATCTAAAAATGCATGGAGAAATTGTTTTTTTATAAATCATGATCCTCTGTGTATTTGTTAGTGTTATGATCATTTAATATTTAGTTGATTATGTAAACTTATAAATTGAATCATTTATGTTTCATACAAATATGTAAACTTAAGTATATTGTCAATTTATTGAGGCCCTTTTTTAAAATTTTACCCAGGGCCTATAAAACTATAGGAATGACCCTGATAATAGAAAACACAAAACAAGCCAATAGTCGCTAGAGATAAATTTATGATAATAATAATTAATAGGGTTAATTACCAAAAACTGTCTAAACTTTCGTCAAAATTTTAATTATAACCCGAACTTTAAAAAGTAACAATGAAATGTTAAAACTTTCAAAAATTTTCAATTATAGGACGAACTTCAAAAAGTAGTAATAAAATGCTCAAACTTTCAAAATTTTTAAATTCTAACTCGACGGTAGTGTTTCTGTTAAGTTTGATAACGTAACTTGCCACATTTTTTCAAAAACTTTAACTATCAATACACATTAGCCAAAATTAACATAATAAATAAAGATTAATAAAACGATGTCATTTAATCATATAATTAAAACGACATCGTTGTTTAAAAATGACTTAAATCAGATCAAGCAGGTCGACGAAATTACGCTTTGATTTTAATTTTTTCCTTCATTTTTAGTTTGTTTTCTTGATGTCCTCGTCCTTCAATTTTTAAATTATGTAGCCCTAATGCCCTCACATTAAAGACATCAGGAGAACAAACTAAAAACGAAGAGCTTACTGGTGCAATACGTTATAATGCGAGAATAGCCCGAGGTGTTAAAATAACAAACAAAAAATAAAAAGGCTAAAGAGACCGGGAGAACAATAGATAATGTCATTAAAATTAAAAAATAGAAATTTTAAACAATTTATTGTCATTTTTGTAAAGCTTGGGTTATAATTTTAAAAAATTGAAAGTTTGAACATTTTATTGCTATTTTTTAAAATTCGGGATATAATTAAAAATTTGATGAAAATTTGAGTTTTTTATAATTAACCCTAATTAATAATACATACATATTTACATATTCGAAGTTATATTTTTTTGGGTTGTGTTGATGTAGTAAAGCAATTAATATGTATATGAGGGGGTGTTTGGTTGATGAGTTTTGGAAGGAGTTAATGGATAAGGAATGAACAATCATTGGTTGTTGATTATCATTATAGAGGCAATAGTTTGATATTTCATTTTTAGAAAATTATCCGTACCGTCTATTTAGTAAAGGAATGAAACTAATTCATTAGTAATTACAATATAATTAATTTAAATATAATTTATTCATTAATTAAATATTGTAATGAATTATAATATTTTGAATAATTAATATACTGTAATTTATTAATCAAAATATAATAAATTAAAATATAATAAATTTTTATTTATTAACTTTTACAAACCAATTCATCCATTATAATTATAATGAATTATAATGATAATATATAATCTTAATTCTTATCATATTTATTCCAATTCTTGTCGTAAGAAAACCTACCGCATTATAATAGGAATTAAACACAAATTGCATTAAGATGACTAAAGTATTTATTCGAACATGTGGCGGGTGAGACTTGAAAGTTGAAGCCTTGGGAGCTCAAAATACAAGCTTGACGATTTCACCGGAATTCTCTGACCGCCCGATTGTATTTCTCGGTCACGTGCTCCAATGCTTTGTTCCGGCAAGTCCGGTTCAACATGGCTGGACCATCTCCGTTCCAGCAAGGGCTTTCCGGCCGCCGACAACGTTGACCTCGAGCACTTCCTCCTGAGCAAAGATGATAATGGCGACTCGGTCACTAATGCTTCTGAGTCGTCTCAGTCCGATGGTAAACAGCGGAGACAAGCCACGAAGGAGATTTGTAGCGAGAGCAGAGACAAACAGTGGTTCAATGTAATGACAAATGCTCTCTCGGGCCTGTTCAACATGGGCGACCCTTATCAAAATCCCACAAGAAAAGCTCCCAGGAAACAAGCTAACCCTAAATTCTTCGTCGTTTCCCGTGAAATCCAAGGGAATTGTGGGGGTCGGGAGCGAAAAGACGAGAGTGTCCCCGCCGCCACTACTTCCTCTTTGAATTCCGATAGTAACTCCAATGTTCGGACCAAGGAAGAGAAGCGTGTTGTTGGTAGTGTGGATTGTCGGGATGATCTCGATGTTGAGGTAGAGGGAGAAGAAGGAGGAGGAGGAGGAGAAGAAGAAGAAGAGCAGCAGGAACGTGAGAAGAGTTCTAATGGTGTTGATGGTGGTGATAAAGAGCTGAAGGGTTACTCTAGAAGCGAAGTGACGGTGATCGATACGAGCTGTGTGGTGTGGAAGTTTGACAAGTTGGTGTTCAGAAAGAAGCATACTTGGAAAATTCGGGACAAGAAGAGCAGATCATGGTTTGGTGGAACCAAGAAGAGGAAGAAACTGGACATGGGTCCTGGAGATGTGAATGGAAGTGTTGGCCCGAAGAAGAAAGCTAAGGTTTTGAACCCGAACTTTTCCTCCTCCCAGAGTTTCAGTGGAGGGGACTTGGCCCCATCAAATGATGTGAGTTGCTTGCACTTTCACTTGCCTAAGATGCATGACTTTCTCACATAATCATACATCCATGACGACTTTGATGATTAGTGCTAATCCTGATTTATTTAGATTGCAGGTGCTGATATAATGCAGTTTCTTTATTTTTTATGTGATCTATTTGAGCTTCATTCTGTTTTTGGTGAAATATATACCTATTCTGTGAGTTATTAGTTGCTTTGGCTTCTTGTCTTCTGGTATTCTATGTGCAAGATGAACTGATAAGTGGATTTTTAGCATTGGGACTGAATTGGTTTGTTGGATTATCATCGACTTATTCAAATTCATGAAGATTGTTACATGAATGCTTCATCAAACTGGTCTCATCTAATATCAAAAGATAGCTTGCTTTTAAACGCTTTTGCATTTGGTCTTTCATCTTAATGTCACTTGATAATTAAAGATTGAATCTTTTTAGTAATGCTGATGCGAAATGTTACTTCACCAGTTATATTTACATACTTGCTGGGCTCATTTATTTGTAGTTTTATATATCAGTGGTAAGAGGAAAGTTCTGGAAAATGTTAATGAATTAATGCATCGATTAAGGTTTTTTTTATGTCAATGAAACTGCAGTTAGTGCTTGTAGCATTAGAGAATGTCCTTGACGCTTGGAACTGAATTTCATTTAAATTCATGCTTGTTTCACATGAAAATGTCCATTTCATATGAAGAGTCTATAAACTGGACGTTTACATACTCATCTTGGTCCAATGTCATCGTTATGAATGCAACAACACAACTTCGTGTTTGTGATGATCAGCTTTCTCAAATTTAACAGACTGTTCACACCTCAAATGATTTTACATTCAGCTTCAGTTCTAAGCCTTCGACTTTATGGTACAGATTAAAGTTCTCTCAAAGATAGGTTTTGTGCGCTGCAAATTTTTCATTTGATAGTTGATGGAAAAGAATGGCCTAGTTATTTCAATTAAAAGACAGCAATTTATTTAAGTTATAACTTGATTTTGGAGCTTCGATATTCCTTTTTGACATATAAATGATATGCATTCACACAAGTTCTCCAGAGAGTTTAATCGTAAATGCAGTTATAACAGGTATAATTCTCTTGCTGCTAGTCTGGATTAATCAGTTCTTTAGAACTGCAGTTCACAATTTGCTCATCCACACATTCTCTTAGTGGGCACTCCCAAAATTTACTCTGCAACAAATTAAGTATTCGACTCTACGTGAGCTTTGTTTCTTTTTTGGCTTGTTTGCTATGATGCTTAATATGTTGTCCCTGTTTTCACGTTAGAGATAACTTCTCTTCCAATCCTACATTCCAAGTTAAGGTTTCTTTGGTAGTCTGAGCTTATCTTTAATTTTGCTTTTCTGAATATGACTAAATTAGCAGCAAGCATACGTTGATCGATGAGTTTTCAATACGAGAGTTTGTGGTTTAACTTGAGCATCATGCATATTAAATATGAGATATACTAAGCATTTCGTACTTGCTCTTTGCTTTCTTCTGCAGGTTCTGATACCATTCCATGAGAATACACAAGTTTGTAAAGAAACATCAGATGATATTGGCCCGTTTTTGAAAAAGAGGCAAGCGTATATATGCATCCATATCTAGTTGCTTGAACTATTGGGATCTTAGGGCTTAAAATTTGTATAAAAAACTGAACATATTGCTCATTTTGTTATTGCAGATCACCGAGAAAATTTAAGAGTAACCCATCTATGGATCTTATAAAAGCTATAGCTGGAAGCAAGAAATGTGTAAGAACTGTTCCAAAAAGTCATTCTAAGGAAAGGCTTGAAAAATCTGTCATTCCAAAGCTCTGATATTACTCAATTCGAAAGCATGATTTGTAGGATAACTTGGTTGAGTGATTTTATCAAGGTTCAAGCATTTTCTACTCAGCGAATTGAGAGGGTGCTTAATTCACATGAGATACTGGTGATAAAAATAAGAATGAATATAGTAAAAAAAATGAGAATGGATATAATTATTATAATTCTGAAAGTTAGTTAGGACGAAAAAATGATTATCATTATCATTGATAGCGATTAATTTGTTGAAAATCTTAAGAAATAAAAATTTATTAAAATTTTGTTTTACATAAAATTTTAATATATTCTAATTAATTAGATTTAATTTTAATATATTCTAATTAATATTATTTAATTAATTATATTGTTTTGTTCAAAGGCAAAAAAAAAATAATATTATTTTTATATCAATTTTTAATATATTCTAATTAATGATGTTTAATTAATTATATTGTTTTGCTAAATTTTTTTAAATTTTTGTTTTACATCAAATTTAATTATATTATAAATTATAATTAATGATAATTAGTTATATTGTTTTGTTAAAAAAATTAAAATTTTATATCACATTTTAATGTATTCTAATTAATTATATTATTTTACTAAAAAAGGAAAAAATAAAAATTTGTTAAATTTTTGTTTGACATCAAATTTTACTATATTATAATTAATTACATTTAATTTTAATATATTCTAATTAATGATATTTAATTTTAATTAATTATATTATTTTTCTAAAAAAGAAGAAAGAAGCAAAAATAATTGTCATGTGTATCTTATGAGTGAAAACATGCTTATTTGTGCAGTTTTTGTTGAAAACTCTTTAGTTTTTTGGTTTCCAAATGGAGTAGAATGTATTGTTGAAGTTGAGACTTAAGCACACTCTATGTTTCTTTATTGCTTTGAACTATGATTAGCACATTCTAATATTTTGTTCCAATCGCATTCATCAGAGTAGATGCTAAGACTGTGTCGGATATTAACTCAAATAAAGGCCGAAAGTCAAGTACTGAAAGAAGCTTGATTGAATTTCATATTATTAAAATCTATTCCACCTTTTTGTTTAAAATTTTTTTAAGCCATGATGAGAAATTTAGTAATACTTCAACCCAGTTTTTATTCAAATTTTTTTGATTTTACAAAATTATAAAAAATTTTCAAATATATTTTAATTTTTAAGTCTTTATTAATATTTATACAACTTTTTAAGTTAAATTTAATTCTCATTCTTTTACTGTTTTTGAAGCCTATACTTTGACATCCCATAAGAGTTCAACCTAATATTATATTTATGACATAATATTTGTTGAGTATTTATTTGAAAAAAAGTTCAACTTAATTAAATTCTTTCACTAATTGAAATATATAAGTATATTTTTTATATAACATAATATGTAATTATTGAAATCATAATTATTATGTAATTATACTCGAACTAATGACATATAAAAAAAATACTAATCATATAGTTATACTTGGACTAACTCTTATAATTCTTATTAACTTTAAGAATGACAAAAAAAAAAGAGTTTGGTCCAATAATGTTTGAAATTAATTAATTTAATTTAACTTAATTTAATTTTTAATAAGCTTAAATTTTTAAAAAATTCAAATTTGAAGTTTAAGTTTACTCCATCTCACTAATTCAAATCTGAATTTCTATTTTTGAATTCGAACTCAATCAATTTTTATTTGAACAAAACCCTAGTGGGCCATGTTTGGGCCAAGAAGTAATAATGTATGTGAGCGAAAAGGAAAGCATAAGCACGCGTGTGGTTCTCTGGTGATGTTCTTATCCGTTGGAAATTGGAAGTCGAAGCTCAGTCACAACAGGCGAGCGAGACACGGTTTAGTCTTCTCGATATGTTCTCGTACTCGTTCTTCTCGTTTTCCTCTTCTTCTTCTTGTTGTTGGTCTATTTCACAGGCACTTATCTCATCTCCATCCCATTCCTACCGCTCAGTTACTCCGTTCACAGCGTCCTGCATTCATCAGGAGTTCTTCAAACCGTTGAGATCTGAGTTGAGATCAGTGTTAAGACCTTTGGACTTTCGATTCTATAAGCATATTGTTGTCCAATGCACTGGCCTCGACTCGTCTGTCGAGTTTGGTAATAACATCGGTGAGTAAGCTCTCACTCTCATCGGTCATCTTTCGAAAGTACTTGTTTTGGCTCAAGATTGACAAGCTTCCTCTTGCTTCAGGTTTGCTGTACTCTTTCTTGGCAGAGATTGGGATCGATGAAAATGGAACCCGAGAACTGTTAGAGCGAAACCCAGCTCTAAAGTTGGTAACTTTCGGGTCCATGCGAGCCCGAGTGGTCTCCTTGCGTGCTACTGGAATCCATGGCATTGAATTGAAACAATTGGTTACTAAAGCCCCAGTTGTGTTAATAGCAGAGGAAATCGATCCCTTTATTCATTATGTGCTTAATGTTTTACAAGCTAACATTAATCCCACGCAGCTCAAACGAGTTTTGGGTTCCACCAAACCGAGATTCTTAGTGGGTTTTGATCAAAAAGTGAAGCTGCTTATTGATCATGGAGTATCACAAGAAAAGATTCCTTACGTACTGAACAATGCCAATCTGTCGAAAGCTCTGTGCCGGAAGTCTGTTGAAGAAATTGACAGAACCCTGAGTTACTTGAGCCGCTATGGTGGTGCTGACATAATAGTTAAACGTCCGGCGATCCTGAATTATGATTTGGATGCTCGACTGGTCCCTAGAATTGAGTTTCTGAGGAAGGTTAGTGGAGGAGATGTTGATGCCACAGCAGCTATATTGCGTAAAGCCCCTGTGATTTTGAGTTACAGTCTGGAGCATATGAAGAATCATGTGGAGGTATTGAAGAAATTTGCTGGCCTTAGTGATCATCAAGTATTCAAGATTCTACTTGTGTTCCCTAATGTGATTAGTGTGAGCAAGGAGAGAAAGTTGCAACCCAGAATAGAGTTTCTTAAGAAATCTGGGTTGAAGTCTGATGAGATATTCAAGTTCTTAACTAAAGCTCCCCTGTTCTTGGCCTTGTCCTTTGAAAGCAACATTGCTCCTAAGCTTGTTTTTTTGCTGAAGATTGGGTATGAATGTGGATCAAAGGAATTAGTTGCGGCGATGGGAGCTGTGACAAGAACAAGCTGCGAGAATCTGCAGAAGGTTATCGAGCTGTTCTTCAGTTATGGACTTTCTTGTGGAGACATACTTGCCATGAGCAAGAGGCACCCTCAGATTCTGCAGTACAGTTATGATTCTTTGGAAGAGAAGATGGAGTACTTGATTGAAGAAATGGGACGTGAAGTTGGAGAGTTACTGTCTTTTCCTGCATATCTTGGGTACAAGCTTGATGACAGGATTAAGCATAGGTATGAGGTAAAGAAGAAGACTCTTGGAGAAGGATTGTCCATTAACAAGCTCTTGAGTGTATCAACTAAAACATTTTCAGACCAAGAAAAAGAAAAACCTGTTCCTGGTTGACCTCGTTCTTGTTACAGTTAGGAAGAGTCAGGGTTGATGACAAATCTCAGATGGTTAAGCTTCAAAATGATTCATCAAACAGATTTGTAAATTTTGTCTCAAAATGTTAATAAGACTTACTATCCTTTTTTTTTTTTTTTTTGGTGCAAATGAAAAAAACCAAAACCACAAAAAAACAAACTAACTAGCGCAGTATTCTGCGGTACAAAGCTCTTTGCTTGTCTCCATGGATGAGCTTCATGATGATCGTCAGAGGCTCCCGGAGCATATGCAAGCTTGGGCTGAATATGATTGCGAGCGAGGCCAGATTATCAGCACTTCAAAACTATATTAGAAGATAATAGTATGTTATTTACCTTTAGAGAATCTATTGCGGCAAAAAGTGGTCTATAACCAAGCGTCCATGTCAATATAAGTCCTGATTGGATTTTTCAAAGTTCAGCAGCTAAAAGCGAGCTCCTTCCACTGTGCTGTATAAAACCACTGCACCACTGAGCGTGACAGCCCCTAAGTAAACCTCTAACAGTAGTAATGTTAGATCGTTTTTTAACTGCTCCATTTGTGTTTAACTTGATCCAGTCCTTTGGCGATTTTGTCCAACCAACTAATTTACCCACATGTAATCCCTATGCTTGAATCTCGCAACATTCCACAACCCTTACCCTGATTTTCTAATCTAGGTATTCCATAACGACTTTAGTACCTTCTTTCAGCCAAACAAAGTCAGTTTCAAAAAGAATTTTGTTCCTCAATTGCCATAAAAACCAGCAAGTTACTCCATAAATTATAACTCAGTCAACCTGCATCATGTGTAAGTGTTTCATAAGGTTAGATTTTACCCACTCCCTCTCATCTTGTTGAAAAACAGCTGTATCAATCACTTCTGGGGGGAATTTATACCAGAAAGCTTTTACTCTCGAACAATCTTATATGACATGTAATGTGGACTCTTCTTGTCTACAAAAGTGACAATTGCTATCCGTTGTAATATGGCAAGCCACTCCTTGTTGATTGCTCAAAAGTTTTTTCTTATCTAATAATCAAAGGAAAACCCTAATCCGCTAGGGCCCTACCAATTTTCAAATTAATTCCCAAAGGCTATTATTCGTATCTGTGGTACTATCTTCAATTAAGTCGTAAGCTGACGCCACTGTGAACCTCCCATGAGTAGTTTTTTCCCACAACATTGTATCTTCCGCTATGCCTTCTGCATTAGTGGTGATCGCCGCAATATCCATACAGACTATAGAAGGAAGATATTGTTAAAACAAATTTTACTTCCAAGTGTCGATTTCATTCGTAAAATTCGCAACTTTTGCATTAAGAACGCTAGCCGGAAGTAGAGAAGTCCTCACGTAAATTAAAGGTCCCCAATCATTTGCTTAATTATCTAGCCAAAAGATAATGTGTCGCCTATTACCCAGCTTTCATTTTACATCTTGGCATACAAATTGCCAAGTTGCAGTGATTCTTCGCCAAATGATCGAAGCCCTTTCCTATCTAATGTGTAAGGGATATGATAAGGATCTATTCAATATTTAACCCTTACGATCTTGACCTATAATGCTGTGGGTTGTGTAATCAAAGCTCAGCCCAACTTTGTCAATAAAGCATCATTGGAAGAACAAATACGTTTAATGCCTAAGCTCCCCGCTTTTTTGGGCTGACACATTGTTTCTCAATTGACTAGATGCATTTTCCTCTGCTCATCCATTGAATCTCATATAAAATCTCGCATGATTCGCTCCAAATCATTGCAGAGTTGCTGCGAAAATCTCACCGTTTGTATCTTAAAAATAGGGAGGGCCAATATTATTAACTGTATTAAGGTAACTCGCCCCGTTAAAGACAAAACCCTTGCACGCCATCTTGTAAGTTTCTTTTGTGCATTATCTAAGATATGTTGATAGATATGTCTCGTTGTACGCTCATGTATTAATGGAACTCCTAGATACATTCTAGTTTCCAAGATTGTTCGTACTAGTAATGTGCAGGGCCTAACTGAGACGACGCACAGTTATTGGAGATACGTTCTTGAAGAAAAAATATGAGTTTTATCAGTATTTACTTTATGTCCTGATATCTTACAAAACACCTCTAGCGTCCTTGCGATTACTTGCGTCTGTGAATCCGTAGCTTTATCAAAAAGAACAAGGTCATCTGCAAAAAAAAGATGGGATATGAGAGGCCCTGTAGGGCTCAGTTTAGTCGGTTTCCATATACCTTGTCCCATATCCTTCGAAATAAGGTGACCTAGTCGTTCTATGCATAAGAAAAAAAGGTAAGGCGAGAGCTGACCGCCTTGCCTAATGCCTTGAGAAGGACTAAAGGGATCAGTAAAGATGCATTGCCAAGCGACTTGCATAGACACCATCATCACACATTTCATAATGACTCTGATTAAATTTTTCGGTTAACCAATGTCTGTTAAAGTGTTTTGTATAAAATCCCAACGAATCCGGTCATATGCTTTTTCCAAATCCACCTTCATAGCAAAAAACCTGGTATTCTCCTTCTTTTTGTGCATCAAGTGGATGACTTCCTGAGCAATGATAATATTATCAGTTATTTGTCTGTCAGGCGTAAAACTGCATTGATTCGCCTTCACTAGATGATCCAGGTGATATTTCAAACGATCCACAATAACTTTATAAATGATCTTGTAAATCACAGTGCAGAGGCTAATTGGGCGAAATCGAGCGATATTAGTCGAAAAAGGGATTTTGGAGATCAATACCAGGATGGTTGATTTAAATCTTTTTTCCAACGTTCCAATAGAAAAACTTCCTTAATGTACTCCATCATTTGTGGCCCGACCTGCCCCCATTGCTTCTAAAAAAATAAAGCATTGAAATCATCTACCCCAAAGGCTTTATTCGGATTCATGTCAAAAACTGCAGTCTTGATTTTGATGTCATGGATTGGCAGAGTTAAGTCGTAAGTATGTCCACCAAAAGCGAAGGAAAAGATCCTGAGAGCGGGAAACGATGTATAGGCCCATCTTCTTTATTATAAAGTTGGATAAAAAAAAGCCCTAGCTAAAAGGCTCAGCTGCCTTGGGTCAGATATCGGTAACCCATTGGAATCAATAAGTCGCTCTTAAAAATCCATTCGCATCGGACTTTCTGATGCTAAAAAATTTCCTCCTCATACAGTACTTGCATCAGATCCCCACTCGACTTTTCCTTTAAGACTAATAGAGAATCCAAATTGCCCAAAGCCATGGCCCTCTGGATGCCCTCCAACTATACTAACAATCTTTTTTTTTTTATGGAATATATTACCAAAATCTGAATTATTCCATCTCATGAGGTGGTGGGAGAATTGGGCTAACGATTTACTCATCGTCTCCTCGGCTGGTAGCCAATGCTCTGCAACTATATCATCAAAACTTGGATGTGTTAGCCAACCATTTTGGAATCTAAACACTAGGAATCCTATAATTCTTAGTGGCAATCTTTGTAGGTGAATCAACATGGGTCTATGATCTGATCCAAGAAAGAGTAAATGATGGTTCATCGTTTGAGGAAAAGCTTGCAACCAAGATGTCGAACCAAAAATTCTATCTAGCCTAGCTTATACCATTCCTTAGTGCCACGTAAACTTTGAGCCTACAATTTTGTTCACCACCCGCGCTGACTTGACTCCATCACATTTATCTGCTATCTCTAGTTTAATATTAAAATCTCCTTTGATGAGCTAGGGTCTATGAATAGGGCGTCCTACCCATCTTAATACAAGCCAGAGGTAGGTTTGAGAAGAGAATTGTGGGCTTGCATAAACAACTGTAAAATCAAAAGAGCAAAAAGCATACTTGATTCTTTTATGAATAAATTGGCGATGGGCTATTATTATTGATATATTAAAATCATCCTTTAGTAATAGCCATATCCCTCCAGAAAAAGCTTCGGCTTCTACTCTAAACGAGTAATCAAATCCTAAAGTAAGGACTACTTTATGTGCCCAAGATCCACTAATTCGGGTTTCCAGTAAAACTAGGATACCAGGTTTATAATTACGAATGTAATTACGCAGTATGTCATGAAATTTAGTCTCCCCTGCCCTTTGACAATTCTAAATTAGGATCGACATAATGAAAGAAAAAGGGGAACAATCTACTCGACAACTAAGTATAAACTGTACCTCTTGTGGGATCTTCCTTGGTTCTGACACCCTGAGGTTACATTGCCTGCACCTCGTCATATCACATTTGAGGCATGTCGTCTGAGATACCTGACCCGGCTACTAGATCTGGAGGGTCTGTGTGAGGAATTACGATACCCTCCCTAAAGTTACTGATAGCGTCCTGATCCTCAACTTCTTCCATCAGCTGGAGTAGCTCCTCAACAATCAGTTCTTTGTCCTAAAAAACCTGACTATTACAGACCATTTTCGTATGGAAAGAGATTTCAATCGCTAAATTTTTATCCATTTTAGTGGGTTTTCATTGAATTATAGGGACAATATCCGATCCCTATTCCTGGGGATTGCTAGCCCTGGAACTTTCTCTCGGGTTTTGTTGCATTTAGGCTACCATCTGTCCTTTTGAACCCTTTCTTGAATTATGTTTAGGCCCAGTAGATGTAAAAACTGACTCCTTTTGAGTTTGTTGCCTTTTCCTATAAACTCTACCAGATTTAACGTTGTTCGAGTCCAAACAAGGAACTGTTATGTGGGGCCTTCGTCTGTGTCTCAGCCTCTGCCCCCAATTGTTCCTGTTCTGTCAAAATTGAGAACCTCGAGCCTCCCCTGTGAGTAGAATCCTTGTTATGTCCCAATTGATCCTGACGTTGCATGGAATTGCATGGGGGTTTCCGTTGTACCTGCATCTAAGGGTCATAATAGTTGTTGGTGTTTCCTCCCATTGGCTTCTCGTTTGTTGCATCCGCCGTTGTCTTCATCCCTAATATTTCTTCGCCTGCACCGGACTGATTAGGAAGTTCATATGAAACTTGTTGACGCTATGAACAACCAAAGACGTCATGTCCAACCATGTCGTATGTATAGCAGAGTTGTGGTTTCATCGAGTTCCACATTGGTATGCAATGGAGTGCTAAAGTCAATCTCTACGGCGATCCTTGCGAACTTTCCCCGCTGAGACTACATGGTGGCTTCATCAATTTTAATCGTGTTCCCCACCAGATTATCCAAGGCGGTTAGGATTCCTAGATGATAATGCGCGATAGATAGGCCCGGGAACTAAACCCATACTACAGTTCGGTTGAGTTGGCCTTGCGAAGGGCGAAAAGTTAGCAGCCACTGTTGAACTAAGGGTGCTTGCCCAAAGATAACCCACGGTCCATTAGTCCATTAGTCAGTGCTTGAAGATAGTCATCGTCTTCTATAAACTGCACTAGGACATAGTCATTTTCCAGATCCACTATCTTTATGGGTCCTCACAGGTTACACATGCTCTTCAATCGGGAGTTGAGAATCTAAAACCCTATACGGCATCCAAGTAGTTTCATGACTAGTGTTTTTGTCCATCCCTCCTCCCCCCTTTGATTTCGATTTGTTCTTCGTCAATCCATGCACTATCCTTGAGTGTTACGGCGTCCAGTGCTTCCCCTGTCACTGTGGCGTTGTAGGACGACTTTGGTCGTGGCAGTGGTTCGCCTTTTTAGAGAGAAAAATTAGAGAGAGAAAAGTTGGGGAAATTTGTGGGAAAATTTCTGACTTACTATCAATGTTATGAATACCGTACCGGGTTCGGTACAGGATTAGACTATGGAACGGAACTGTATCGGTACCGGATTGGACTCTGGAACGGAACTGTACCGGTACTGGTCAGTACCGGGTACCGTTTCAGGATATTTTTAAAATTTATAAAATAGTCCCTAAATTTTTTAAAAATTACAAAATAGTCCATATTGATATATTATACAACT
>JANJEY010000001.1:83543-102627 GCA_024703695.1 Erythroxylum cataractarum | reverse complement strand
AATCAAACCAACAATAACAATTACCAATCAATTTAATTTCACACATTCGGTACTTCCACAACCACAAGGCAAAATGACAAAATTCAATGTCAATTTCAACTTCCCACATTCGGATTTTTCCCCAAATCCACCATCATCCCACATCAACCTCTACGGACTACGGCTCTACCATTTGCCCCAATTCCACCATTTTTGTGTTCCTCGTTCTCAGCCGAAAACAACTTACAATTTTTTCCAAATCCACCTCCATCCAACAACAACACCAAATCAACAAAAACACCTAGGATCACAGAAACAATCAACAACAAAATTCCATTCAAAATCAAACAAAAAATCAAAAACATACACCCAAAACAATCGGGTTTTCGTTGAGGGTCATCTGAGCTCTGAGGGTCGGGTCTTCCTTCGGTGGTCGTCTGCTGCGTCGACAACGAGGAGGACGGAGGAGAAGGCGGTGAGGAGCGGCGAGGAGACCGATTCGTCGAAGACGAGACGACGAGTAGGAGATCCGAGACGGTCAAGCGAGGAGGAGATCCGAGACGGCCAGGAGGAGATCCGCGACTGGTAGGCGAGGAGGAGGAGACGGCGAGGAGACAGCGACGATCGAAAGAGAGTCGCCAGACACGGAAAGACACACCGACGAGGAGAGGAGGCGTGCGACGTGGGAGAGAGGACTCGGGGGACGGCGATGGGACGACGATGAGGGGAGATCCGAGAGGGACGACCAGCGGCGAGGAGAAGAAGCAGAAGCCGAAGAAGAGAGGAAGACTCGGAGATTCCAGAAGGGTTGGGGGTCCTCGAGGGCCGGGGTAGTTTTATGTTAAAATTTTTCGTTTTTGCAATTTGGTCCCTGGAGATTTCGATATTTTCCGAAATGGTCTGAAAAATATCGGATTTGATGGTACCGACCGAAATTTTTGTCCGATACTGGGGCCGCCGTACCGGTACGACACGGTACCCATATCATTGCTTACTATCCTTCTTGTTATTGAAACAAACCGGCTCATTCTTATTTTCTTTCTTCTTCGTGTTTTGTTTTATGATATTATTGATCGATGAACACATGTCAAAATTGGAACAAGAGATATTGTAATGTCCATTCCATTACGGCTAACAAATAAAGTCTATGGACGAAACCACCAATTCATCACTTTGCCACTTTTAAACGACACCAAAAATCTGGTTTCCATTCAGAAACCTCCAACTGAGCGACTTTTCATGCATCCCAAGTTGTCCAACCAACCAAAGTCTTAAGATACTTAAGTTGTACCAATATAATATCTTTGTCAAGTCAAACATTACGAATAATAAAAAAGTTTGAGAGCATGCCATACCAATCAAAGCCAATTGGATTGGAGAAGAGTGAGCGGATGGAATGGTGTAAAGAAAAAGATATTATCTTTTCACAACGTGTCAAGATATCAACCATGAGATCCTAAATACTCTTCAAAAATTTTATATTAATATGTAAGAAAAAAAAACCTTAAAATGTACTTATAATTAAATTTCTTTTTAAACTATTTTTCTCTAAAGTTTTAGAAAAATTATTGATATTTTTTTAAAAAAAATTCTTTTATACTTTAGTCTGATTTAAAGTAATTAAAATAAATTGTTAATTTGAATTATATTTAATCAGAAAATATAATTAATTTATGTTATATTACTTTAGTTTTTTTATTATTTATCAAAATTTTATTCTTTAAATTTAATATATAGTATATGTAATATCTTCTAGATCACAAAAATATCACTGAGAAAGAGAAAATATCTCAAAACGGTGGGAACAAAAAAAAGGGGCTTAGGTCTTTAAATGTACACCACCAGTTCCGGACATGTTGGCCAATCGAAAACTTTCTTTTGATCTAATTAGAATATTAGTTTTTGGTAGATTTGCGTGTAGCTGACGTGGCACACGAGGAACCTCAGAGACAATTTCAGATATTTTTTTTAATGGTGTGGGGCCCGTGTGAGTGGTGACCGTAGGATTAAGAAGCGATCGCTGTGGACTCTGTAATCATCGCCATTCGATGTCGGGACTAAATATTATATTTTTTTGAGGCTTTAGATATTTTGCTTCTTCTTCGCTTTTACTTTCGGCTACGCTCTGTTTATACACAATTATACAAAGATTTAGCGGAGAGATCTTTCTTTAGGATGGGGATTATGGGAGTCTCGGTGTTGGAGGAGGTGAGAAGGAGTGGTGTGAAGGAGAAGAGTGAAGAAGAAAAAGATGATGATGGTAGAGAAGAAGACGCTCAGAGTGAAACAGGGGAAGATAAGAACGATGACACTGAGAAGAAGAAAGATGATGGTTCGAGTGATTTTGGATTGGCGAGATTGTTTCCGAAGATGGTTTTAAACGTTTTGCTTGTTGAAGCTGATGATTCCACCAGGCAGATTATTGCTGCTCTTCTCAGGAAATGTAGTTACAGAGGTTGGGTTCTTTTTTCCTATTAATTCTTCTTTTTCGTTTTCTGGGTTCGTGGAGAAGGGTCTAATTCGGTTATTGATTAACCGTTGATCATTATATGAACTCTTTGTATTTCTCTGTTACTGATCCAAGATTTTGTCAGAATTCCTTGTTCTGTTTGTGAAATGGTCCTCTCTGTTCCTTTTCCTTCTATGAATTGAGAAACTTTTCATGTTTCTCTGCCTTTTCTTGTCTTTCTCACTGTCAATTCAAAAATCTGTCGTGGGAAAAAAAAAAAAAATTCCCGTCAAGTTCCCAAATCGGTGGAGTTTCTTTTTATCTAAATGTTTTGATCTTCAGTTTAGAACTGTTGGATGTTCTTGATTGGACTGTTCGCTGTTTCATCCTTCCTTCTTTCACATGCTAAGAAATTACATATTTGACTGAAAGAACAAGAAGAAAAGCGAAATTTATGGTTTTCTCTAGTATTTCATGTCTATATGGATTTCTCTGGTATTGTGATCTTCTTTTTTTATTCATTCAGCGGCCAGATATATTGTGCTTATGTCTACTGTTTATGCTTGAGCAGTTGCAGCTGTTCCTGATGGCTTAAAGGCTTGGGAGATACTCAGAGGAAGACCACATAACGTAGACCTCATTTTGACAGAAGTCGATTTGCCTTCCATATCTGGATATGCTCTTCTTACTCTAATTATGGAGCACGAGCTTTGCAAGAACATACCAGTTATAAGTATGGCATGGACACTGAATGCTTCTAAATGTATGGGTAACTTTTAGTTTTCCATTCCTGCAGAAACTTAATCCATATTTCTGATGATCTTGCAGTGATGTCCTCTCAAGATTCAATTAGCACAGTTTACAAATGCATGCTAAGAGGTGCTGCTGACTATCTTATAAAGCCGATACGGAGAAACGAACTTAGAAACTTGTGGCAGCATGTATGGAGAAGACAATCTGTATGCAAATTAAACACTTTCATTTTTCCATGTAAGTTTCTACTGTGGCCTTAAACTTTGACATAGTACTGATATGTT
Organism: Erythroxylum cataractarum; assembly: GCA_024703695.1. Classification (NCBI taxonomy): domain Eukaryota; kingdom Viridiplantae; phylum Streptophyta; class Magnoliopsida; order Malpighiales; family Erythroxylaceae; genus Erythroxylum; species Erythroxylum cataractarum. The sequence goes on along the minus strand of JANJEY010000001.1, from coordinate 99,162 downwards.
GTTATTTATGTCAGTCTCTTGCTGCTGGAAACTGTCCTCAGGATGAAAGTGTTGGACAGGAGAAGCACGAAGCTTCATATGAAAACAATGCATCGAGTAATAATTCGAGCAGGGATATGGCATGCATAAAGAGAAGTGATAGATGTATTGAGAAAGGAAGTGATGATCAGGTCAGTGCTCCATTATAAGACGTGCTTTGCGTTTTCATGTGATTCTTTAATACAATCATGAGATAAATAATTAAACACTCTTATGTGCTTAACTGTAAGAATTATCAAGGACATACATTCTACTTGCCTAGTCATATTTTAAAGGAATTCATTTTCAGTTTAAGTTTCCTACATGAGGTTTTATGCAAAGAATGGACTTTTTGACTCTTGCAGAGCTCTTGTACGAAGCCAGACTTGGAAGCTGAGAATGTCGATATGGACCTTATGCGGGACAATTTGCAGCCTCTGTGGGTCAAGTTCTTGTTGAATGATAAAAAAATGCAGAAACATGATGTTCAGACAAAATATGGGAGTGAAGCTGATGGTAAGGCATTTGTCAATCCAGCTCTATTAACTGTCAAACTATTTTCTTAACATGTCTGCTAATATTATATGAGGGATGCATTGAAGTTTGTATGCTTCGTTTCTACAGTATTTTCTTCTGTGGCTGAACACATTAATGTTGCGAAAATAAACGTGAAGGCAGATACTGACCTCAGAAGTCGGAGTAATGTGGCTTGTGAGGCTTGTGATGACAATGATGTCCTCATCAACCCTTCTAAAAAAGCCTTTGACTTTATGGGAGCATCTGGAAATCAGAATTACTGTTCGAGTAATGTTAAGAACAAGCTGGATCCTTCTCTGCATTTGGATCTTTCCCTGAAGACATCTCACCCAAGTGGTTTCGAGATCCAAGTTGCTGAAGCAAGGCATGCTCTCAAACATTCAAATTCCTCAGCTTTTATGCCGTAAGTTCTGTTTCTATTTACTTTTAGTTCACACTCAGGAAAAGTCCTAGTGGTGATTATTAGATTGAACAGAAAAATTGTCCGTAGCTAAGTGAATGTTTGGCATTTTGTTATCAGAGAAAATGAGAATATATCAGTCACCCCAGAAAACTGATAAAAGCATAGTCTCATTTATGGCTTGTAAAGATACCTTGAACCTGATTCTGAAAAAGTTTCTATCTGCGAATCATGCTTTTTGCAGGTATAGTAACAGGACATTGCAACCCCTACATGAACCATTGGCAAGTTCGTGCAATCAGAGAGAACTTGGAGCTGATTCTGATAGAAGAGTGTCCAATACTAGTGGCGGCTGTAATTCTGATGCTCCAGGTCCAACATCAATTACTCAAAGAAATTTTGTCTCTTCCACTAGTGATCGGACTAAAGATGTTGACGTTGCAACTTTGTGCACCCAACAAGTAATACACCCAATCCAAATTCCTATTCAAGATCTGGGATTGAATAATCAATCCACCAGCTACAGTTTATTACCTCCAATGTTTTGTAAGCAATCAAGTGCATCACCAATTCCAAGTCCAAGTTCAGCCAGCCATCTGGATCCATGCTTTAGAGTGAGTCAATCCCATCATTCCACATACAGAAGCAATTCTGAGAATCTTCATGATCGGGTTGCTGAAAATGCAAATGATTCTTCCAGCCGAACGCCAATCCAAGACCGTAAATTGAACTCTTTTGAAGATCAGGAACACGTTTCTCATACAACTGATCAAAGTGCAAGCAGCAGTTTTTGCAATGGTTCTGTTAGTCATCTTAACAGCATGGCCTATGGAAGCGCATGTGGAAGTAACAGTAATATGGATCAAGCTGGTCCTGTCAGAAATGCCACAGATAGCAAAAATGAAATAGCTGTATTCTCACATAATGCATCCTTGCATCGATCTATCCAAAGAGAAGCCGCATTGACTAAATTCCGCCTGAAACGGAAAGAAAGATGCTATGAAAAGAAGGTAAGCAACACAAGCTTTCATTTCATGGATAATGATCTGAATAACAGATAGGCAGTATTCGTATTTTCTGTTGCATTTGGTGACAGGAATGTATGTAGACTTAATTACAATATCTTGTGCAGGTTCGGTATGAGAGCAGAAAGAAGTTAGCTGAGCAGCGTCCCAGAATAAAAGGACAATTCGTGCGCCAACCACAGATTGATCCTCCACTTACTGAAACTGGATAATATAACAGTTAATTATCCAATTCTATTGCTGGTTGGGTTGGTTTTAGTAGTACCAAAGATCTTAGTTTTCCTGGGTTTTAGCTTTTGTGACAATCCGAATGTTTCTGGCATACATCTGTTAAGTCATTTAATAGTCATTTTCTTGTACTGACTTGGTTAGATCGCACAAAATATTGTACACGTATGTAATATATGAAGCTTCAGAGGAAATGCATATTTTCTTGGCACTGACTGCCCTGAAATCTTTCAATTTCTTGCCATTATCTTGTTGCAAAATGGATTAAAACCTAACTAGCGTAATGTATATAACTTGTGTTTATCTTATGAATATGATTATCATCAAAAGGAAGGAAAAGAAGGACAAGTCATAATATCAATGAAGTTGACAGTGAAAAAAGCCAAGTTTCTTTTGCTTCTGGTACTAATCAAACAAACACATAGGTCAGGTATATGATTGAGCTTGTGTTAGGTCCCAGAGCAAAAGAAAACAAAGAAAGCAAGTAAAAGAAAGAGCAGATAAGAAATCACTAAAGTGTACCTCCTGGGGTCATCCCATCCCAAGCTTCTTTACATTTGTATTTTAAAAGATAAAAAACATAATATTATTCAAGGGATGAGATTGCTCAACAAACATTCTATATTGTTTTCCTTTTCTTAACCTAAAAGTAACGGCCAGACATGACACTCGTGTAACTGTAACTATGATTCTCAGCCAACTTGTCAAAAGCGTAAGTTAGATTCTCCTCCACGTCTCTCTCCTCTTTTGAGCTCAATAATATGACAGAAACAGAAAGCCCCATTACTAGAAAGAAGACTCTTCAGTTGCCTGATTACTTTGAATTTACTAAAACCAGGCTGAGTTGAAAAGAAAGATACATGGTGAAATGCCACTAAGCTCACTCATCGCCACTTAACAGGAAAGGCTATTTCTTGGCTGGTCTAGCTCTTTTAAAAGCCTCTAACTTTACTTTCAATTATTATGAAAAAGTGCTGCTCCCCATCTTTGGAAATTGAGGGCAAAGATAGATACACGGATCTTCTTCTTCTTGATTCAATCATTTTACATATAGAATCCATATAGTGTACGTCTAATATTCAACCAGAAGGATCCTTTTTGCGAAGAGATCATAAAAAAAACATTGATCCCAAAAGAAGTGAAGTATCTGAATTGGATTCATAACGTTTTTAACTCTAATTTTGCTCAACCAATGTTGAAACGCGAGCAAACAAACTTCAGCTAGCAGATAAAACTTAATCAGCACTAGACAATTTAACTCGCTTCATTAGCACTTAATTTCCAGCTATTTTGGTTGAAGTTCAAATCCATGTGAAATAGAAAATGAAACAAATTATAAGGTCGAGACTGAAAAGTTTCAGTCTTTGTCCCACATCTGTTACAAGTTGAGGGAAAATAAAGCTTGGAAATTTCCAATGATCCAACGGTCGAAAATCCAGTTTCAGTGAACTAAATGAAATTAGAACCATAGATCTAGAAAAGCAAATAATTTTAGAAGTCGAGCAGGAGAAGAGGCAGTCAAACGCAATGACACTGCCAAAATAATTGCTGCTTTCTTTCTGTTCCAAAGTGCCTCTCCTCTTTATTAACCACATCATTTCTCATTCCTTAGAGTTGCAGACAAACATATTCTCCTCCTCCTCCTCCTCCTCCTCCTCTCTCAACTGCAAATGTCTCAATTCTTTATACAATCTCCAAAACACTGTGCAAGCAAAGGAAAATTAAACATCAACAAGTTCTATAAGAAGCTACTTTTTGCTTCCTCTGCACTTTTCACAACTGTTCTTTCACTAGTCTTGATCATCTGGCTCATCCTACGCCCCACCAAACCAGAGTTTTCCCTCAGGCAAGTTGATATCTACCAACTCAATCTGTCAGGCCCTAATCTCCTCAACTCTTATATCCAAGTAACGTTACAATCCAAGAACCCGAATCAAAAAGTTGGTATTTACTATGATCAGTTCCAAGTTTATGCAGTGTACAAAAGTCAGCAGATAACTATCGACACCTCTCTTCCTCCATTCTACCAGGGCCATCAAGATAACAATATACTAACAGGATCTTTGGTCGGAACTGATTTACCGGTGGCTTCGTCGTTTGGTTACGAAGTGGGACGTGACCAGACGGCCGGAAAGTTAGTCATCAATTTGAAAGCGAATGGAAGGCTCAGGTGGAAAGTGGGGACTTGGGTCTCAGGACGTTACAGGTTTGTCGTTAGTTGTACTGCAGTTCTACCTTTTGGGCCAACTATTCCCACTGCTCCTCTTAGTTCGAAGCAAGGAACTCAGTGTTCAACAACTGTGTGAGACATTTAGATCTTCTGAAAAGTAAACAATATGGAAATTAGTTTCCTCTTTCTTTATATTTTGTCAAGTTACCAGCTTTGTTTTGTTGATCTAAGTGGGTGTAGCTTCTGTATAGTACATGAATGATACAACTGAAATTTTTAGTATATTACTATATTTTATGTTCATCTGCTACTCAGAATTTGCTTGGTCTCTGACTCTAATGATCAAAGAAATAAAAGGATGGCGATGCCATTTCATAGCTTGTTTTATGGTGAAGCTTTTCTGAGTCCAGATAGAGATACATGGAAATGAGGAAAGAGATGAGATTCTATGGAGGAAAAGGGAAGCAAGTTGGTTGCTTTGCTTAAGATGGTATTTCCATGTCAAGCTCCTCGACCTTAAAGGCTTAGAGATAACATATGATAGTCCATAGGCATAATGTTCTGGGACCCCCATGTCCATTAGATTTATGGAATCTGTTTCCATCAATAATTTTCACTTTTTTTTTTCAGCCACCGTAGGCATGGAATTGGATCTGTATAACAATGAATATACTTAACAGAACATTCAAAATTCCCGAAAGAATGGACTTGCTTGTATCCAAAAAAGCTTCTCGCATGATTCTTACCCATAGAAGGATGAAAGCTGTGAAAGTACAAATATACAAGTGGTTGTACCTGTATTCAGATAGGTATATTACGGAGTCTAAAGTTGACAAGCCCCAAACTTGATTGGTTCCAGATAACTACCAAACCAACAGCTATTTTAGCAGTCAAGTCCAAAGTGGTGAATTCTATAACAATACGCAGAAAGGTCGCCGCAACTTTCTAAAGCGAAAGAACTTTACAATTATCTGTAAAGCAAGTTGGTGTTATCTTGCTTGGCAGGTCCCTGCCACAACCCTCCAGAACATTTTTGTAAAAGACCCCTAGAAATTTACCTTTCATGACAAATGAACTAAAGTTACCATTCGGTTGAGAGACCAACTCCTTTATCAAAATAAAGACGTTATTGTTCGGATCCTCTATCTCTGTAGAATAAATTTTCACATTGAATTTTATTTTGTAGTCCAATTTAAATTCTGACAATGTTTAAATGGCACGTTAAAACCAAGAACAGTTAGGTATGTGATTTCTGATGCTACTAGTTGGTGTCCAATATGCTTAACAAAGAACAGTTTATATGCTGATTTACCATAACAAAGGAAAATAAAGACTCAGCATTTGTGGATCATATCACTAAAAATTTTGATATTTAACCTAAAGGATGTTGCATTTTGATGCCTTGTATACACAGCCGTGCAAATGAAACAGCTACACGGTTTCAAAATGATAGGTGGCCTTATCCAATACAAACGCCCAGCACTTAGAACAGAAACTAAAAAGCAAGCTGTCTACTATAGAAATAAGGCTAGGTTTTCCATTTAAAGTTGGAAAAATCCAAGGCAACAAGAGATGAACAATCTATCACACGTCTAAGTGCTACAAGACCTGATTCTAACTGATTAGAGAACATCTATGAGTACATCAATTCTCTCAAGGTAGGAAATGAATTCGTAAAAATCAAGACAGGAATTTATGTGAATCCAATTATTGCATTCTGCACATGTAGCATCAGGAAGTTTTGTGTAAACAAATAGTAGGGTTTCTGCTATTATGCTTACAATGGTAAGCGCTATACATGAACAGTTCACATGGAAAACAGCATAAGCAATTTATGACGTAGGCCGAAGTCCACATGCACACATGAGCCACCATGGCGGGCAATATGAGAAGAATTAGACAATAGAGAAGAATGGACATGCTTTCTCTTGTGTCAAAGAGAAAAATAGATATATAAATGAAAATCTGAAAGGAGAAATGACTTTACTGAACCCTAATGGGCTAAGAACTTGGTCTAACCCTAATGAACTAAGAACTTGGTCCAAATCTCCAGATAAGAAATGATTCAGTAAGAGATTCTCGAGAAACAAACAAGCAAACAACAGTCTTTCAGTAAACATGATAAACATCAACTATAAAACTAGAACAAAAACATCCAGAAACTATATCCTTTAAAGTTTAAGCTGGATGAGATCCTGTTCCATCGAAACTGTCATCATTCTTAGCAAAGTTAAAACTAAGATATCAGCATACCACCATAGATTAGCCATCAAACTAGGAAAGACCACAGCAGGAAGCTAATTGTACAACGCCAGAGATGAAACATTCTTATCATGAACCAAAAAGTAAAGCAAAAGGTCATATGTTCCAAGCTAAATTATGTTAGATTATTTACAGTGGCTCAGTAGGCACGTTCTTTACTAACATGATATATGCCTAAAGCACATGATCAACTGTAACTCCGCTGTCGCCTAATGGCAAGGTAATCAAAAAAGCAACTAATTAATGTGAAACCCAAAATTGTGGCAGTTGAAGTAAATCGACAGCTTTGATGACCATATCAAGATTGAAATGAATCAGAACTGACCCATTCCCAGAAATGCCTCTTAACTGACACTGCTTGATTGGCAGCTCTTTTCTCATCGGAATCACCATACTCCTCTGATTCTTCTGTGCAGAACTCACCATCGGGCAAACCATCCACCACCACGTCCATTGAATGCAAAACATAACGAGCTGGTAAACCCGGATATGACAACGAATTGCGTTCCTCAACTTTCTCCTTGTACGAACCTGGCACAATCGACACGGCCCCAATATCCTTAACAACCGACCCAAGCTCTTCTTTAATGGCGCGAAAGACAGCAGTTTCGGGGGTCTCATCGGGCTTCATTTTTTCCGACAAGGGCCTGCTACGATTCCTCACACTTCCGTCAGATAATTCTTGATGCGACTCGACGAGAACTCGATCGTTATTGCCCAGAATTCGAACAGAAACGACATTGACGGTGCGAATGGGAGGCGTGGAGTCGGCAAGAGAGGTCTCGCCTTCCGAAAGCTCAAGCCAGAGGTTGTGGACGTTCTTGGTGCCAGGTTTGACGCCCCAAGACGCTAAAGAATCTGAAGGCAAGCGAGGCTTGAGCCAGTCGGACAGAGACTGTGGGTTGGCGAAACGATGATTGGTTTTGGAAATGGACATGCTGGGTAGTTTTAATAAGCGGCAAAGATTAGACGGGGAAGAGAAAAATGGGAACTTGAAGGAGTTGGATTTGGAGGCAGCGGAAGAGAAAAGGAAGAACACAGAGAGAGTAGTGAAGAAGAAATCGGCAGGTTCTTGAGGAAGAGCGTTTGCGATTGGGTGTATAGGTGATGGAGGTGACATGTGATCAGCAGTTATATTGAAGAAAGAAAGGTATTTTGATGGAGGAACGGATCCACCATCTTCAACTCTGAAGATGAAGAACTGGGCAGGGAGATTGGCCGCCAGAAATCAATTGCTGGCTTAGGTTTGTTTGTTTGCGGGGAGACTTTAGGGTTTATGTTTTGAATTAGAATAATAAATAGAATTAGAGGTGGGTATTGCAAAGAAAGGCTGCTTCTGTAGATTAGGAATATCCACTTGGATATTTCTGTTTGAAATTTGAAAACCACAAACAATCCCAAATTTTCTCAAATCGAATACAATTACATAGGAATGATAGGGAGTGGAGAGGCTTGACGGAGAGTTGATTTTATTAGTTAATTAGCCGTTTAGAAATTTTCGAATTGAATTCATTAATGAATTAGATTCAATTATACTAATAAGATTGAATTAAATTCAATTTATAATATTTAAAACAAACTCAATAATATTATAATTGAATTCAATTTCATTGTTTGAAATACAATCAAAATGAAATTAATTATTTCGTATGATATTTTTATTTTTGACTTAAAAATTATTTTATTAAATAATAAACATTCACATTTATATAGGGCAAATTATAAACATCAATTTCATTATAAGTGATATCATAAAAAAAAGTTCATTATTAAAATGAAAAGAAAAATTTGATTGCAAATGACACTAAAATGAAAAGAAAACAAACAAACAAACAAATCTAGATATATACAAAAAAAAATTAAAGAAATGCAAAAGAATGTAAACAGGATGAAAAAATGAAAAGAAAAGCTAAATTAGGCGATGGATCTAAAAGAAAACGATGATTATAGACAAAAAAGAAACCAAAAAGAAAAAAGACACTCACAAACAAGAAAATGGGAAAACTTAAATATGGTGAGAGGAGATCATTTATGGAGAATGTATTGTTTTTTCGTTTTTTTAGTAGAAGGAACTATCTGAGGTAGGAGGTACCGCTTACGGTGAAGAAATATATGGTAAGATTAGAGGGGCATTATTGGAATGATATTTTCAACATTCAAAAGAAAGTTGAAATCTCAATTCATACTTTAATTTTGATACTTTTTCAGATGAATTTAATTTATAAAAAATGATAGGGTTTTTATCTCTTTTTTCTATTTCCAAATATTTGAATTGAATTCAATACTACAATTGGATTCAATTCATACCAACACTCTGTAAATAATTTAATTTTTAATTAAAAACGATATTATGATAATATTCTAATTAAAACATGAGTGACTCTGAAGCTTAGGTGTTGAGTTTGACACCAAAGGAAAAAAGCCCAAGAAACTTGCACTTACCTTGGGGCTGGGACTGGGAGGCAAGCTAGGAGCTGTCCGGTTCTTGAGTTTGGGTTCAACTTTCAACTCTGGACTTGTTCCCTAAACTTTGGGTTGGTTGGAATTTCCCCATCACATGTGACGATGGTGAAGATTCGTATGCTCTTGTCCAAGCAATACATAGAATCTAAACCTAAGCTTTCTTGTATTATATGCGCGTCGTCTGTACCATAGCCTACTACCAATTTTAGTGACCAAGGAGTTTATCTACCTAATAAGGGTGACAGAGTCATCAATTAAAAATAATTAAATTTATTTTAGTTTAATAATTTCAAACCGATTCGTACTGGTCTTGGATTCCATCATACAGACTGAAAAAACTGCTATAAATCTATAATTTAATTTAATTACATTAAATCTTTTACTTCAGTTATTTTATTTTCTTCTCTATTAAATCCTATCTATTGGAGTCACTCTCTTTCCTAATGGCCAACTGTGCAGGCTATTAAATCCTATCCATATAAAATTCAAATGCGTGTATATCGAATCGAATCCCTAAAAATATCGAATCATCGATGTCATGAGAGTTGAGACGTCAACAAAGTATGGCTGTCTGTGTCAGAAGCCCATGATCCTTCCACGGCTCGTAATTATTTTGACGTGTTGACTTTGCTATTGGTGAAATTCGCGTCATCAATAGCACGTCATTGGATTACATAACGCTGACCCCATGCTCACATGCTTTGCCTTTACAACTTGTTTGTTGTCTATTCTTTTCAAATAAATAATTTTTAGGAAAAATATCGATTTTTTTTAGTTTAAACTTTTTTTTAAGAACTTTAAAAGATAAAGCACGGTGGTAGTTACCCATTGAAATTGACATCAAGAGAACCTTTCCAGTGGAGATATAAAGAACATCTCTTTACGCGATTTTAGCATATTCAAGAGATATTGTAATTTTATTTGTTGTTAAAAGAGTTTTAAGGGAGATTAAAAGTATAGTCACAACATTAAGTTACGACATAATGTGATTTAGAAGATAGTTAGAAAGTTGCACATATTTCGGATAACCATTTTAATTTCATGTCAAAAAGGTCCACAATAGAAATTTTATAGCTTTTTAGATAATTAATCTAATATTACAAGAAAAGGTAACATAATTTACACATGATTTTTATTGACTTAAAAAGACATATGATAGATATTTATGACAATTATGTGAAGATGTTTAAAAGTTATGAGAGCTTCTATAACCTATATACAAGTTATTAAAGATATGTACGAAGGTGTAAAGAGTAAAGTAAGTACGATAGGATGAGACATAAAGCATTTCTCTGTCAATATAAGGCTACATTAAGGGTCTTCATTGAACCCCTTTTATTTGTAGTAATGATGGATGGGCTTATTAAGAATATCCAATAGAATGTGCCTTGATTTATATATGTTTGTTGATGGAATTATTTTAGTAAATGAGATAAGAGACGGTAATGTCAAGCTAAAAATTTAGAGAGATAAATTATAGTTGAAGGGCATTAAATTGAGTATGATTAAGAATGAGTACTTAAAGTGTAATTTTCGGGCCATAAGGTGAGTTTCAATGTGGAGGTAAAAATTAGTTCAAAAGTTACATTACAAAAATAGTGATTTAAATATCTAAGATCTATTGTCTAAAGCAATTAAGATATTGAAAAAGACATAATTTACCGTATCAAATCATGGTGACTTAAATGAAGGAATGTTTAAGAAGTTTTATGCGATAAAAACATACCACTCAAACTCAAAGATAGATTTCATCATTTAGTGATTAGGCGAGTCATGCTGTATAGAGTAGAATGTTTGGCCTATCAAACAAATATGTAGTCATAAGTTAATAGTAACAAAGACGATGATGTTTTGTTGGATGAGCAATCTTACTATAACACATAAGGTTGGGAATGTAATGGTAAGAATTAAATTAAATTAAATGTAACTAATATTAATAAAAAATAAAAGAAACGAGACTTAAGTGGTTTAGACGTGTTAAAAGAAGATGCCTTAGTGCTTCAATGAGAAGATACGATAAGAATTTATTAGAGATTGTTAAAAAAAAGATATGTGAAGAACTGTGAGAAGGTGATCAAGAATAATTTGACTTTGCTATAATTTACCCAGGACATGACCCTCAGTAAATAATTTGGCATAATAAAACAAGAGCAAATGATCTTATATAAAGATGTCCTTTTATTTCTCACGGGTCTTTTAAACATTTTCCTTGAAGACTTTAAAACTTCTGTCTTGTATTTTACATAAACATTTAATATAAACATTTTCGTTTTTAGCCTAAACATGTTATTGTTGTTGTTGTTATAGATTTAATCGACACATAAGTAATATTTGGTTAGTTTACATGTGATATTCATGTTACATGTGTTATATTGTTCTTTTTTAATTAAAGTCTAACAAAATAATTTTTCCTAAAAGTTAAAAAATTAGGAATTTTTATAAACTTTGAGAATATGCCTTTTATGATAATCTTTATTTTGTTTTTGTATTTTTTAATAAATTATATTTCTGTTTGATAATAATAATTTTAATTAGTTGTTAACAAAATAATAATCTTATTCAATTAACTATTTAACGTATCATAATCGAATGTATGATAAGCCTTATATTTACAGTCAATGTGTAAATTTATGAATTTATAATATCATAAAAATACAGGAAATTTTAATCAATTATATATGCCCTTAAAATACTTCAAGATAACAACAGATTCTCACAATTAAAAAATAATTAAAATACGTGAGATAAAAACTAAAAGAACATATACGATATTAAAAATGTATATAAATAACTAAATAGGAAAAAGGTATTAGAGATAAAGTTCAAAAAAATATATAAAAATTATGTGAACGAATAAAATCATTTTATTAATAAATTATCAAAGCCAATAACATTAAAAAACAATAATCGATTATATCGTATAACAGAAACTCAAAAGTTAATTTGATATATTATCATGCAATAAAACTAACTAGAGGAATTATTATAATGCCGTTCGAGCCAATTAGATACCATAAGTTTTAATCTTACTAAAACTATAGGGCCGACTTACACTCCATTTAACAAGTTTTCAACCAAATAACTTGAGCCTTGTTTAAAGGAAAGTACATCGATTCGACAATGTCATGATGAACTTAAACACTTGTGCTTGATTGTTAATGATTAAAGTATACTCTATCGGTTAATTTTGAATCAGTTGAATCCAATTCGAATTCAACTCTTCCGTCTGAATATTTAATTGATGAAGTCGGCAGAACTTATCAACGGTATTGCCGACACAGTAACAAAAACCACACGTCTTGTCCGAATTGAACCACGATCTAAATGATATGCATGCATAAACATAGGTGGGTTCGTCGTTTATGGAGACATGTATGAACATAAGCTTATTCTTTAGAAATTATGTAGACTTTTATTGGTTTTTAGTGGCCAACAATATCATTTAAGGATTTTATCTCCACGGCGCATCGATGTTGGCTGGTTGTCAAACTTCAATTCGAATTCGATTTCTCGACCCTTATCAGTTTTGAAATTTGGTTCAAGTTCACGGCAAAATAATTGCTTAAAAATATATATAACATGTTAAGATATGTGGTTATTGAGATAGGAAGCGGTGATCTTTTAAGAATGATAAAGAAAGAGTGGAGTTTCTTTTTTTACTTACAAAATAAATAAAACTCAAAAATTTGAGTAAGAATGATAAAGAAAGAGTGGAGTTTCTTTTTTTACTTACAAAATAAATAAAACTCAAAAATTTGAGTACATGTCTTATTAATAATCTCTTAATTTGAAAATTGATATTTAACTTCATTTGGTACTACAAAAAAAGTAGAATTAAATATAACTCAATATAACTATAGCAACACCACCACCGCCAATAGAAATTTTATTAAGGCGAGGGATATCTGAAAAAGTATAGTAATACGTAGTCTTATCTCTAACTAATAGAGATGTTAATTTTCAATTAATCAACTTGAAGAAAAAATAAAAATAAAACAAGAAAATAAAATAAATAGATATAAATAAAGAATACATAATAATAGCAGTGAAAATACTAATTAATTATTATGTATAATTACTATAATAGCATCACAACCTAATTATTTTAAGTCTCTCGTCATTTATATAAGTAACAAGAAGGTAATTGAATTATCATCGTTAATTTCGGTTCTCTGCTATTTCGCAATACAATGAACTATTTTTAATTTAATTATTCTTAATGCCCTTTTTCCATTATTTACATATGAATTCAAAGCGGGTGATTAGAATCTTACGGTAACGAGCCAACTGAATTTTTAGAAAAACAACTTTCTTATCTCACGATTAACTAGTGTTAATCTTATCACTTGCTGAACCTGAAGGGTCGGTGTAGTTAGCACATATTTTCATCGCTTAATTAAGAATTTGAAGATATTCGACTCTTAAAAATACAGCAAATTTGAATTAGTGATAGTTGTCCTGATTTGAAATGTTTCCGTCACGGTGGGATTAGTCTCCGAACTAATCCTTAAAAAAAGAAAATCTTATCACTTGCGAGTCAGAATCAATCAAAGAATACATCCACACACTCACAAAACCAGTGCTATTCTTATCGCTTGCGAGGCCAGTGAGACCAGAAAGAACGACAAAACCGAAGTCAAGTCAATGGAATGACTTCGAGATGCGAAAATAGCCCAAGACATACGCAGCACAATAAAATCAGTGGGGTCGATCGTACGTGGTGGCAGTGTTACGTAGCAGGACAGGACGGTGATCTGATCATCTTACAGCCTCACAAACCTAGACCTTTAGTCACGGCATGCCCCAACAAAACGACACTTCTTTTCCTTTACCTCATAATGCTTGAGACGACGGTACTCACAAATGAATAACAGCACAGCACAAGTGGCACAGTACTTACATAGACACGACTGGTTCTGATTTCTGCACAAAATAGCTACTATGGTCTATGGAACAGTCTCTGATCTCTCACTTTTTCTTTCTTTTCTTACGTAAACATATAAATTCATGAAGTTATATGTCTCTGTCTTGTTCTTGAATGAGTTCGATATGATTACTTTCAAATACCTATTAGACTAATTTTTTATACCATTAACAATATTTAATATTATAATCAGTATAAAAAAAGGTCTCATATTTCTTCTTTCTTAATTTAAAAATTAAAATTAATCTCTATAATTCTCTTCTTCTCCTTTAATGGATTCTTCAATTATTTGTTAAATTGTAATGGACTATTTTTAAATTTAGTCCAATTTGTTCGAAATATATTTTCACAACCTAAACTTCATAAATTGAAAGAATTATTTACAATTATGATAAGAAGCATAGAAGTTAGGGTTCAAGTGATTTGTAAGGAAGGATTTCAAATAAAATAAATAGTTAATAACCCTTAAGAAAGTGTATATAGTATTTTAATTTTAAATTTTCAACACTTTAAAGCATTAAAATTAAATAAAAGTCAGAATTATGCAAAATTTAAATACTTTATTTAATGGATAGAATATATTATATTTAATAATATAAAAATTATATTATGTATCTTTTATTTAATTCTAAAAATTTTATTAAATCTTTTAATATACATTAAATATTTGATTCTACAAACCAAAAAATTTGGAAAGCTCAATGAATGAATGATATATTTTATACTCAATATACAGAAAATTGAAATTTCTTAGTTTATATACTACCGACAAATTTGAACTCTATTGATTAAGAAAATCCTCTTGAACATTACACCTCTCGTGCTTCTCTCTTCTCAGAGACATGTTTAGCTTTTATTTCACATGGTTCTGATGATTTATGATTCACATGCCTATTTTTCCTGTTTAATACTACAAGATATCTGTAATTTTTGTTTTGCCGGAGCAGTGAGGTCAACTTTTGTTATCTGTTTATTGGGAATCTCGTGTGTCAGCGGCAGGACCTGTAAGAAAAGTTAATTAAACTGTTGGAAATGCGGTTTTATAAATAAATAATTAAAGTTGCATTGAAATTGACTTACGTCTCCCAAAGAAAATCAGATATTAACAATTTGCTACTTTAATTAATTATATGTGAGTGAATGAGTGAGGAGTCATGGGATTTGAGTGAATAAGGAGTGAGGTTAGTTGGGTGACGCAAAATGCAGTAAAAAGGTGTATTATTAACAATATGATTATATGCAATCTTGTATGTCTTGGACCAATGAAATATAAGATTTGTTATATGATTGAACATACGTCTTCTATATAAATAAATATATATAATCTTCAATAATTATCTTTTGGCAATCGTCTTACGTCATAGACTTTTAACATTCTTTTTTCTTTGATGTCTATTAAAGATGGGAACGGTTACGTCAAATCATACTGAATTCTTTTTTTTTTTTTCCTTCCCTCTGTAACCAAAGTTCCAGGCTAATTATAAGGAAACTTGAACAAGCTTAATGCGTAACTAGTTCAGGAAAGATGAGCTCATAATGTGATCACAAGACTAGAACCTTTCAATCGTATGGCCTACCCTTGCCACTGAACG
>JANJEY010000001.1:58294-71083 GCA_024703695.1 Erythroxylum cataractarum | reverse complement strand
TTCTTTCAAGATCGCTTGTCGTTCTTGTTTCTCTTTTCGTCCAATCAAACGACATTGATTAAACTCCTGAACGGAGTTTAAACGTTCTTGTTCCGTTCGTAACTTCCGTTCTGCGTCAGTCCACTTCTAGAATAACTTGTCGGTAGCCCCTATCTCAAGCCATGTGGAGCCCCGAGTAGACGCCCCAAAGTTCTGCAGCAAAGGGGGAACTCTGGCCGATATGATGAAGAAAACCCCCGCACCATCGACCCCGACAGTCCCGTATCAATCCCGATATAATGTGCTTGACTCATTAACATACTATCCACCAAATGATGTCCAATCAATTTGCAATTGTCACGCTTTTCGTTAGTAGGTCATAATAAAGGCCTAAACGTGTAAAAGGTAAACGTCTTCTCCTCCTAAAACCACTCAAAAAGTAAACGTCTACGTATACATGTATGTAAAGGTAGGGATGGCATGGATCAGCTAGTTTTTTAAAAACATTTTTTAAATTAAAAATATAAAATAACTTAATTTTTTAAATTAGGTCTAAACTTGAGTTGTTCAGGCTTTTTTTTTTTTTTTAAAAATGAGTTTAGTTATATAAATAATCCAGCATCATAGTTAAGAGTGTTTAATAAAAAATCCGACAGTTGGGATAGATATAATTGTTCAGGATTAGATCTTAGCTTACCTGAAATCTAATCCTTTTAAATAAAGCAATGTTATTTTGTTTTTGAATAATTGAGTATCAAGTTTGTCTAAACTAAGACTTGATTCATTAATCAATTTATTGAAAATAACTAAATTTAAGCTAATAATTTACCATTCATATGTAAAAAGCCTTCAACTCTGATTTGCACTCCCAGGCGTTTGTTCTTGCTGAAAACAATACATGAATAACAATAAAGATGCATTACATTCATGCAAATTAGTTTTGGTATATAGTAAAACACAAATTATCAAAATTTCTTGGTTGGCGCTATATATGACTATGATCTTATTCAATGTTTACATTTTATACTTTAGACAAACAAGCAGCTGGACTGTCCACTTGCCAGCGCAGTGTCAAGCTAAAGCTATGGTATAAAGAAGAGGTAGATGAGGATTATCTTAAGAAGCAATAACACAGATCAACCTCAATTGTTAGAGCCTTCTATTTGCACGTTTAACCACAACAAGGTGATGGGACATTCAGCGGAAGGACCAGGAAAGAAGAAAGTCGAACATATTTACAAACTTAGTAGGTTTTTACATGATCAAATTGTAGCCAGTTTCAAGATAAAAGCAAAGCAAGTGCTGTCCATAAGAAATTCTTGTGAATGAACTGTCAAAGCAGTACTAAGCTTCCAGATAAACTTCTTAGTCCAGTGGAAGAAACAAGGTGATGATCGGAATGTACGGATGTGACATATTTACATAGAATTTCAAGGATAGTAACTGCAACATTTGACGGTCACCGCAGAGCAAAGCCCTCAGCAGCTGATTAATTACGCCCCACTGTCTTGCCTCTTACAGCTGGACATATCCTAATTAATCCCACCGTCTTGCCTCTGGCAGCTCATGCTTCAATTTCAATGGTCCCCCAGCTCCCCTTCGCTTACATGTTCCCAATCTGAAGAAGAGCCGTCATACCAACTTGCAAGAGGCTGATCCACGCTCCTACTTATTAGTTGTGTCCCAGAATCATCATTAAAAAAAACGTGGAATTCACTCATCTTAGATACCTCTGCAGAAGATTTACCATTGAGATTTTGCGCGACAGGTTTGACATTCTGATCCAACTTTTTACCCTCCAATTCACCCTTGCTGGCTGGTGAATTCCTACTCAGAACCGGCTGATATTCTTCCCTATTTATGCTCTCTGAGTAATCATCCCGAAGTCTCAGAGCATGGAATCTGGCCATTACGGAAGCTTCAACATCATCTTTAAGCATCGATTTACTTGACATGGCCGTCTCTTGTACAGATATAATTGGTTTTTCACTGATGTTTACTTCCTGGACCGAACTTTCAGCTTTGTTCAAATAAGCAGTGACATCAGAACTTGAGAATCCTTCCGAAAGACATTTGTCAACCCGTGATTTCAAAAGTTGATGTCTGGCCATAACATCATCTACGTGGCTGTTTGTTCTCAAGGTATACAAATTTGAAAATAACATATTTGGGACTGGACTGCCCTTAATATCAGCTGCTACAGGGTATTCTGTGCAATGTCCAGCTGTAGCATTTGACCTTGGTAGGCTCATCACTACAGTATTATTATCTAGAACAATTATGGTAGCAGAAGAAAAATCCTTAAGTATGACATTCAGGTAAACAAAATCACAATGATCAAATGTTATAGCTGGCAATACAGGCGAAGATTTTACCATTTGTTTCCTGTCAGCTGCATTTGGCCATCTCAGCTTTCATACGATTAAAACGAGCCATGTAGTTAAGTGAACACAACGAAGCTTCTGCCTCAAGCCATAGATTCCTATACAATAGAACTTGGGGCTGTGGTTCCTCTTCAACAGGTAGATTTTCACTAAGGATTTTTTTTATAGTCTGCACACATTACCATTGCAACAAAGAAGTTCAGTATTCTTCATATTTTCTTTTGTTTGTTTTTTTAATTTTTGTGCCAAGAAAGGCCATAGGTGTTATGCATCTTTAAACAAAGATGAAGTATATAAAAGGAAAGGCGTACCTCGGTCATGTTATCCTCATGCACCTTTTCTGCAGCAACCCTCACAGTTCGGGCGTTCTTATCTTCCTTCACAGGGGTTACATCATTCTCCTTTTCAGAAACATGCTCACAATCAAGTTGGCCCTGAAATTTACACCATCAATTTTAAGGACTAAGGGCCCAAATTTAGTTGTAATCTGAATAATATTATCTAAATCAGTCAATAAATACCAACATAGTGGTTGGATTAGAAAATATTCTTGTAGAATGCTCCAGCTGAAATATTCCTTTGGAATATTCTGGCTTCATTCTAGGCTGTACATACAGGAGTGTAGGCTTTAATCAAGGCTGTAAATATTGAAATATTTGTAGGTATAATCTTCTAGTTATATTTTTCTAATTTAGATATCTTATGTAATATAACAACTTTTCCTGTTCCTATCAATTTACATGGTATCAGAGCCAGCCTATCTTTTCTGAACAAGAAACCCTAGTTTTCTTTTCCCTCTTCCTTACCACGTCTGACATTACATCAGATGGTATACCCTCTTTTTTCATCCATCAACCTCTCCTGAAATGAAGGATTTTGTCAACAAGAAATACATTCCTCATGATTTATCTTTAGATTCACATTCAGTTATGATTACTACTATCAGGCTGAATGGTGACAATTTTTTGAGCTGATCTCAATCTGTGTGCACATACATCTAAGACTGAGAAAAGATCAGGTATTTAACGGGTGATAAGAAGGAAGCCAGACTTGCATGATCCTGCCTATCCAATTTGGGGTGCACAAAACTCCATGATTAGTAAATTCTTTAGAGGACACCAATTCCAATTATATGTGTTATCACACAGCAAAGGAACTATGGGATAATATTAATTTAATGTATTCTGACTTGGGAAACCAATCCCAAATATATGATCCCTTACTTATGGGATTTGTGAAGCTATGTCGATCAAGAAATTACTAGAAGACCTAAAGTTTCTAGTATTGCTTCCTATGAGAGCTTGTTTTGATAACAAAACTGCTATTTCAATTGATCATAATCGAGTGCTTCATGATCAGACTAAAAATATTGAAATTAATGGGTACTTTATCAAAGAGAAACTTGAAACTGGCTAATTTGTGTTCCCTATGTTCCTACCTTTCAAAAAGTGGCTAATGTACTCACCAAAGCTCTGCTGAAAAAACAATTTGACGTTCTAATAAACAAGCTGGCAATGGAAAATATAGAAAGAATTATAGCTATAATCTCCAAGTTATAATTTTCTAATTTAGATACCTTATGTAGCTAAGAATACTTGTAAAAACATCAGCAATATAACAAATTATCTTATTTATATCAATTTATAATATTATGCAAGAATGTATTGGTACAAAGAACACAATGTTTGTTGTTTTCCGACTTGAACTAATATGATGTTACGGATTCAAATGTCATAAATCAAAGTTGCAAGTTGTTTTATATGCTATCTCAATTACAACAGCTAAAAATAAGATACTTTTCTAGCTTGGTGTCCTATGTTGTATATGTGCAGTAATATTATTTAAATACTTTATTCAGAATATGGTCAGCCTCACTTATTACTTGATAAGGCTTAAAGGTCCTTCTGTCATCATTTGAAACATCTTTCGATTGCTTTTCTTCTTTCAAACAACACATTTAGTTGCAGACTGAAAGACAAATTGTAGTTGGTGTTTTATAATACGAAACTCATTGTAAGTAGTGGCCTAAGAATGAATTTGATGGTCATGTATCAAGAAGTCGGGTACATCTAGTGAAAAAGATTGAGATTGTAACAGTCTAGGGAAGTGAGCGACTTCCATAATTATGTGACCTACACCTTCCAGCTTATTAGAAGTTTATCAAATTTATTTTGCTCTTTCCATGCCTAATTCAAATGTATTTGAAATCCCAAAAACAATTTTTCTTTAAATTTCAGCATTCAATGACCCTAAAGGCTAAAGCAGCTTCCCTATCTACCGAAGGAAGTAAGAATGAGGGCTGGTATAAAATATTGTATACCTGTTGGCGGGTAGATACCTTTTCATCAAACTGAGAAATGCTTCGCCTGTTTATCAATGGGACCTGTCCTGAAGTCATTCTCTGTCCAGTCTTTGATATGCAAGAACCTAGATTATTGATTGCATCTTTAAGAAGGAGAATATCTTCAACCTTCAAATTTAACGCATTGCTTGAACATTGAAATAGGAGCACTTCTGAGAGGTTATGCATTGCTTTAACCAGATTTTGAACATACACCTCGGATGTTGAGTCACCATCATGAGATTTGATCAACCTAGTCGGAGCGTCTTCAGCTGAAGCTGAAGAAGACATGGTATCTTCTGCAATATTAGATGCCATATGTGATGAAACATCATCGTCATTGGGTTTTACCATATCCACAAAAGCATTGCCCAGTGCAAAATTTTCCCTCAGTGTACATTTCTCTCCTTCATGATCTTGCGCCTCGGTATGAAGACCTTGGTGATCAGAACTGCCTATTGATTTGCTTAAAAGGGTGCATTCTTTCCTTGATCCAGCTAGATCATCAAAATTTTGAACCCCATGGCAATAGGTACAGTTTGGAAGATGGTTCCCAGATTCTGTGTGAATGTCAATTACTTGTTTGAATAATGCATCAGCAACTGAAGGCCTCTTTGGTGAAGGAATAAGATAATTTTCTGGATCATCACAGTCAAGCGTACTTTCACTTGATTTTTCAAACGTTACTTTTGCTGTGTCTAATTTTCTCATAATTTGAAGAGGTTGAGCTTGAGGACCTTCAAATGGAGATAAACTGGAAGGCAAGGCCCCTTTCCAGCACGGCGAATCCACAGCAGGATTATAGTGGTCCACACTCTCAGGGGAGTTTTTCACAGAACCAATGACTTCATTGTCAATTGCCAAATTCAAGGAATCCAAGCAAATATTATGTGATTGAGAGCTGGGTTTTTCTTCAAATAAATGATCCAATGTGGCCCTGAATGCATTTTCGTTGCAAGTAATCCCTTCATCATTTGTTGAGGAAAATTCTGCTAATGGATGTTCATTTTGTTCCAGGTGAAACACAGGGTTAATACCATAAAGAACATTGCCTTCAGAGCTTTCAGATAAATGAAGTTTCTTCAGCGTAGATGGATTGTTGACAGCAATATCCTTATTCTCCTGACCATTTCCAGTTCCAATATTAGGATAGATACTTTGAACTGGTGGTGTAACCACAAAAGCAGAGGGAGACTGCAGCAATAGTCCACTGCCATTTGAATTAGTGTTAGACATTGTTGAGTATTGTTCATATGAACCGCTACTTAGTAGTTCATAGAACCTGGAATTAACTGATTTTGTGGATGGCATCTGAGGATAAACTTCAGGAACAACTGCAGAAGATTCCCAGGTTGAAAATGTAGGACAACTGGGAGGAGTGACGCTGAAATTGTCACCTAAAATGGAGTCATAATCTAAATGAGCTGTTGCAGGTTCAATGTGTATATGGCTACCAATCATATCAATGCCACGTAGAGTCTCTTCAAATGTGCCCGTGCTCATGGAAGGATGAAATCCTGAAATACAATGATACAAATTAGAACAAAATACATAGGCCATTATCCCAGTAAGACTGCTTGCTTACCCATTCTTCAAACTTCATAAGTCCAAATCTTAAAGCTAAAATCAAGGAAAGAATATGTTGAGAGCTAGCTAATAAAAAGCGAGAATAGTCC
The DNA here is from genome assembly GCA_024703695.1 of Erythroxylum cataractarum. Classification (NCBI taxonomy): domain Eukaryota; kingdom Viridiplantae; phylum Streptophyta; class Magnoliopsida; order Malpighiales; family Erythroxylaceae; genus Erythroxylum; species Erythroxylum cataractarum. The sequence goes on along the minus strand of JANJEY010000001.1, from coordinate 64,703 downwards.
ATGCTAAGGGTGAAATAGACTGTCTAAAGGCATCATGAGATTGAGACAAACACCAGTCGTACACCTTAAAAGTATTGTTTTCTGTCCAATACTTTCAAGATTTTCATGTAAAATAGCTTCTAGAGAATAAGAATAAAATTCTTCACCAAAGGAATAGAAGTTTAAAGATCAGCAGTATGACAAAGAGGTTTTGTTTCCGACTCACCAACTAAAAGCACAGAACTAATGGGGAACAAAAGAAATTAATTCCACTATGTCAATTCTAAAAATCAATTCTTGTGTAAATTGATTATTCCTTTAAAATAGGTGTAAATTCAATTAGGATAGACCTCATGCACAAACTTATATCGTCCATAAAATACAAGTGTAATGTCATGTGGAAAAGGTAAACTGGGAGAGAGATTGAAGGCACCTGGGTTCCCGTTATTGTCAATTGGGTAAAAATTGGCATCAGTTAGCACAGCTTCATTCTGCTTCCAATCTGGAAAACCCTCCCAAAAGCAACCCCAGTTAGATTTGTGCTTGAGAGCAGGCAGGCTTTGATTGTAGTCATCGGCAATGGATCCACTGGATGTTGTAACCTGAGAAGTAGACAACAAATCGTAGCCAAATTGATGGGGAAGGGCATAATCACCGATGGTAGAGGAGACATAGGAAAGGTAATACGGATTGGAATCAACATGAGTAGTGGGGTTATGGGCATAGGCAATAGCATCAGTTGGAGCAGAAGAAAAAGGGTCCACATCATAAGGGATTGAAGATGAGTATGAATATGGAGTGGATGAAGTGAAGAAATTCGGCTGGTGAGAGTTGAGGGAATTGGGAGGGTGAGGATGAGGATTAGGATTAGGATTGGAGGTGGTGACAGAGTATGATGAATCAGCATATCGAGTAATAATCGGTGTGACAGATGAGTTATCAACATGATTCAAATTCGGATGATGAGAGTCGAAGCAATTGGGAGGATGACGATCAGGATCAGGATTAGGATTGGAGTTGTTGACAGAATTTGATGTATTAGTAGCACGAACAACAACAGGATTGAAATTCGGATGGTGAGAATCGAGGAAATTTGAAGGATTCGGATTAGGACTGGAGGTGTTGACAGAATACGATGAACCAGAGTAGCGAATGACATTAGGTTTGAGAGAGGAGGTATCGACAGAGAAAGGTGGAGCTAAGGCAGACAAGTTTGAAGAGGAAGACGAAGATCCTCCTCCATTGGCGTAATACCCATTAGTACCCATAGTCATCATCTCATCAATTCAATTCCTGTCACCTTCAACAACAACAACAGCAGCAGCAGCCTGCCTGCCTGCCTGATTAATTAAATTTTACACAATCAAGCTAATCGATTCACCAAAAACATCGAAACAACCTCACCAAAAAGAATCTGACGCCAAAGATAGAAACTTCAACCGAATTTCATAGGAAACAGCATCAAAATACGAACTTTTTTGGCTTAAAGAAACAAAGATGAAGTAGATTTACCAGATGAGAGGAAAAGACGATCGCTGAAGTCAGTAACCAACACGCTAACTCGCACACACACAGTGTCTCTGGTCTTTGTTTATTTATGCGGAAATTAATGAGATATTTATTTCCCCAAAATATATATATACATACACGTACAATACAACATAAAGAAGAAATTACAAAATGATTTACATATATAACAAAAAATTTTAAAAGGACCCTTTTTACGCTATATTAGCAAAAGAGGCCCACACGTTTTGCATTTATTATTTCGTATATGCTACGTCCTCCAATTCCAAAACCTATTTTATTAATTTTATTTTCTTCAAAAATAATTAATTAACTAAGATTTGACTTACAAATTATTTATAGTAATGAAATTTCACTAACTTCTACTCAATAATAGATTTTTATGAAAATTGATTGACATATTTATTATTTTTAAATATTCGTATATTAATTTATAAGTTACTTAGCTAATTAAAAGTTTATAAATAAATGATATACTATAAATGGATAATTAATTAATTTTTAAAAATAATCTCCCAAATTTAGTATTTTAACAAAATTTTTATTGATAAATTGTTGTAGTAATCCAACTGGTCATATTTTCTTATTTATATACTCTTTCACGCAGCCACATTGAGGATAAGGTGTCAATTTCAGTGACATATGATACCGAGGAATTGACTTGGTCTTATTAAGTATACATTAATGTTTTCTTAACACATTGCTTGTTGGTTGGGAAAATACGGAAAAAACAAAAGATGAGCGAAGACAAAGAAGAAACTTCAAAGAGATTGTGGTGAAAAGAAATAAAAGAGAAACAGAAAGCTCAGAAGTAAACAATGGCATATATTATGGGAGATGATCAGAACACATTGGATGATTCTTCTTCTTGGAAACAGGAGCTCTGCCGCTTCTGCCATGAAGATGGTATACTCTCTCAATAACTCAGCCACGCTTGTCAGTTGTCACCTTCATCGTCTTCACTAAAAAATTTCTAATGGAAGGTTTCGAGCTTAGTTGGGAACAGACAAGGTTTTAAAACTCAGACCAGACCAGACGTTAAATCGAAAGTTTTACTAATTATTAGTTTAATCGGTTCGACATCCGGTCCGAATTTTAAAATACGAGAATAGAAAATAAGAGAGCTTTCGGCCTTGGAACCCAAATAAACTTCTTAAGGATGCCATTCATATAATTGGATGGATTTTACTGTAGATACCCAACTTTTTATTGTGAAATCTAAATATTGTGATCTCTAATGTATTCCAGTTCCTCTTATATTCATTATGATTCCAAAATGGTCAAATTCTAACACCTTCCTGTTTTAACTGCACTTTTGACTATTTACATGCGATATTCTCATGCTAAGTTCAAAGAATGAAGATGACACCGACAAAGAGAAGAAGAAGAAGAAGAATGATTGGTTAATACATATATATACATATACAAACGACAAAACAAAGAGAAACATGATGAATTAGTGGCAAGTAGTTGAACATTCCATTCAACATGGCATTAGAAGGAATAGGATCGAGTGAACACCTTTGTCCAACTCCAGGATTTCCAAGTCAAGCTCAGAGACCGAGCCTTGAATAGAGTCTTCTTAGATTCTTCTTCCATTTGATCATCGTCATCAGTAATAGTGTTATCTTCACGATTCCAAAACCGAGCTTCTTTTCTCTTGCTCTTTATCGTCGCTAGAACATCATACTTGTTACATATTCCCCATACCGTCACCTTCTGCTGACTGTAATCTACATTCACCGAGTAAATTCCTGCATATTTTACAATTATGTAATAAGGAAAGAGCTGAGTTATTTCATGTGATGAAAACAATGTTAGTTGTGTTGTTACCTTTGAGATTGGATAAGGTTTTCTTCACTTTCTTCTCGCATCCATAGGAATATAGAGGAACCATCATCTCCACTAGCTGTGCCTCCACATTCTTGGAAGCTGGAATGATTTGCATGTTCGCCATCACAAGTTAATAACACATCCAAACTAATCACCAACCAACCAACCCGTGTTCTTCCTTCAGATTCTACGTATATATCTATCTATCCAGAAACCGGTTGGTCACTTTGATTGGATCTATACATAGGCAGATCTTTGGAAACCTTAACGAATGTTGGTCCAAGTTAAGCTTGAAATCTTCGACGAGGAAAGAAGATTGTTCTTAATTACTGCTTTCTTTTTTTCCCCTTTCTTTCTTTTCATATGTCTGCAAGATGAACTTATACATTCAAGTCGATTGAGGTGGAAGTCGGATGGTTTTTTTATATATATATATTTGATTTGGAGGGTCAAAAGGTGTGACTTGGATATGTGCAAAGAAGAGTCAGCAACTACATGTTATGTTTTCTTGGTGAAGAAGTGAAAAGTGGATTCCTTTTCTTTGTACACATACATTGGATAGTATGGAACCCATGTGATGAGGCGTTTGGCTGACGAGAAAGGAAAAAGTGTGAGAAAAGTTGGAAATTGGGAAGCAATCCAATGTCAAGAGTAGCGAGTAAAGTTACTTTTCTAACGTCAAAAAGGTGAATGTACACGTACATGTGCCCTCTTTTTCTTCTTTCTTTCAGCATGCTTATAGTCTAATTTGGCTTAACTAATCAAAGTTTCGTGAAACTAGAGGACAAAAAGACATGTTATGTGACTGTGATTGCTCTGAAAATTGTGGATATGAGATTCTGCTGGTCCCTTTGGCGTGTGATCTCCACTATCTCATGTTTCTGCCCAATCACAACCACCAATAATTAGATTTATATTTATTAATTATCTCTTCATTAAATTAAGTTATGCTTTCGGTCCAACAACTACTGTACTTCCATTTTAGTTTACCAGTCTTTGAATCTTTAGGGGGCATTCATCTGATTAGTTAGATCTAAAAAAAGAAGAGAGGGTGAATTTATCTAAAGGGATACTGCTTTTGTTCTATACACACATGACGTGTGAAATGTCGAGGATATTGGAATTGTTACTTGCTTGTTAATACTTTTTCCTCCTGTTTTTTTTTTCAAAAAAGCTGGGTGATTTGTAAATAATAATTATTTATAAAGTTAATCACACATTAATTAAATTGATAAATTAATCAATTGTATTTCTTTTTCACTTTATGTCTAGATATAAAGTTTTTTCTTTGTCAATATCTCTAACAAAAATTAGATTGACTAATAATTAATTTTATTTAACAATATTAAGAATAATTTATAACCAACTGAAGAGTAATTATTTTATCAAAAAAAAACTGAAGAGTAATTATACTAAATTCAAATTAACTAGTATTATTTATTACTCTTTTTTATTTTTCATTAATATTTATTCTAAATAACAATTTCAATAGATGTTATTTTATTCATTAATATTACATTATTAATTATTTTATTTCTTAATATTTATTTATTTTGAATAAAATTTTATTATTACTATTTATAACCTTGAATCTCACAATATAATAAATAATATTAAAAAATTTATTTAATTGTACCTTCATTCTCTCTTCAATATTGCTATTTAAATTCTTTTAATTCATTAATAAAAATTTTTAGAAGATTTAATTCAATGTTTGTATTATTATTAATTAGCAAACTTAAATGTACCATTCAGTAAAGTATTTGAAGTGAAAATAAAATTTTGTAAAAAATAGAACAATGTATGCAAAAATATAGTTCAATAATCATTAATATGTTGAATAAGCATAGGATTGTGCCTCATAACAGTACTACTGAAGAGTTCATCCATGTCCGGTGCTCTAATGGAGATGGAGTATCACGGGCTCTAATGGAGGTGGGGTATAAAATAGAACTCCCTTTGTGATCTATGTATTGTCGTTTTAAATTTTTGTATAGCTTTTATTTGTTTTAAATAGTTATGTGTAACGTTTATTTTAGATGAAGTGAGGTCGTTTTATATAGATAAGTTGACTTTAGTCTTTTATTTTTTGGTTGATTTTATATAAGCATAAACTGACAGATGTAAAGACTTGAAGTGAGATAAATAAAGTAAGTCCTTTATTTAGCTTCTCTCTTCATCTATGGTGAACTTTTATATGGTATCAAAGAAAGGCGACGACACTGCGATTGATCGTTGTTCTTGATCGATTGGCTTGGGGTTATTGCAGGCAGTCGATTGACGACCATCATCAACGATTCTATTTTGGTTTCAGTCTTGAGGAAGCGACTGGATCAAGGGATGGTTTTGGGGAACTTCGTTTTCTTCTCATGACTGTTCATCCTATCTGAAGATCTTGTGACAATGGAAGGTTTTTCACACGATTCATTTACTAGATCGACTCTTGATCCCAGATCAAGGGTTCTGCCTAAAGAAACTCCAATCTACCTTCAAGGATCAGACTATCCAGGTATGATTTTAGTTACTGCAGTCCTGAATGGAAATAACTTTTTGAGTTGGAGTAGATCGGTTAAAATAGTTGTAGGAGCTAAAATGAAATTAGGGTTTATCGATGGTACCTTTCAAAAACCTAGTCCAAGAACTATTGACTTTGATAAATGGATTAGGACAGATTACATAGTTAGATCACGGATTTTGAACTCCATGTTGAAGGATATAGTCGAAGCCTTCATTTATACAAATTCTACTCGAGAACTTTGATCAGATTTGGAAGAAAGGTTTGGAGGGAGTAATGGTCCATTGTTGTATCACTTACAAGGACAAATTAGTGCAGCGTCACAAGAAACTTTGTTTGTAGCTACATACTTCACTGGTCTTAAGAAATTGTAGGAAGAACTCTGGTGTCTTATGTGTAGCACCCCCTTACCGTAGAGTACGCACCAGAACGCCCGTGGGTCATTCCGATACGTATCCTACAATAAGGGAGAGCTACGTTCGGTCACTCACTACAATACTCTCATGGCATCATACTCATAAAATCGTAATATAAAAATCACTAAATTTTGAAACC